>OY292527.1:7051948-7587786 GCA_958496365.1 Subacronicta megacephala | reverse complement strand
CGCCGCTCGCGCCGCTCGACCTGCTCAAAAAGAGGAGCCGCGATGATAACGATGCGGCGCAACCGCCGTGTCGCCAAGTGTGTATATAGAGTAGCGTAAACGACGTCGCAAGTGAGAGTACGACTAATTTAATGTATAATATCGTTTCGCATTATCGGTTTAGAGAATTATTTATTGTAACGTCGCTTACAGTAAAGTTACAGTACGACGGTTAAGGGTTCCGTCGCCACCCGACTCGTAAATATCGGTTCGGTTGGAACAATTTGGTTAGTCGAGTGAACGTAAGGGAACGTAGACGGGGAGGGGGCGAGGCGGATATAGCGAATCGGAGAGGGTGGTGCGAGCGTGCACGCTTTCTCGACATGTGCAATATTGGACGAGAACACTGGGCGCTCGTCGCCGCCGGCCTGTACACTACTGCTTGTTTATTTACATGAAAATATCTATCGAGTTGTTATTGTGACCATTATTAGTTAATTATACATGAAATTTGCTGATTATTGAGAAGGATAGGATTATCGGAATCGCTATCGATATAATTATACATATTTATATATACTTATAAATAAACTGTAAATATTAGTATGTAAATTAGTGTTAAAGTATAGAATTGGTTTATTTAACGTCATACAAAAGAAAATCCCATAAATTATTATTGCATCGGGAGTTAAACTTACACTTCCGTTAAAAATCTCAATGGTTTTTCAATTGTACCAGTGGAGTTTTATTTATTTATTTGTACTCCTATTAGTGAACACAATTTCAGTTATAGCAGTTATTTCATTGTAATGCATTTAAAATATGTGATATTATTGTATTGTGAAATACATTTTGTCTGACTTCAAAGTAGTGTCTATTCTCACTTTCTAGATGTAAAATTAATACAATAATAATTGAATTTGTATTTATTGTTACAATCATGTTTCGTTTTCAAATTATGTATTTGTGAACTAGCAAATCAATATCAATCCAATATGTATATTAAACTCCCTTAGAGACCTTATCATGACATATTATGCTAGAAAACTCTTGTGCCATTGCAACAATATAAAAGAGGCATTGAGTCAGACAAAATTGAATTTAGAATCTATCTGTACAGATACATCTAATGGTTTGTGTTCTTAAAATCTGAAGAATGACTCTGAATTATATTATAGTTTATTCAAATAAAATCAATCTGTATACTAAAAAGTAAATGAAAGCTTGGTGCGATTCAGAAAATACCATTAAAACTTTTGATTTTTATACCAATAAGCTTTTTTATCATTGTATCCTCTTAACTTCCCTTTAACCGATGATCTGCACTAGGTTAAAATATGACTCATAGAGGAATGTACGAACATATTTGAAATTACTCTATTAACAGTCAGTCTTATATAACACTTTACACTACATTACAAATACAAAATGAAAAAATGCAACTGACATAGCTATACTTTGTCCATTATGTGAACCGTTTTTTGACAGATGCCTTAGACTGCCTTAGAACGTAGCTGTTCCAGATTACGTAAAAGTTAACTTTGCAATGCGTAACAAAATAAATGTATTATCTACCTTATGTTATTCAATTATCTTAATTATGATTCCTTGCAGACATTATAATACCATTAATGTAACGGATTTTCTAAAAAAAAATGATTATTGTTAAGCGTATTTAATTTTGATACATTCTACCACATTCTACCGTGTCTAGTGATGCAATCGAATGTTTTGAACAATGACATTAAATCAGTATCGGAAAATGGCATCCACTCTAATATCAATAAAATATAAATTAAACAATCTTTTTGAAAAGAAATGTATGGAAAATGAATATTATACAAAAAATAATACAATCAGATGAATATTATACATATTTATTTATTATGTGTTTACTTAAAAACACACAGCGTCGATATGAAGAATGGTTTTGTAACTCACCAGTTATTCCTGCAATGTTGGTACTCTACCTGTTGTTACCGGCTAAGGCGCCAATTTCCCACTGGTTAAGTGTGATAATATTGGCAACTCTCCAAGACTGTCATAGCGTTTTGTGATTTTCCTGCGTAACGGACGAAAAACTTTTCTTCTTAAAGTTTTTTGTGAAAATCATACTTAAAATTGCCAAAATTATTCATAATTTTAGTGTTCGGAACCACATAAGCCTAGTCTTAACGAATTATGAGTGAAAGTGGTGATAAAGACGATGAATCGTATTCTTGTCTAGCATTACGAGTTCCTAATTCATCATGCCGTGTAGTATACTGTGTAGGTAATGTGAGTGAATACAAGCGGATTCGGAATCCGTGATTTACCAACGTCTAACGAGAGGACGTGAAAAACGACAGGTAACTGCGACAGAGTACCTACAAACAAATACACTTACCAAGTAAGTCAAATTCCAATTATTGCCTACTTACACTCTAAATTTTTGAAAAATTCCACCAAAGCATGCTCAGAGAGTTGCCTTAGGGACAGCGTCTAATACAGCAACTGTATACGCAAAGCCCGGCTCCACGGCGGAGTTTCTAGCAATCTCTTCTCTGTACTAGACTTAGGGAGATTAGTCTCTCTACTAGACTATCATTTTACAATGATATTATAACAGATATCACAGACAGTAAAACCTGTGCTGCCAGGCCTTATCGACACAATATTAAATTTTTTAAACATATACATATACAAAGATAATTATGTAATTTAATGCCAAAAGTTTTACTTGGGTTGCCAAATCGGGTTTGGAAATTATGTCACCTATAGGGCAGATCACTAACTTAACTATTTATGACTAATAAGATTTGTCACCTGAATCAGGGTTAAATACTTGTGGAAAGAGTATTGCAAAGCCGAGGAATAGTCTTCTTTAACATACCTAAAGATATTTTCACAATGCTGCGGTACACATTGAAAAAATAATTCAGATTCAGATTCACTCTCATTCTCAGTGCTGAATCCATAGTAGTAACACAGATTTTTTTTTGACGTTAGAAGGTCAGAATAAATTTGAATGTATGGATCATACTTTTTATCTCAATATATTGATAATACAATACCTCGGAGGTATAAATATTTGGCACTATGCTAACCTATTCTGAAGTAAGTTTACAATAGACAAGTAGTTCAATGAACATGAGCCTGCATTGACCTTTGACATTAAGACAGTCCAGTCGGGTGAACTGTAGTTCAGTCTTTCAAATTATTAACAATAATTATAATTTACATAATTGATAGCAGTTATACAATATTTAATTTTGTACCTGTATGTGAAACCCTAGTGAGAATAGCTATATCAAATACTTCAGGGTATGCATGCCCTAATGAGTTAAGATGCCACCTTAAGTGATATTAAATTTTAAATTTAATTAATATTATGCTAGCAAGATGCAATGTCACCCCAGAGATGACACAAAGTATAACAAGTATAATAACAAGTTCATAGAGTCTTTGTTCAGTCTGTGGTCTGATCAAGGGTTAGAACAGGTATATGCACACCATTTCTTATGTCTAATAATCAGTGACCCTTCTTGGTTGGATAGGCAAAGTAGATAGGTAAAATGCATAATTATTACACATTCTGATAAAACACATTAGAATGTGTTACCAAGACAAATTAATGTCCAGGGCCTTTGGTCTGGCATCATCCCCTTAGATTGTTGCAATCCTAAGGAATTGGGTCGCGGAGATCCTTTCTTTTAAAATAAATCCTAGTCCATCTAAATATTTCTTTCTCGTCAACCAGAACCAGTCTAAGTTGATCTGTCAGACTGTGGAAGTCGTGAGACTACTGGAATCTAGGCATGGCGAATAAGTAAATATTGAAACGTAATAGGTAATTACTCTAAGTAAATATTAATCCAATATATTTATCAAAATATCTGGGCTTGACTTGGTATGACAAAATAATTATACAGGATATAATTATTGTCAATATATAAAATAAGGATCAATTAAACATTGCCAGCTTTTTAGTGTAAAAGCCTACATTGCATCGCCAGTGCATTTAGATATCTCTGGCAAGCTTTAGAAAGAACCACAAATTGTGACTTCTAATTCTCCCACGGCGGGTGATAAGGTGATAACCATTGTCAGATGGTGGCACTAAATAATCAAGAGCAAACCAAATGGTTGGATGTGTTGAGAAATTCAGATATTTATTTCAATTGCTTTTGAAACAATAGATTGTACACTGTGTATATTATGAGTTTGGAAGAATTAAAAAGGGTACATATGAAAAATCAGGAAATATTTGCATGGTTCCCAAAGGAAATTGTCAGGTGTACATACACTTCATAACAACCGATGCAGCAGATGCGGGTTGGAGAGCCCAATTATATCAGCAGAGATAGCACTCACTGAGGAAAAAAGCTGTTGGCAGTACATGTGTTGATGCGGAATCAATGGCATTGTCTGCACAATACCCAGGTTGTAATTTGAATATTGGACACTTGCAAGTTGTTGAGGCTGATAGAGTGGCATAATATATCCCTGTCAGCCCATTACCTCTCGGCGGGGTACAACTGCACCGCTGGTCGCCTCTACAGGCATCAGCGGATATCCGAATGGCACAAAATATCTCTGTCAGCATATTACCTCTCGGCGAGGTACAACTGCACCGCCGGTCGCCTCTCCGGGCATCAGCGGCTATCCAAATGGCACAGCACATCCCTGTCAACCTATTACCTCTCTGCGAGGTACAACTGCACCGCTGGTCGCCTCTACAGGCATCAGCGGCTTTCCGAATGGCACAGCATATCCTTGTCAACCTATTACCTCTCGGCGAGGTACAACTGCACCGCCGGTCGCCTCTTCGGGCATCGGCGGCTATCCGAATGGCATAATATATCCCTATCAACCTATTACCTCGGCGAAGTACATCTGCACCGCCGGTCGCCTCTTCGGGCATCAGCGGCTCGCCGAATGGCATCTATTGTCCACGGCAACAAACCGATTATTTCATCGTTGGGGCACTACAGACGTAGAACTATTTGCGTTTGCAAAAACATCCGTGGTCAACAAATACCAAAACTGGTCTTATAAAACCTTTTTAAGTCTGCAAGCATTACTTTGCAATATATATACTCAAATCCCTTCAATGAAAAGCGAAAATTTCAGATAAAATGTGTTTTACCCCTTCCTAATCTTATCTGTCAAGATTTTTGCATCTTAATAGGGCCACGGGCCTATATGATTTTTATAGCTAGGAGGTAAAACCTCGAGGGAGAAAATCTTGGAGAGATACAATTTATAATGCCTGAGTCCAAATAATGGTGCACTGGCATCGCCAGTGTCGATCCAGACTCTCGGAGAGTCTAATAGACATAACAACAGATATGCAACCCCCCACCGTAAGTAACTAACTGATCCAGCAAGCCTGGAAAGCTGGAGGTGGGAGAAATATATCCACACTAGTCAATTGATAAGACATTGCTGTCACTATAGACTATAATAGTACATTAATCTGCTATTATTTACTTTTTGTAGAATCTAGGAACAAGAGGTTGAAGATCAATTACTTCTGAAACAAGTACTTAAGGCTATAGCAACTGAACAATGAGTCAATATGCAATGCTTGCAATTTCTCAGTACTACTACAGTGATCCTTCTTTCAGCTTCTATAAGAAGAGTAGATACTTACATGATCTGATCTTACTCTGATTCTCTACATCCTACATATAATTTTTTTTGTATTTTGTTGTTTAGGTACTTAATAGTACAATAATTTGTCAGTATTTGGTTCTAAGAGCAACTCTATAGGACAAACAATCAGGATGGCTAGTATTGGAACATCACCATGAATAAGTTGTCTGGCTAGATGGGTCAAACTATTTATTAATTTTATTAAAAAGTGATGACAAGCAAAGCTGGGCTGGATGACTTGGTTATTACTATAATTGCTAAATTACATCTTCCACCTTGAACTATGGTGGCTGGGCAAGTTCTGTATTGAAAAAGTGCAGTGGTAACATGCAGTGGTAACAATGCCATCACCCAGGGTTTCTTAAGGTAACCTGTAGGCCCTGTAACCTGTAGGCCTTGTAATCTGTAGGCCCTGTAACCTGTAGGCCTTGTAATCTGTAGGCCCTATAGCCTCAGCGAGCTTCATGGAGAATCAGTCAATTGATGAAATTGTAACAAGGATAAAGTGAACAGACTTTCAAGATTTTTTTCTGTAAGGAAATAAAGAGATATGATGGGATCTCAGTTCATTATTAAAAAATTTCAAACTTAATAATTATCTCAATAATTACTATGATAAAATGTTTATTATGTGTATTTTGAAATATTTAAATTATTAACTTATTCTTAAATGAAAAAGTAAAGTTATTAATTATCTTATATTTTATGAAAGATTAAATAACAGGAACTTGATAAGGTTGATGTAACAGTAATGAGACTATTGTATAGTGGTAGAAGTTACTGTGTTTCTGTTATACTAAACTTTTTATTTTTTATTTTTTCTGTCACATAGCGTTTTGTGTTGTCACCAGCAGATACCAAACAGGTCTTCATATCGACGCTGTGTGTTTTTAAGTAAACACATAATATAATATTTTGAATTACAACAAAATTGTTATTATGTGTTGAAAGAAAAACACACAGCGTCGCAGGAAGTATCTTCCTGGTGAATGAAGACACTATGTCAGTCTTGGAGAGTTGCCAATATTATCACACTTAACCAGTGGGAAATTGGCGCCTTAGCCGGTAACAACAGGTAGAGTACCAACATTGCAGGAATAACTGGTGAGTTACAAAACCATTCTTCATATCGACGCTGTGTGTTTTTCTTTCAACACATAATAACAATTTTGTTGTAATTCAAAATATTATATTATTGGTCGTCGTTGCACCATTTTCGATTCGATAACCTAACAATCGCTAATCACTACTAGACAGTAATCAAAGTGTCAATAATCGGGTCGATAATCGCATTGTTACGTTCATGCAATCACTAGTTCCATCTGTCAAAAAACGGTTCTCAGTATAGTGCATCAATATCTTTAGAGGTTTCTAAGTTTTAACTTGAAAATTGCCATTAGCAATAAGTAAATTACAAAACAATCACAATGATTAATACATCAACATGTACACACGGCTACAGGTCAACCTATACAAATCCAGTTTAACCTTTTGCACGCCAGAGTATAAACGTATCGCCGTACCCCTGACGCCAGGCCACTTTTTCTGTCAAATTACACAAGGTAGTGAAAACACACTAAAGTAATGATTAAATCGTTTATTTCATAAAATGGGCGACGTATATTTTGTCATATATTTGTGACGTTGGCGTTCAGTGTAAGATTTCGTTTGTCACATATATGTGACAATGGCGTTCAAAAGGTTAAGCTGATCTCTCATTGTATAGGTTTCCCATATAATAAGCGGCTAGTGTAAACTGGTTATGATGTGTAGCCGTGCGTACGTACATATCATTACCTCGCGTTAGCATAAACAGTGTGTGCATACCTTTAATGAGGTAGTGCCGCGCTGGAATGTCTACATGCCAGCAAGAATGGGTTGGCAGTTCGGCACGACCGGAAAAGTAACAACTCCAGCAGAATATCGACGGCAAGTAGCAGTATGCATCCTGTTGCGTTTCGTACGGTGAGTGTGGACCACCAACGGCCCAATTCCTCCCTCAACCCCCTTCCTTCTCCTTCCCCTCCCTTTTCCGTGGCTCGGCAACACATCTGCAACTCCTTTGGTATTGCAGTTTTTTTCATAAAAAAAAGCTTACTAGCAATGTGGGTCACACATTAATAGTATTCTTGTTATGGCTAAAGTCTTGGTTTTTCGATCGATATCACATTCTAGGTACAGTCACTACCAACAACCATTTAGCGTAGCACGAAGGGATAAGGATAAAGCGTCAGAGTTGGGCGTAAAATTCAAATTTTTATCACACACTAGATACATGGCAGTAGAAATTGCGACATCAACAATAACTTATTCACAATTGAGAGCTTAAAAATTGAATGTGTTATAGCCGAAAAATTTGCGAAAAACAAAAATAAAATTGAATTTCGCGCCCAACCCCGACGCTTTAGCCTTAACCCCTCGTGCTACGCTAAATGCTTGTGTTACGAGTGCATTCACGTCGGTAGTACACACGGCTACAGGTCAACCTATACAAAACCAGTTTAAGCGGATCTCGCATTGTATAGACTTCCCATACAATAAGAGGCCAGTGTAAACTGGTTTATATAGCTTGATGTGTAGCCGTGCGTACAATGGATGGGTTTCGAACCGGCTACACACCATCATCGCAAGTCCGACGTCCTAGTGATTAGTCTACCCCCTCCGCAGAGATTCTATGGGCGGTGATAACTACTTCATCAGGTAGCTCGCCTGCTCGTTTGCCAAGTTACATAAAAAAAACCTGCTAGCCTAACATGTAAGCCACAAAAAAGCACCCATCTTTATTTAATTATACTTTCATCAGTAAAAGCTGAAAAAGCTCAAAAGCAGATATTTTTTCTAAAGTGTTAGCAAAAGAAGAAGCTCCCAAAATTGATTGGCATTGATATTAGTATCATATATAAATATATATATTTACAAACTGATAATAATAACATAAATACAATAAATAATATCATAACAAATAATAATTACACAATAATATATCATATAAAAACCCAAGATCTAAAAGTATAGTAGGTGCATTTAAATAAGTAAAATAATAAATGACTGCCTCGGTAGTCTAGTGGTCCCAATCGCCACTGCTACGCTAGAGGTCTTGGGTTCGATCCCCAGGCCGAGCAAAGAGTTATTTGGGTTTTTCTATGAAATTCTCAGTAGCAGCTCGGAGTCTGGATTTGTGCCCGGTGAATGGCAATAGGCTCGCCCCCTATTACATGGGACCTAAACATACCGGCGAACACATTAACACCTCTGCCTAACCCTTCGGGGAATACAGGCGTGATGGTATGTTATAAGTAAAATATGAAAATAATAAAAAGGGTATAAAACTTCCTCCTCTCTCCTACATCTTGCCGTGCCTGACAGGGCCCACACATGTTTCTTAAATTATATTATTGTATTGAGTATTTAGTCAGCAACATCAAACTTCTGGAGTATTGGTTATAGAAAATAAATCTCCTATCGGCAACTATGCTTCTGACGTCGGTATTTTATTCCTGAGAGATATGGAGGGTAGAAGAAAGGAGGACCGTCTTGTATGGGGGATTAGTCGAAAAAGTGTCCACTTGTATACAGCAAATTATTGTTCGAACACTCACCGAACTAGCGCTAGTGTAGCAAGTGGAAATGATATGAATGTAGCAGATATAAGCAGAGTGAAGTGTGCTGAGTTGAAAAATTTAACATTTCTCTTGACTTCTGTAGTTAGAAATATGCAGTATTTAAAATATCAACTATTTACGTAGTATAATGTAATTTAGTAAATAATAACCTATGAAACTCCTGAAATAAAAATAAATATTTTTTTAAATTCTTCCACTTGCTACTACAGCGCCACCTTAATTTACTCCCTTTCAATGGACACTTTTTAATACACTGAGATGGTCCTCCTTACTTCTACCCTTCATACTTAGAGATAAAGGCTAATTTCCCTAACAATGGAGATAATTATGAACAGTCTGTTGACTCCGATATATTATACTGAGTGTATACTCAGAGATTATAACTTGAATTAAATATTATCTTTAAATAATTTTTATCACATTTAAAGCAAAACTCCCAAAGCACGTCATCCACGGTAGCATCCCAAGGGCATGGCACCCGAGGTTTGACGTACACGACAGGACATCCGATCAAGACATTCGACGTCATCTACCGGCCCGGGCATGACATCCGAGGTATGAAAGCCCCTGTACGACATCCTAGACATCAACAACAGGTTACGATTAAATTGTCATATAACAGGAGCATTCTGTTATTTAAAAATACCTTCAAAATATAATTGGAATTTAATCACTATGTGGCAAATATCAATAATCAGATTTCGGTTGTTCACTAAAGTAATTTATATACAACTACTCGTACCTGCATATTTTTATAGCTAGAGATTCGCCATTTTATGATACATTGAGACTAGATTTGAATTATATTTATAGTGTTTTAAGTACCAGGATTTCCGCCCACGACAACATCCTATGTATGACATCCAAGGTATGAACATCCGGGGCGAGGCATCCAAGGCATGTCCTCCACGACATCTGTCAAGGGTACGAAACTTGAGACTTCAATCTAGATTCACTTCAAGCTACTTATATTTAACTTCAATCTAGTTTTAATTCAAGTTATAATCTAGGTTTTTCTTAGCTTTAGAGGTCAGCTTATATTGGATATGTATGGCATGTTTTGTGCTTTATGTTCTCACAAGTCTATGGTGTGAGCTTATTTCTGTTGACCACAAGTCTTAAATTTTGAGTTGATACTGAGAATGTTCTAATGAAATAGCACTTTACCGTACCGGAGCATCAAAGTCAGAACTCACGCTTTTATACATTACACGAATGAGTGAGTTAAATATTTGGTGTCAATATAACTAAAACAATCATACCTACTTGATCGTTATTAGGGTTCCGTAGCCAAATGGCAAAAAACGGAACCCTTATAGATTCGTCGTGTCTGTCTGTCTGTCTGTCCGTTGCTGTCACAGCCACTTTTTTCCGAAACCATAAGAACTATGCTGTTGAAACTTGGTAAGTAGATGTATTCTGTGAACCGCATTAAGATTTTCACACAAAAATAGAAAAAAAAACAATAAAATTTGGGGGTTCTTAGAAATGAAACTCAAAAAAATTTTTTTCAGCAATATCATACGTGTGAGATACCTATGGATAGGTCTTCAAAAATGATATTGAGGTTTCTAATATAATTTTTTTCTAAACTGAATAGTTTGCGCGAGAGACACTTTCAAAGTGGTAAAATGTGTCCCCCCCCCTGTAACTTCTAAAATAAGAGAATGATAAAACTAACAAAAATATAATGTACATTACTATGTAAACTTCCACTTAAAATTGGTTTGAACGAGATCCAGTAAGTAGTTTTTTTTAATACGTCATAAATCATAATGGTACGGAACCCTCAGTGCGCGAGTCCGACTCGCACTTTGGAAGTGTCTCTCGCGCAAACTATTCAGTTTAGAAAAAAAAAATATTAGGAACCTCATATCATTTTTGAAGACCTATCCATAGATACACCACACGTATGGGTTTGCTGAAAAAAAATTATTTGAGTTTCTGTTCTAAGTATGGGGAACCCCAAAATTTTTTTGTTTTTTTTTCTATTTTTGTGCGGTTCACAGAATACATCTACTTACCAAGTTTCAACAGCATAGTTCTTATAGTTTCGGAAAAAAGTGGCTGCGACACCATCGGACAAACAGACAGACGGACAGACAGACATGACGAATCTATAAGGGTTCCGTTTTTGCCATTTGGCTACGGAACCCTAATAAAAAAATCTAAAAAGTAAAACCGCCTTCTGAAAATTCTAAAATAGTTTTGTCTAAAACAGTTTCGGAAGTCGGTGACTTCTATTTATGTGGTTCTTTTGTTTCGCCACCGACTTCCCAAACTGTTTTAGACAAAATTATTTTATATTTTTTTGAAGGCGGTTTTACTTTTTTGTAAAAAGTAATTTATTTTTTTATTTTTAGTGGAATGTTTTGTTTATAAGTACCTACTTGTTAGCCAACTAAACGCACTGCTCCAATAAGACAGCGATGTTTTGGAGTAAACGATAATATCATCGATGTAAACAATTCTTTGATTTTTGCTGATATTTTTAAAACGGTCCAACTGATTTAATTCAACACAAACTTAATGGTATGTGTGTAATTTTTACCAAATAATTACAAATCCAGTTTAAAAAAACCTACACTTAAATGTTCAATTGATTAAAGCGAATTGTCCGCCGTGCACCTGAATGCATAATCGACACCGTCGAACGATATTGTGGCAGACCCTGCTTGGTAGGTCACCATGAGCGGATGAATTATTTAAGCCATGGAACGCCCGAATTATTCGTATTAATATTTTTTTTCTCGATAAACGAGCAGGCGAGCTACCTGTAGCCTTATTCACGTAATTAAAACCGTAGCGATGTAGCGGTGTCGCAGCAATGTCGTTGAAACAGTACTCCAGTGTTTTGTGAATACTGTGAAGCTAACGTTTTGAACGATTCTAGCCCAATGAACATGTGTGAATACGTTTAAATGATTTTTCAATAGGACGACTTCTAAATCGGTCCGATCGACGGATTTGTGAATAGGAAAACTATCAACGATTAAGTCGCTGCGACATTGCTACGGTTTTATTACGTGAATCGGGCTACTGATTGTAAATAGTCATCGCCGCCCATGGACATCTACAAACCAAAGGAGTTGCAGATGCGTTGCCGAGCCTAATTTCATAAAGCAGCGGGATGTAAGACAAGCCAGTACGCGCCCGCGAGATACTTTGCCATATTATAGCGTTTCATTGCGATGCGATGTGATTTAGTAGATAAATAATTAATTGACTGTGACACTTTAGGGTACCATATTAAGAACATTATTTTTTCGTTTATGTGTCGTCATACCATCGTGCACCGCGATTTCGAAAAAAATCAGATTGGCGGCGGGTCAATAAGCCAGCTTCCTTACTAAAAGGTTCGAACCCCTTTTTAACAATTATATGTTATAAAAAATATGCAAAAATATACCCTGGGACTTTGAAAAATTTTAGCACCTACTGTACATACCTTTCACACCTGAATCACCTGATACCAGTAAATTAGCCGTTGCGCCTAGCTAACAGGTTTGCACACAATCAAAGTTAATACTAACATTACTAATTTATCCCTTATATTTTATTTGTGAGAATATGATTAAGGTCCGTGAGCCCTCTTGCTCTACTACTTACGTACAAAAGAAAGATCTATTCATACTGGTTAAAAAATTAAGCGGTAACATACCGAGAGAGACGAGAAAAATTAAGAACATTATCATTTTTAAAGTCGGTAAAAATATAGGTTACATAGATTAATATGTATATTTGGATAATAGGTTAAAACATACTCACCAAATACCACAAACTGCGCTGCATAGTGCCACATCACATTTCACACTACAAAATTTTTTTGATAAGTCACTTAGGAGTACCTACACTTGATGGTATCAGGACAGGATATGGTCGGAGTTGTTGCCACAAAGGTCACAAAATTCCACTATACCCCAAGCAAAAAACTTGATTGATACGAAACAGTAATGAGATCGCAGGTAGTTTAAAAAAATATTGTACATTTGATATTGAGATATTATTCTCTTGAATTACCGCCAAAAATGTATTTATTCCAAGTGAAGTTTATCTTTAATTTATGGTCAGTCAGTATGTAGAGGACTCAACGGACTCAACAGCTCACTCATTTTCATCTTCGTTCTAATAATATTATTTTTTGACCATGAATACAGCTCCTTCTTCTAGCTCCTTCAGTCGATACACAGACTAAAAAAATTGCCAAACGTGATCTTATTCGTTAAGGCTGAACGATTAGCCTTAAATACAGATCGATACATTGCTTCGAGCAATACATTGATATTTTTTTCCGTTATTACATATTGTTTTTTTTTTGGTTTTTCGGAAATTGTTCGTCTTTAAGGTTAAAGCGTCAGCCTTGGGCAGGAAATTAAATTTGTTCTTGGTTTTTCGCAAATTATTTGGCTATATCACTTTCTAGGTACGCACGGCTACACATCAAGCTATATAAAGGCTGGCATTGAATTGTACGGGAAACCTTCACAATGGGAGGTCGGTCTTAACTGGATTTTTATAGCTTGATGCGTAGCCGTGTGTACGTGGCAGTAGACATTAACATTAACTAACAATTTGAGTATTAAAACCTGTGATTAAAAATCGTTATCGTAGATTTTGGTTTAAAATAGAGGATTCGGCAAAAAATGACAATTTACACCAGTCTCCATCGCTCCTTTAATTAGGTGTTATTTTATATGAATATCAAAATCAGTAAAGAAAATAATTAGAAATGTGAAACATTTCTGATTACCCTTTCTATTAAAATTTACCACTGCTAAACTAAGAGAGGCAGGAGAGGCTTAGTTATTTCGAATAAACTGTAAGGTGTGTGTCTCCAGACCTGGCGAACGCGCCGGTCGCGAGTCACTCAGTTCAGAATTGATGTGGTTTTTAACAATAATTATAATACCCATGACCCATCAGTAGGTTAAGTTAAAATCGAGGATTGCGGCAAAATTAGAATAATTTTGAAATAACGTTCAGTTTTCCATAACTGTACCAACTAATGGATCAGAGAGCCATAATTTCAGATATTATAATGTACTGCTTCCCCCATAGTTGATTCTGAACAAACTACTTTCAGGTCTTGCACTTATTATGATATACACATTGTATAGCAAATCAGTAAATAAAACAAAGTATATGCTTGAACTAGGGCATTTATGACTGCAACTGAGGGATTAATGTACATAAATATAAAATCATCTATGATTTATTGATTAATTTATCAATTTACTTCCTGTACCATACTTGAAGTGTTTTCATTCGTTTTACTTTTTTCTGTAGTTGAAGAATTCCATAGAGCAATGCTTCAGCTGTTGGTGGACATCCAGGTACATAAATATCCACAGGAACTATACGGTCACAGCCTCTGTAAAATCAAATAGAATTGGGTTAAAGTAATGTATAAGTAACATTCTGTGAACAGAGTCATACATGGGTGAATTATATTACAGTTTTGTGGAACACTATACTAATTCATAAGTAATACTCTGGAACTAATACAACATAATAATAAATAAATATATTCTAGGCAAACTTTATGTTAAAGCAACAACATTAATAAGAAATAGAGCATAGAATGAGAGAAGTTTTAAAAGTCTATGACATTGAGACTTGAGAAGTAAAAAAAATATTTGAGAAATATGGTTTGTTTTTCTACATCAAAGTCTTGACTTGTTTAACTTTTTAATAACATATTTTTTGTCAAACCCAGAAAAATAGACATATCACTTGCTCATTTCAAATCTTTGTCCACTAAACTATTACTATGTATTTGAGAAAAAGTAAAGTTACAGGGCTTAATCTGGAGAATATGTGGTTTGCAGGAGCACACTATAGTGTAATTTTCTTTTATTTTCCAATATTTAGTAAGTGTTGCTTTACATTCCAGATAGACACAGATATCAACAAAACCCACATCCCTCTTTAGAATTGTGACCAAGCGCTCCCAATAGATTTGTACTATCTATGTGTTTTGTTTGTAACTTATTGCAGTTATATTCTATGGCAGGCTAGTAATTCCTTGGTCATGGATTAGATAGTATTGTATAGGAAAGTCTCAAACCAGCTTACCTTACAACAGAGTAAGAATAATGGTAGTAACCGCCACCATTAGCACAGCTACCCATAGAAATAACCCATCGTGGGTCAGGCATTTGATCATAAACTTTCCTTAGAGCAGGTGCCATTTTGTTGGTCAGGGTGCCAGCAACAATCATCACATCTGACTGCCTTGGAGAAGCACGGAATACTACACCATACCTAAAAACAATACATATAGCAATTAATACAACAATACTTAACAAAGAATTAACATTTGGCAAGTTGTTTCATCAGGGTCACGCCTATAATTGAATAAAGGTCTAAAACACTACTACTCCGTCACTCCCTAATGAGACTGATGGAACATTTTAAATTATTTTATGTAGGAAATGTATTTTCTACAGTACCTATCCATATCATAGCGAGGTGCAGCAATGTGCATCATCTCCACGGCACAGCATGCCAATCCAAACGTCATAGGCCATATTGATCCCTTTCTTCCCCAATTCAACAAGTCGTCAAGTCGGGCTACTGCCATCTCAGCCATATTAGTAGCATCTTGAAATGGTGAATAAGGTCGTGTTTCATTGGGTTTTGGAGCCGGTAAATGGGTTTGTCTTATCTGATCTACGATGGGTGTAAAACCGCCTTTCTTCACTACAGATAAAAGTGTTGAAGGAGCCTTAACTCCCAAAACCTGAATTGCCTGCATTTTGTCTGAAATAACGTAAACACAAAACCGTAAATGTGACATCAACATTTTACAATGAATTTCCCTCGAGAATTTTACGCAACACTTACAGAATTAATGCATTAATCTGCAGTAATTTTATTAGAATATGTACGCAGTTACACTTAAAAACCTATGATTGAAAAATCTTCAAAAGTGCAAAGAAGCTGTCAATTTTACGTAATTTGAGGTGCATTCGCAAATTCACAATAAAACTACTTTTACAAAATTACAAATTGATTTCACCATATGGGTTTCAAATTTCTTTTAAATTATGAGCCTATTATAAGTCCAATTATGCAATAAAATTTAATGTAAGTAATGTAATAATAATTATGCGTTCAAATTCAAATCGCGTCTTGTTTCATTCTAGAATATTTTAATTAGGATGCTTCGTAAACAAATCGTCTTACGTCAAACCGATCATAGACTAACAAATTATGGAGTGTAGAAAGAAAGGAGGACCATCTCAGTGTATAAAAAAAGGGTCCATTGAAAGGGAGCAAATTAAGGTGGCGCTGTAGTAGCAAGTGGAAGAATTTTAAAAAGAGCGCCACAAAATATTAGAGTAGGTTACTAAATTAAAAAAGGAAAGAAAATTTAAATATATAATAAAAAATTATTATACATACTGTTGGTCGACAAACAGATCTAGGTTAAGACGTATCAATTCCTTTACTTTTCAATTTTCGTTCACTTGGACAACTTTTCACTGAACAAAGTTTTCCTATTGCTGCTGTTCTTTTTGCATTAACAACAATAAAATCATTAAAATAACAAAAATGTATCAACGAAATTGCATAAAAAACATTTTTTCAACTCAGGACACTCCACTCTGCTGCTACATTCATATCATTTCCACTTGCTACACTAGCGCTAGTTCGGTGAGTTTTCGAACCATAATTTGCTGTTTAAAAGTGGACACTTTTTCGACTAATCCCCCATATAAGACGGTCCTCCTTGCTTTCTACACTCCATATAACAAATACTTTGGACGCGTTCCACTTGGCGTTCACAACGATCACGCTCACGACCGCAGTTTTTCTTGTTCCACTTGCTTGTGAGCGTTACTGTCGTAAACTCAAGTGGAACGGATTTAAGTATTGTCACAACGATCACTTCGACCCACCTTTTTAGATGGGTCATCGTGGGCGTCGCTAGGGCGTAAGTCATGACGTCATGAATGACGTTTTCGCCGTGACCACAACGACCGCGGTCGGCATGTGGAACGACTAAAGGAGCATTTTGATCGTTGTGAACGCCAAGTGAAACGCGTCCTATGTCGCAGGGCTCCTCGAACAAGAACCAGAAGTACGGATGGCTACACATCAAGCTATAAAAAACCAGTTTACGCTGGCCTCTTATTGTAAGGGAAGCCTATACAATGCGAGATCAGGTTAAACTGGATTTGCATAGGTTGATCTGTAGCCGTGTGTACCAAAACGGACGCTCTAACATTCTCTAACTAACCCAGATTTAGTGATGCACGGAGCGATGCTATACTTGACAGGATCGATACAATCGTTTTTACTAACAATGTGGGTTGCACATTACTAGTAAACTTGTTAACCCCCCGTACATACTAACTAAATTACGAGTGGGCTCACGTCCGTAGTGCAAGGGGCGAGTTTCGAACCGACAACAACGTCTTGAATCTTGATCGCAAGTCCGATGCCCTAGCCATTAGGCTACCACCGCTTAAACTGCTGAACCTCGAAATTCTCATACATTGTAGTAGCAAGATGAAACTTGAGTTTTCTTAAGTTACGAATAAGTTGGGGTCTTAAATAAACTAAAAAAAAAATATTTATTTATCACAATATTATTTTTGTTAAAAACTAGCTTTACCCGCGTTGTCACCTACCGTTTCTATTTTTTTTGACCGTGATGTAAGTGACCTCAGGCAGTAGGTAGAAGTTACACCGCCGCAGTTTTTCCCGTTCCACTTGCTTGTGAGCGTTACTGTCGTAAACCCGAGTGGAACGGAGTTTAGGATGTTCTCAACGATCACTTCGTGGGTCGAAGGGTTCTTTTAAGATGGGTCGTTGTGAGCAACGTTTTCGCCGCGACGACAACGACCGCGGTCGCCATGTGGAACGGTTATAGGAGCGTTTTGATCGTTGTGATCGCCAAGTGGAACGCGGCCAATACATACACTCATAACCTTAGACTAAAATTGCTGTCTACGCTAAAATTATTCTGAGCTCACAACACTAGTTTTATTTGACAGCTGACAGCAGTGACAGCGGTCAAAATTAAAAAAATGTAAAGCTTCAATCAAACTCAAAGATTCATCATTCATCAAAAAAAAAAAAAAAAAAAAAAAAAAAAAAAAAAAAAAAAAAAAAAAAAAAAAGATTCAAACTCAGACTAATAATCCTAGATTCAAATGTAAAAAAAACGCCTTCAGTCAGTCAGGTATCAGGTTGATACTTATATCGATGGCTGCTACGTAAATAATCGTATGCAACAATAATGCTATGCTATAAAAAACTAAAAATAATTCGTATTTTATTCCTACTTCATATTGAAGATTCCTTTATTATCTATGCATAGTGTTAATTTTAAAACAAAAGGTTTAAATTCAACGATACAATGCAAGAAAACATCTTTAAAGCTCTGTCCTGAAAAGTTTGCATAAACACTATACGATTATATACGTAGGAGACATCGATATACTTTAATCTTTGGGTGGCCCGATATAGGAAAAGTAATATATAGGGTAGGTGACCCTCTGATACGTCTATTTGGTTTACCTGTGACCCGCTCCATCCAGAGTTTTGATCCAGAGTTCATAAAAAACATATATATTCCGATCGAAGTTTGCCTCATGATATAATTTTATTATTATATCGTATTTATTACATGAAAATGTCTAATAATTTGAAGAAGGTTGGTACCTGTTGGTGATATTTTTATTTACACGTCTTAAAAAAAACTTTCCTGATATACATATTTTAATTAATCATACTTTGTGTCCTGTACAGGAGGGGAAATGGTTCAAACCAATGTTTGAATTGGATGAAGAGACACCACCAAAAAAGATGAAAAAGGAAACACAGAAGGATATTGTAAACATTCAACCTATAAATAGTGAAGTATGTTTTTGTGGAAAAGTTGTGCCTATCAATGTTTCTAAGTTGTTAATTCATTTTATCTATTGTTACAGGTAGTTGACACAAATATTTCACATAAGAACACTGTTATTTTATCAGACTACAAACATTGGATGAAAAATTTTGAACCAGTTAATATAGAAGACTTGGCTGTACACAATAAGAAGATTTTAGAAGTAGAGGAATGGATAAAAACAGTGAGCAACAACAACAGTGATATTCTGCTAATGACTGGGCCAGTTGGATGTGGGAAGACCATCACATTACGTGTGCTAGCTGCCAAGTATAATATTAGATTATCAGAGTGGATTACTCCTGTGGATATAGATATGCCATCAGAAAATGGTAATAATAAATTTTGATTTAATGATTTGCTAATGCATGTCACATCAGTACATCATATAAATTAGGATTAGGATAGGAGCGGAATTTATAGCAAGAAAAGGATAGTTGGCATGATTACAATAATGTTAGGTTGATTATTAGTTGTGATAGTCAACATTACAATTGAATAGTCGACATCGGCTTTAATTGCCATTAAATAAAAATTGAATAGAATAGAACATTACAATCATATCAGCCACAGGTTCTCTATTGCTGGAGAACAGATTATCTCCTCCTTCAATAGTGATTAAATCTCTAACACTCACCAACTGACAGATGATCCACTGCTGGAACTGGTGTTATTTTGTTCAGTTGATTCTTATGTGATTGTGAAATTCCCAAGAGATTGAGAAAAACAATGCAGGTAGAATAGATTTAAAAAATGTTCAAATTTATTTTTTATTTTATAGGGGAGTATGAATATAAACAAAGACAGTCTGCAAAATTTTTGGACTTTATATTGACTGCTGCAAATTTCACATCTCTATTAGATAATAATTGTAGAAAATTGGTACTTGTAGAAGATTTTCCTAATACTTTTATAAGAACACCTTCCGAATTTACAGAAGTATTGCAGTGAGTTCAAATGTTTATATAATTGATTGATTTTTAATAGATTTGATTATAAGATACTATTTTATAATGAACCATAACTATAAAGTAGGTACTTACAATAAGTCTATAATTGTATACCTGCATGTTGAAAGTTTTTTGTCCAATAATACTATTTTTTTTCAGGCAGTATAGGCAAAGGGCAAAGTCACCCATAGTATTCATTTGTTCAGAATCACATACTGAAAGCAAGAATTCTGCTGCTAATGTCTTCACACCAACTTTGCGCGACCAATTCAACATACATAATATTATGTAAGTGTATAACTATTATAAATCTTTAAATTTGGCTGGATAACAAATAATTTTCTAGTGATTCAAATTCAAGATTAAGTCTGTGAAGGATTAATTACACATATAAAGATAAAACAATTGTTTCGACCTTCTGGAGGGTTATGGACAGATTGTTTTATTGACTAGTTGTACATACAAAAATTTCTAATCTAATATCACTTTTAATTATTTTACATATTTTTGCAGGTTCAACAGTGTGGCACCGACAAATTTAAAGTTAGCACTAAATCGAGTTGCATCTTTAATAAGTAAGAAGCACACAGCAGTGTATAACTGCCCAACAGCTGATGTAATAGAATGTGTAGTCAATTCTTCAGGCGGGGATATCAGATCGGCAGTTTTAAATTTACATTTTGCTTGTTTGAAGGGTAAGGCATGAAGGTTATCTCTTGTTTTTATTAATTTCATTGTTAGAGTAAATGATAATTCGTTTTCAGTATGCTTAGATAGCCATTGAAAGTTTAAGAGTATGCATTACAAGGAGATTTGTGTTTATTAAAGTAAATTGAAGCAGGCCTATGTAAACCTGCTTCTATCTGATCACACATTGTGTCATTTTAGGAGGATTGAAGCAGAATATGGACACCAGTATAGTACAAGGAAAAGAACTTAAAACCAAAAACTCGAAAAAGAAAAAGCAAACTTCTAGTAAATTCATGTCATTAGGCAAAGATCAAACTGTGAGCATCTTACATGGAGTTGGCAGAGTATTAAATCCCAAAGGTGTTTAGTTTAGACAATGTTTTTTGGAAATCATATTCTTTTTTATTGATTAATGTTGAAATCTTTTAATTGTTGTTTATAATTAGTTACAGAATCACAAACTGGAAGCAGAAAATTAACACACACGCCTGAAGATATAATAGAGCAGTTTATTAGTCAACCTATTTCATTTGTTAACTTTTTGGCAGAAAATTATTTGCCTCACTTCTCAAATATTGATCATGTCGACAAAGCTGCGTCAGCCTTAAGTGACGCAGATTTTATGTTAGCAGAGTGGAGGGTAACTAATGTTAACTAATTAAAATGCATGTTAATAATTATGGTACACTTCCACAGGCCCTAACCTGCTAGGTCGAGGGTGGTTTATCTCAGAGTCAACACATAATAGGCAGAGTACAGCTTAAATGTTTCAACAAATCATAAATAAAAACATACTCTATTTATGAGTTTATTATCTATTTAATGATATTTGTCTTAAGCAATGATTCAATAATTTATTAATCTCGACCTTACGACGTATTTCAGGAAAAAATGTGTCAAGAATATGGGTTATATACAGCAGTAGCTAGTTTGATGCTTGCAAATAAAGCACCTATCTCAGCATGGAATCCAGTGAGGGGACCAAAAAATATGAAAATACAATATCCGTAAGTACTTGACTAAGCCTGTAGCAGATGGCTTCGAATAAATTACTTACAGTTCGTTCGAAATAATTAAATAACCGTGCGTGTTGAAGTCATCTGTTCCGAGCTGCCATGCCGCGCAGATAACACTTCTTAAATTGGTGTTTTTATTCACAAATATCTCGTTAAAATAATTATCGCGAAAGCGAAAAATTACGAAAATCAACCATGACTGCCTTTTTACAGAATTTTTATATTATAATTTACTACTGCAAAACCTCTTAGAACGGGCAAGAGAAACTTAAGATTCGTTCGAAATAACTGTGTGTCTTAAGCACACAGTTATTTCCAGCTAATTGTACGTTTCTCTCCCTGGAGAAAAAGAATATGCTAGTTATGTAACGCGTCCTATCAAAAGGTCCCTCTAGCTAGCTTACGATATGTGTAATTATAAAGGCCTCTATTCTAAACTTCCATGTTAAAATTAAGTCGATTCAATTTAATTTTAAGCAGAAGTTAATAATTTATGCTAACATACTATGATTAAAATAATAAATTCATATCACTATTTATTTCAGGGCTGTGGGTGAGCTGCCATTATTAGAGGAGAATAATTTGTACAAAGGAAAAATTTTAGTTACTGATTTTCAAACATATTGTAAAATTATAGGAAGTAAAAGTGGACCGTAATGCAAGCCTCTTTGAATGAAATTACTGGTTCTGTGTTCCATAAAATCGAATAAATCAAATACATCAATATTCTTACAATATTATTATTCGTAACAGGTACATTTTAAAATGTAGACCAACACAATTTTCTACTTGGCATTGGAAACAGGATCTTTGGATCTGGGAATAAAATATTAGTCTGATTACTGATACAATTTATTACCAAAAGTCATCATCCCCTAGTTTAATTACAAATACATTATTACACTTCACACTGCGTAAGTCATTTTTTATGTTCATACAGTTCATCTGCATTGCTCACTCACTCAGTTGTTTCCATTTTGCAAGCTTTTATAACAAGAAACGTCTCGTTAAAATTAGTAAAATAAAAATGTAGGCATAAGACGTAGCACTAGACACTAATACTTACCTGCTCATTTGTTCGCCAATATTTTAAAGTCTACAATACAAACATACTGGCATCAGAGTAATAGATGGGAAGTGGATTTATACTTACCTCTGGTGCAATTTCTCGAGCATGTTGTTTATCAACATTTGGACAAACAACAAGAATATGAGGCCAAAAACATTAGTTGTGTTGGTGTATTGCATGCATAGCGATGATGGTGTGTGTTAGTGTTTGTGCAACTGTGTGGAGGAGTTATCGGGAGGAGGAGGAGGAGGACCTGGAACGTCGACGGCGCGGCGCCGCGCGGGGCGAACGGGAGCGTGAGCGGCGCCGCCGCGGTGGAGATCGCCTCCGGGGCAGCGGGCTGCGGCGCCGATACCTGCATCATCAAAGAACCATGTAAAAGTCTAAACCATTAAATATCTCAACTCAATAACCAGTAACAATGAAAATTCTCGTGTAATTTTGTATTATGTTAGTGTACCGTTGTTACCGTATATTAACATAATACATACAAGCGCGTCATTTGACCGGGTATCTTTCCCAGAATTGCTTTTCAGCTATTTCCGTCGCCCACCTTCTTTCCTTATCCAATATTTGAATATTACAAATGAAATAAAGTACCTTAGGACATCCTAAGGTATCTTTAAATTAGCTTTTGACACCGAATTTTGATTTATTTGTCACTGGGCAAACTTGTTCATATCATAGCTCCAAACCCCATTATTCAAGTTAAAGCTATTGAAGTATGGGTCACAGTATAAGTTAACGTGAACTGTTAACATTCCTTAAAAGGAATAAAATTCCGTTAAAGGAATGCAGTTATGTGGTTAGGAAAATGGTAGCGAGCGATGGAGCGCGCCGTATTTCTGGAGTCTAATACTCTGGCCGTATACGAAACAAATAGCAGATGCTTCAAGTGCAGATGTTAGCCAAATTGCCACCAGCATTAAATTGGGTGGGGCTGAACGTATCTACAGCATGTCTGATTTGTGTGCAAAAACAAGGAAATTAACATAACTATGGTTGTCACACTTTTTGAATGAATGATCTCTTGGTGGTTTCTCAAAGTTGGACACTTGCCTGCATTTTATTTATAACAAACAGCTAGATACAAATTATTATGTTTTGCATAACAGACTAGGTTTATAATTAAACAAAACTTGAGATGGGATTTCAGTATTTAAATACTTACCGAGGAGGTGAGTGTCGTCGGGGCGGAGCGTGTCTTGGCGGTGGCGGGCGAGGCGAAGGTCGGCGAGGACGAGATGGTATCAGCACCGGTGCTGCTGTTATTTCTTGACCGTCAATTTGACCTGTTATAATGTACATATACGTAAAATATAATTCAGTTATTTATTTATTTTATTTATAATTTATTTTCAAGTAACTGGGACTCAAAATGTTAGTAACAATATATCTTAACAACTATGTTAGTTTTCCTACACTACAAACTTAACCTAGATGAACTGCAAAGTATGTAAATCCCCGCAAGCCCAATACCGAAGCAGAAAGCTTGCAGCAGCGATTCACACACAAGCAATCCAGTCTGCTCGCGACACATCGCAGTATAATGTTATGGTTGTCAAGATGTTGGTTACTCTTGGAAGAAATTATGAACACCCACACTTCGGCGGTATGTTTAGGTGCCATGTAATAGTGGGCGAGCCTATTGCAATTAACCGCGCACAAATTAAGACTCCGAGTTGCATATGTGAAGAATGTCTAGAATGTCATAGAAAAACCCAATAACACTTTTTTGACCTGGAAATCGATTAACTAGCTGTGCCTTGTAGTTTGAGCCTATGTTTATTTATTATAATTTAGTTCTTTTTGCTTGGCTCCTAAGGGCCATAGCATAATGTTAAAAAGGGTTATACTTATTATAGCTTTAGCTGATAGTTGCAAACTTTCAATGCCAGTGAGTTCCGTCAAATTAGTCCAGCCATTTCGGGTATTAACCAGAACAAACTGACATATACAGTCAGACAGACAATAATTTGAAAAACTTACTTCTAAGTCAAATGTTTTATTTTGAGTCCAATCAAATAAAACATTTGACTTCCAAAAGTACCTGTACTTATGGTTTAATTAAATTGCTTTTGAAATTAACTTGTTTTATATGCATTAGGTAAAAACGCTAATATTGCGACATTACAAACAAACACTTCAATTTATTTATTTGTATAGATAGTGCTGCAATATTTATACTCAATGTTAAATAACCATAATTTAGTAAATTACCTCCATCCATATGCTTCATGGCATTCTCTGCCTCATCAGCATTACTGAACTCAACATATGCATATCCTCGTCCATTATGTGGATGTAATCTATCCATGGGAAACTCGACTGCCTTGACTGAACCATATGTTGAAAATATCTCAAGAATATGATCTCTGGAAACATTCAAAGTCAACCGTCCAATATGAATTCGGGTGGGGCGTGGTGGAGGGGAGCGTTCACGCTTTTTTCGGCCTGGTGATCTAAAAGAAAAAATATTGTTTACAAAAAATTGTTTCAGATTAAACATTATTTTATATTTTCAATCTTTCAGCAGTTAAAAATTGGTACAGTGGGTTATAGCTGTTACCTGACCCACTGAGACCCCACCATCCCACCTAGGGTGGGTCAAGTAACAGCTATAACCCACTGTACTGTAGAGAAAGAGTTAAAGTGCAATTCCTCATATAATAAGACTATGTTAGAATTCTCACCTATCATGTTTTTCTTTGCTCTTCCCCTTGTCATTGGACGAGGGTGCAGCTAATTTCTTCTTGTCACCAATGGGTGATCTGTCTCTTACTTTATCTCTATCAGGTTCACGGCGATCCTTGACAGGGCTCTTATTTGGTGAAGTTCTAAAATAATTAAAACAAAACAGTGTAATTAATTTGTAAGCATCTAAACTAATATTAAATTATAAATAGGAAAGATTTGACTGTTTGTTTTTTTTGCATTGAATAGGCTCTGAAAGTACTGGACTGATTTGAAAAATTATTTCACCAATAGACAGCTAAATTATTTTTCTAAGTGACAGGCTATATTATCCCATAAAATGACAAGAAACATATACTCAATGGGGGCGAAGCAGCTAGTAAGCTATTGTGTGAAAAAGGACATGGTACCGTCCCATTTTTCTGATTGACAAAAAGAAATTGTATGTACATGTCATGTGTAAAAGCAGTAAAATCATGTTAGCAGAAAGAATGAATTTAGGTGTGTGGGAGACCAAATAAAAGATGGACTGTGTGAATAATAATATCACCATATTTATTCACACAGACTTGTAAAAGTACTTACTTCTTTTTGGGTCTAGTGCGGTCGTTGTTGCTGCTGCTGCTGCTCGATGAGCTAGAGGACGACGACGAGCGCGAGGAGCTGCCAGAACTACTCGACGATGACCGTGACGAAGATCGAGATGAGCTGCTTTCTGATGAACTGTAAAATAAAATAATGTTGCCATTACAGCACTAAGTAACAAGAGGTTATAAAAAATATTTTGTAGAATATCACGTTTGAGATCATAGTAACCTATTTCAATAACAAAAACTTGCGGATTATTAGAATAGTATTGTATAAAGTATACCTGCCACTACTTTCACTGCTGCTGGATCCTGAATCACCTTTTTTCTTCTTGTTTTCCCGTGGTTTTTTCTTGTCTTTATCAGACGCCGCCGATGGCGACTTTGTTCGCGCCCTGAAACCAGTGCATTAGTTATTATACTCGATATTTAATATCATTATTATGTATCAAACTACTGAAAATACACACATTTAAAACTTCTTCGAGACCAGATTTATATTTATGATGAAATACACAAACAAATTATTTGTGAGCGTCTGTCGCCGTGATAGACCACACAAAACAGGAATCACGAAAAAAAATCCAAAGACACATACTGCTTTTTTTTTAATTTATTTATTTTACGGCCCTGGATACAAGTCCTTTAAGCCTAAGACACACACTGCTCTGCTGCAGTCTGCACAGATCAAACCCTCAGACAGTGTTGCTGCCAAAAAAATAAACCCCATGAAAAGATTTAAGGCTAAAGCGTTAGGCTTGGGCGCGAAATTCATTTTTTTCTTCGTTTTTTGCTAATGATTCGGCTATAACACATTCTAGGTTACATGGACAATTGCGATATCAGCATTTAACGATTGAGGGTGACCATCTCTAAACTACAGATCCTGCCTTACTTTGGTTAAAACCCGGCCAAATTATGTCAGTCTGTATTAAAAATTGCCTAATATTGCCATCATTGCACTGCCATGTACACACAGTATACAAATGTATACCATGTATACAAATCCAGTTTAAGCTGATCTCGCATTCCCATACAATAAGAGGCCAGTGTAAACTGGTTTTGTATAGCTTGATGTGTAGCTGTGTGCTGTGTACCTAGAATGTGTTAAAGCCGAAAAAATTACATGGCTGTCAATATTGCGACATCAACAATAATTTATTCACAATAGAGTATTAAAACTACAATACATACATACACTCACGCCTTTTTCTCATAGGCCATAGGGGTAGGCAGAAACTACAGGACACCATCTGCTACGATTCTTGCATACTTATAATTGTATGCAAATTGCGTATTAAAACTTTTGCTTGAAAATGGTTATCGTAAAAGATTATGGTGTAACATAGAGGATTCTGCCAAAAATGAATAAATCTCCTACGATAACGATTTTTCGGCAAATGTTTTAATAGTCAATAATTGTGAATAAGTTATTGTAAATGTCGTAATTTCTACTTCCATGTAGCTATCATGTGATAAAGACGAACAATTTGCGAAATCTAAAAAAAAAAATGGCGCTCAAGGCTGAACGTTTAGCCTTAAGGGGGATCGTTTCGTCTTGAGCGTCAAATTTGCCAGCATGAATAGGTCGGCACGACCGGGGAAGTACACACGACTACACATTAAGCTATACTTATCTAGTTTGAATTGACCTCCCATTGTAAAGATTTTCCGTAAAATTCAAGGCCAACCTATATTGGTTTTTATAGCTTGATGCGTACCTCCCACAGAATATCAACGTGAAATAGCAGTGTGTGCACTAGGGTCTGGTTGAAAACCAGCGCTAGGCATTCCGTCTGGCATAATATGCTGAACCAGCACCGTTTCAACGCAATTGTCAGACACACAATATACTTTTATACATAAATGTAATAACTTAACTGATTGTGCTGAATAAATTATTTTTCTTTCTTTCTTTCTTTCTACTGTTGCGTAACATTTTTTTAATTTATTTTTTATTGTACGGCTATAACACGTCCATAACCTCGAGTTCATGGCAGTAGAAATTATGACATCAACTTTTGCGGCGCCACCTCCATGAGGAAAGCCTTCGGGTAGCTGACCTGGTGAATCCACCTTTTGACGAGGCAATGGCTCCAGTAGGAGGCCAATAGAAACAAAGTACCAACATGCGAATAAAGATTTTCAAGCAAAAGTAAACCTAGTAAAACCTAGAATCTGTTACCTAAAGACGTACAATTTGCGAAAAACCAAGAAGAAAGGATCCGCCCAAGTCCATCCTCAGGAAGTAATCCTAACCTTGCCAATTTAATGATTCTCATAATAAAGTATTTATATTTAGATAATCTGCGGAAAAACAATTTTATTTTTGTTTCTAAAATCCCTAGAATATAAAAAAAAACAATACAATACTGTTATTGTAACTATCTCTATACTATACTACAGTACTTATAGAATCTGTAGACAACTTTAAATAAAAGCAAATAAATAGTCGATTGACTGCGAACTTCGGTAATCACTCTGCGAAGGCTGGTAGCCATTAAGTGACCGAAATGATTAGCTATAGGCCTCCTGGAGAGCGACAGGGCCCGTACATTAGCGCAATGGGAAGCCCGTGTTGCATTTACGAGAGTTCGCTCACCCTCGCCATTGTGACCTCTTCAGCCCTTCCTTATAACAATATTTAACTGAATCAGATTTGACGCATGTTGAGTTCTCGAAGATAATATAATAAAATTGTAGACGATAGAAAGAATGTAACGATTACAAAACTACAGGTTAAAGGCACGTAAAGTTAACGGTACGTATTAATAATAATATAAATTCTTTATTCAGATAACTAAGATCCAATTTGTTAGTAAATTACAAGACTTACACCTATGTTAGTATAGTGACACGACATATATTTAATTAATTAATCACCTTCCTAATCATTATTTTAAACATTGGAGAGGTAACATCCTCCCCTATTATTTTAAGGATGCTGTTGTTAGTCCTCCGTACTCTGCTTAGTAGAGATGCAGTTTTTTTGCGAATCACCGCATGAAATCCATCGGTTCGATTACCCACAAACATCTCTGAAGCGCTACAAAAACGAGGCCTTCGCAACAGCATCCTAAAAATATTATTATACTGGATTCGCAGAGCGTCTATCGATTTTTTGGCATACGCGACCCACAGATTTCCCGTGTAGATTTTGACATCTACACTACATCGGGAAAATCTGCGTGCCAGCATATTACCTCGGACCGACAGCGCCCTGCGCTCCCTCTCAATGTCAACATTGTCCTTAAGGTCGGCGGTGATGAAGTGCCCGAGGTACTTGAAAGAATCTACCTTATTTAGATTTGAGCCATTTAGTATGATGGCAGGTATATTTTCAGGGCATTTACTACCAGCCTTAAAGACCATGTATTTACATTTCGTAACATTATACATCAATCCATGTATAGCCGCATAAACCTCACAACATTTCAGTAGCTCACCTATAGACCGTGCAGTAGGGCCCAGCAGCACCATATCGTCTGCGTAACTTATGTTATTTACACAAACACCCCCTACACTGCATCCGACAGGCATGCTGCTAAGCTCCACCAATAAGTCATTTACATACAGGTTGAAAAGCCGTGGGGACGTCAACCCCCCCTGTCTCACACCGCACTCCAACCCGTATGAGTCCGAGAGTACATTGGACCACCTGACATGGTTTGTCTGGTTAGCATACCAGTACTTCAAGATGTCAACCACTTCCAACGGTACTTTCCTGTCCCTCAGCTTTCTCCAAAGCATATCATATGACACAAGGTCAAATGCTTTGGATAGGTCAAGGAAATTAGGTACCATTTTTAGACTATTGAAATGAGGATATGATAAACAATTTTAAAATAATTTTATGTCTAAAACAGTTTGGGAAGTCGGTCACTTCAATTTGAGTGGTAAGTATTTTGTTTTCGCCACCGACTTCCCAAACTGTTTTAGAAATAACATTATTTTGTATATTTTTGAAGGCGGTTTAACTTTTTTGTTAAAAGTAATTTTATTTTTTAATTTTTAGTCGAAATATTTGTTTATTGAGTATTGAGACAGCGATATTTCGGAGTCAACGATTATATCATCGATGTAAATATTTTTTTGATATTTTTAAAACCGCTGTGAACCGATTTCAATATAATTTGAACGGGACGACCTCTGACCTACAAAACAAATAATCATCAAAATCGATTCATAATTTTATTGACAGAAATATCGCGTAACAGACATAATTATGAATTGAGAACCTCCTCCTTTTTGAACTCGGTCGAAAATTAGTTTAAAACAGCTGTGGTTAGGTCCAAAAAAAAACTAATTTTCATTATGAAACATTAGCGAGTGTTTGAAAAAGGAATTCCGCGTCAAAATTAATTTTATTATAATTATATACGCATGCCGATTTGCCGAAGCATGTTTATCTACTTCATCAAAATATTTGTTTGGAGTTGATTTTTTTATTATTTGAGTTCAGTATGAGCGATAAAATGACTGCCTCGTTAGTCTAGTGGTCCCAATCGCGACTGCTACGCTAGAGGTCTTGGGTTCGATCCCCAGGTCGAGCAAAGTGTTATTGGGTTTTTCTATGAAATTCTCAGTAACAGCTCGGAGTCTGGATTTGTGCCCGGTGAATGGCAATAGGCTCGCCCCCTATTACATGGGACCTAAACATACCGGCGAACCGTGGGTGTACATTAAGTACACCGCTGCCTTACCCTTCGGGGAATACAGGCGTGATGGTATGTTATGTATGAGCGATAAAGAAGCCTCTATAAATACGGCACAGATGTAGATCATTAATACCTACCTTGTATAAAAATAATATAGGTTAGCAAAGTTGTAAGGGATTATATTTTTCTCACAATAAACTTACCATTACGGGTATGATTATCGGTTATTATTTGATGGCGGCACTTTGTAGGCTTATCTTTGAATAAGTAGGTATCAATACAGTACGGGTGTATTCACGAAGTTCATGAAAACCTTCATCATCACCTACACACTAATGAATAGTTTTACGTAGGTATCTAAATCCCTGGATTTGATAACGATGCGGTTTTATTACAAAGTATTGCCTCCTGGAATGCTGTTGTGAAATTTCCGTAGATATATTGTAATGTAGATGTACCTATTGTACGTAGCTTTATTTTTGTAAAACTAAGGGCTGATTTTTCTCTCTTCTTTATCTCCTCTGTAGTTAAATCAGACGAATATATTTTATATTATGACAGATCAATGCAAAAACTGTCATAAGTTATGGAAGAATCGCCCCTAAAACACAAAGATGAAATTATAATTTTCTTTCACCGTAAATTATCCTAAGTAACTTAATATAACTCTCCTATTTCCATGTAAACATAATATTACTTTACTGCGCTTCCCACGGTTAAACTAATTTTAAGTATTATGATTAATTCGTTGCCGGTCTAAAGCTCTAAAGCGTAAAATATCTACTTTCGCTGTTCTTTGCAATTTAGCTATTAATAAAATCATACCTATTCAGACTGGGATCTTTATGAATTAAAAGCTTCAATGTTATTATTTGTAAGTAGGTAAGTACCATAAACGAATTTAACCCAGTGCGGGAATAATAGAGATTTCGGGATTAAAAATGAAGGCAATGTACTTAGTTACTTACTATAACACAAAACTATTTAAGATTAATTAAGATTAAACTGTTTCACTTATGTTGTGTTAAAAAAGAAATATCCAAGGTATGTAAGAGGATAACCAATTATCAACTACGTAGTAGATATCTATTGTACATATTTTATAGAATAGGGAATGTTAGATATTAAATGAAAATAAAAATACCAGCGAAATGTGGGTTACATGATTAGTCTCCTTTGCATTTATTCCTTCAGGGAACATTCCTTCAGGCGTGATGGTATATATCTCAGAAGACCACCTTTCTGTGAAAATACTTAATTTAAATATATTTTTTATTCTAGAAAAAAGGACTACAGATTATAATTATTAATAATATGACGACATATTATTAATTATACTTTAATTTACGCATGACTTGGATTGATAGGGACGCACGGCTACACACCAAGCTATCGAAATCCAGTATGGACTGGCCTTAAATTTTACGGAAAGCCTTTACAATGGGAGTTCAGTCAAAACTGGATTTGTATAGCTTGATGTGTAGCCGTGTGTACACTACATGTAAAAAAAGACCCACATATAAACTTTTCTGTCTCTGTGATATTGCGCTAAATAAATGAACACCCACTTAAAAAGAAACATGGACAGGACAATGACACACATGCACGACGTGTGAATGTCCATGTTATGTACTGCTACTGTGGGTAACCCGCGAGATTTCATTGATAGGAATCCCTTTGTACAGATAAAAAATGGGTTTCTAATGATCATTCACATTTGTAGAGGGGAATTACCTCAGCACTGGAAAGTATGTGGGCGTTTACTAAAATTTCCTAATGTTTTCGTGGAAAACATTCGTCTGAGATACTTTTCTTCATATTCGTCAATATACTTGTACATGTAGGTAAGTAATTACTTGTGAATTCAAGCTGTTGTTTAACATTAATTAATAATGTAATACAACAGTTTAACAGGTCCTTATTGTTTATGTTACTTTAACATTATACGTTTTTATTGTTTATTATGGCAAATGAGACACCTGATAGTAGGTAACAGTAGTAATGACTGCCTATGGACTCCTGCAATACCAGAGGAGTAAGAGGAGTTCCTGATGCGTTGCCGAACCTTAATAGTCCCTACGTACTGCAGTAGTCGAGGCAGTCTACCGGCAGTCTGCCGGAGCCGCAGTAGTCGAGGAGAAACTGGAATCGCACGGGCAAATATCGAAATCGAAACACACACCAAGGAGCTTTTAACGAGCAAGTAAAGCAAAGCAAAGCAAGCAAGGAAGAACCGAACAATTTCTTCGCCTCTTAACAGAAGCCTACCTGAATAGCAGTGAGGAATTATTATATTGTAAAGGGCAATAACATAACAGTTCACTGTCACGCCCATATTTCCCAAAAGTGGATAAAAGTTTAGGCAGAGGTGTCTCTGCTAAAAACATTTTAATCTAAAATAGTTTTGTGTTATGGAAGTTTGAGAGGTGGGCGTACATTACACTCACTGTTCGTTACTATGTTTAGGTTTTCTTCAAAAGCCCATTTTAGACATAAAGTTAAGTACTTTAAAATACTATAATTCTTTAAGTTTATTTCGGCTTTTCTTCGCAGAGGTCGTCAGCGTCAGTACTTTAAAAAATAAAACATTAATTTATAAAAGTGTCTTTAAAAGATCTATTTAAAAAAAATATGCCATTTATCATGGAGCGTGAGCCTCATTTTTCTAGGCGCAAACCCCAACTCCGAATATTGGCCCATGGCCCGTGGATTATGTGCCCAATCTGACCATCGTCAGCAGTGAATATCTATGGTTATAAATAGGCAGCTTACACGCAGTAATAAATTAATTTTATTTATTTATTATACGTTAGTGCGAGAATCAACTCGCACTTAATTATTTACGATATTCTTATTTTTACTTAAGTTTATCTTATTTTGATTTGGGTTTAAGTTCTCAGGTTAATATTCTAGAAAAACACATAATTCTAGCCACTTCCACTATTAGGCCATTGATTTCGTCTAAATCTACTTGTGTTCATTAAAAACAACCTGTAGCGTAGTGTGCGTTGAACAATATATTTCAAAACAATCGTTGTGTACATGCACACACTGGGCAGTCTTATAAAGGCTTGGGCGGCGCGCTTATCGCCCTATATAATCACAAGAGCTTTCGCGCTTCACTACTGCTTTCGGTTACCGACCAAATTGTGTCAGAAAAATATTTAAATAAAAATATATTTAAAAATAAGTGAAAATATTGCAGTTTATAAACAAGTTTTTAAGTTGATACACGCGTGGTTTTTGTAATTTTGTGAGTATTTTTTATTAAATTATTAACTAAGTACTTTTTGTAGATAAAATTTTGAATTTTAAAAGCATGTTAATGAGTAAAGTGTCGGTTTCACAGTAAACTGATTTTTATAATGGTTACGTTAACTCGTTTTGAATTAAATTATATTTCAAGAATTATTGAATAATTACAAAACTGTTTTACCCTAATTTACCATAGTAATATAATTTAACGAAATTATAATATTATTTAAATATTTAAATTTGTTTCTTCCTCAGTGCAATACCTTCCACACCTCTGTATTTATTTATTTATTTATTAATGTATTGAGAGGTAATTCCTAGACCTCCTTATGCGTCGCGACCTTCAGTCTCTCCTTGTTTTGTGTAATGTTACCTTTCTCTCCGCTTAGCCCTCTCCCTAACTTAATAATTTTAAATAATAACATTTATAATTTTTAGAGTATCTATAACGTAATAATTACCTATAGATGTGTTTATCATTTTGTGCCATAAACTTCTTGTACCTTTAAAACTTAATCCATTACGTTCTGTATTGATTAGGTACAGAACAAGGTGTAGATATGAAAGCATTTTGCTTTAAAAGGCCAAAAGTATCGAAATTGGTAAAGATTGGTTACGATTTTTCATCTAGAAATGTTACTTTTTGTCATAAAACTGAATTGAGGATACACAGTCAGAATTGTCCCTACTTACAAAAATGATTATTAACTCATACTATGTCATATACAATAATAACCTACTCGCTGAAAAACCCGAATTTAATGCAGAAAGATATCTCTTGATTACATGTTCAAATTTTTTATAATTATTTTTAATTCAGTATTTAAACGAATTATTCTCGTTTAAAATAACTTATTAAAGGTGATAATTTTTATTTTTAATACTTCTTATACCTTTTCATAAATTATACCACCTATGAGGTATGTTCAACATTTCCCTTAAACACTCAAAATAGGTGTTAGGTATGTCAAAAAACTATCAGCCTAAGTAATACTAGCCTAGCTACTGTATGTCTAAATATCGGTATTTTATTGATCTACTCTGGCACATAATATGTATTACAGAAAAATTCAACGGATATCAGAGAAAGATAAATATGGTTTGAGGTTGTCGCGATTCTTATCCCTTTTCAAAAAGAATAAGAGAAATAAACTTGTCATCCGCTGATCAAATAACAGGCTTAAACTTGAGACAAAGAGGATCAACTCGCTTTGCCACCCCAGTAAATTGTTATTGATACTTTTATTATTTTCTTAAGCTTTACAACACAAACAAAAGAAAGGTTAAAATCAAAGGTTTCATTAGAACGATCAATAGCTATCTGTTTTGTTGTGAGCATCGGAAGCCTCACATATCTGTGATAAAAGTTATTACAACTTTACTTGTAATTATAAAACGGTGCTAATTAGTTATATTCAACAAGAACAATAAAATCCGCCCCATAGTTTCAGTTTTCCAACAAACCCGTTTCAACTGAAGTCTATTGAAAACTAAACTTTATTGGTATTCCAATTTCCGTTTGATATCAGCCACATACTCTCATATAAGTTCATTATTATTTTACATAGAATATTTAGATACAACTGCGATGGAACTTATTCATAGGAAACTCAAGTCTTGTAGCCTTATATCTACGAGTAAGATAAACGTTTGGTCATCTTTATCTATAGTGATTTGACTGCCTCATCGATCTAGTGGTTCTAAGCGCGACTGCTATAAGGTCCTGAGTTCGATTCTCAGGTCAAGCAAAATGGTATTGAGTTTTCCTGTTACATTCTTAGGACTAGTAGACTAAAAAGAGGCATTGTTGTTGAGCTTGCTAGTCATTCAGGCAGTTCAGTTTTTTTATGTTCTCAGGTATGTGTTGTGTGTGATGACCATCCAGCGATGATGTGCACTCCCACGGCGCTATTGCTACTGACTATCACCGGTGCGCTTGCAGCTCCCGCCATGTACGACGACTACACGGTGAGATTTCTACAAACAAATAACCAGTGTCACCCTCCATTGTTAATTTTGTGAAAAGTTTGTGACACATGCAAGTAAAAAGCTGTAACCAAGGGAAAAGATTATGACAAACGTTTGCAACCAGCATAACTTGTGGGGAATATAATTTCCGGTACTTGGGTAGCCTACAAACAAAATGTAGGCTGGCTTTTAGCTTGACATGTGTTTTGGTCGCGAGGATTGCCAGTTATTTTCACTGAACAACTACAATTACTCGTACATACTTATGAACGTTAATGTACGCGTTAAGGTTCAGCAGTTTTGTACGACTGATCTAATGACCTGGGGAGCTAAAATGTCCACTTTTGGCCTCTACGTGTACGAAGAGTCTAAACTGTATGATCCGTTGTGTAGCCTTGTGTCCATGTAGGTATCTTATTGTGATTTCACAAAAAAATGTTTTGTATTAATCTTTTTTTTCTTATTCTTTTTGTTAAATATAGATTCAACAAAAAGAATAGCAGTTGGCATGGTTAACTGCTTAGGGTGCGCCGGACAATCATTACTCGTTTAGTTTTTTGCACCCAATGACCAAATGAAAAAACGTCATCTTGTATGCTTGGTTTCTTTTCATAGGATGAAGTCCCCCAGAAGCGAGCAGCCCTAGTATTAGACCGGCTTCTGGTAGCGCTGCAGAAGGCACTGCATGAAGACAACGGTCCACAGCGCGGGTACGATCGGCTGGACCTGAACGGACCTCGCACCGCTCCGCTCCGGCTTGCCGACGAAGAGATAAATGATCTGGTTAGATAATAAATTAATATTAAGTAACCATTTGTGATGCAGACACGTTTTGACCATAAATTTGTTACTTGTGTGAAACATCAACTCGAATTCATTTAATGCTAATGTAGCGCGCTCAATTTTATTATAAATATATTATAAATATGACCTTGAGAATGATATTGAGTAGAAGTGCTTCGAATAGATCATAAACATAAATAAATGTCATTGAACATTGCAGAAAAGAGTAAAAAACTTATTGGTAAAAACATTATGACAAACGTGCCGCGTAGCGCGTAGCCACGAATGATTACATTACGCGCTACGTACTACGAATGCTACGTAGCATGCGTAGTATTCGCGTAGGTTTGCTACGCTTTCGTAGAATATGCATAATTTATAGATCGCATAATTTATATTGTACGTGATAAGTTTTCTTGTATGTTATTTATTTTTATAAGTTACTAGCTATACTCGGCGGTTCACCCATGGTTTCTATTTTTTTATTCGATCACTACCAAACTTCATAGGATCACTCGCTGGGCTAATTTGATGATTGTCTGAAAATTTCAATCAAAATTTGTCCAGCTGTTTTGAAATCCATAGGGACATACAAACATACCCACATTGATTTAAATTCTACGATTTACTACTCACTTAGGTACACCAAGTAATCATTATTGCATAATTACCTGATTCAGATATGAACTATAACGAAAATATTACGGCTAATGAAGAGATTTCACGATTTTCTACTTATTTAAATACATTCATACAGATAGCAAATAAAAGTATTAATAGGTAAAAGTTATTAAGTCATCGCAAAACAAAAATAGCTGTTTGTACCAAGCACAGTTAATTCGTAGCAAAAAGTACGCCGTCGTAGCCGCGTAGCGCCCGTAGCCCTGCTACGGTTTCATATAAGCAATTTTTGTACATATTTCGTAGATGTTGAACAAAGTATTTAGTCTGCGCATCAAATAATTATAGAGTATAATTCATTATCAACCCCTTAATAAAACAAAACATCGTGATATTAATATATGGATTATTTTAATGGAAGGCAGGTAATGAAAGCGCCTGGCAGCGCCATCACTTTTGTCTATATTCAGGTGACATTAAAAATTTTGTTTTTTTATAAATATTACCCAATACTAGAATTATAGTGTGTCTTGATTTACAAATACAAATTATCATCCAAAAATACATACGCGCGTCAACTACCAGTAGGTCACGTATTGTTTTTTTTCGGAAATCAAAAAACCTGTTGCGCAGAATCCGGCTGCGCCAATTGTCCCGTCAAAGTTAAGTATAAGAAGGTTCAACATTTATTACTCACTAGCTGTTGCATACGGTGTTACAGTTTGTTCGAAATAAGTAAGCCGATCGGAAGTTATCTGCAAGTGGTTTAGAAGTGGTAAATTTTAATAGAAAGAGTCGGTGTAAAGATAATTAGAGTCGTATATGTTTCACATTTCTAATGATTTTGTTTACTAATTTCGATATCTACGTATTAAAACACTTTATTGAACGATTTTATCACCGCTGTAGTTCGGAACGGCTAATTTCCGATCGGCTTACTTATTTCGAACAAACTGTACTGGCGTAATCCTTATCCTTATTACTGCTGTTTATGTTATATTTTTGTTTATTTCAAGCCTTTATTAATTCTGCAATGTATTGAGTAATCAGTGAGTGAGTGAGTACTATTTGGCTTTTACTTTCATAGGTTTGTAAGATGCCCTATGGTGATTTCTACCCGTGACGACGTTTGATGAGGTGAATGACCTGAATCTTTAAGCAATGCATTGATCTCGTCATTGATTTGAATGTCACACAAGTTTTCATGAATAGGTCTACATATAGTAGGTATATCCACGTGTAGGTAAGGCACAATACAATAAATTGTTATCATTCAAGTTAAATATCTTTATAAATTACATATTTTCTTGGCGTTATTATTTTCAGTTTATATGTTATAAGTTGGTAAATATAATAAATGGTAAAGATAATTAAAATAGTTTTTGGTTGAAATATTTTATAAGGAGCCCCCAGTGAATTTAAATGTGGTATGGTGGTATCAAATACTGCGTACAGAAGATATAATGTGTGGTTTCAGTAGGTAATAGTTCGAGTTAACTCTCAGCTTTCCCCAAACAAATTCATGAATGGCCATCATGAGGATTTCAGAATGAAATAAAATCTAATAGAAACGTGTTACTTATATTGTTTTTTTGTTTCACAGAGTGCACTACAACGTCGAGGCAGCGGCAACGGGCGCGGCAGAGTGCTCCGTTGTTACTTCAACGCGGTTACATGTTTCTAACCATATCTAGCCATATTTCCTTACTTGCTATAACGAAAATATAGTTTAATTACTTGTAAGTATTTAACATGATACATATGTACTGCAAACTACGATGAATTCGATAAGTACCTACATATAACTCTTAAAATAATGTGTAGTTTTAAACTAGGGCTGTTACCTTTTTGTTGAGAGTGAAAAGGATTAGCGATTGTAATAATGGTTTCCCGAAATTATTTGTGCCAAATATTGATTAATTAATATACGCAATAGATTAAATACTTAAAATTATGTAAAACATAGGTACTTAATGTATACTTACAATTTTGACGATGAAATCAGACTTTTATACATTTTTGATCAACTTTCTATCCAACACATTGACAACATCTGTCCTTGATAATTTGAGATTAACTGAATTATAAATGGCTTATTTCGAATTCAGCTAAAAAGCTAACTATACTAATTAGCACCTATATAATAAAATTAAAGACATTGTAACAATCAATATAATTATCAGTAACTTCTTATATTGTTTATTATCGTAAACTCTTCTACGAATTTCTTGTCTGTAAATAACAAATAAAATTCCGTTGCAATAATTATGTGGCCTTATTTATATATACATATAAATATTGTTGTAATCGCATCAGGAGTGACTAGTTATAAGGTAGCATTTCCTGATAACTCATCACTCAGATTGCGGTTTAATATGAAATGGAGATTTGAGTCTACATATTTATAGGATAGAATAGTAAAGCCGAGGCACAGGTATACTATTTTATCCTGTATAATTATAGGAAGCGTTTTATACTAACATTACTTGATGAATTACAATCGATGGGACGAGGAGTATAACATTTATAAAAGTATTATGTAAGCTAAATTTGAACAACCCAGTTTTGTGTTTATGTATGTTAGGGAACTCCAAGTTCCTGTAGCTAAGTTTTCTGTAGATCCTTTATATAAACTATATGAAACATTAATAGGGTTGTACCTTTAGACACTGTCATTTTATTTTAGTCGGAAATATCGTTCTTAAGTTATGGCGTCACAAAGGTAAATCGAGATTAGTTTATATATATATAACAAAATACTTAGTGTTATACCAGATCGCATTCTTGCGTTAAAGCCCATGTCTCAAGTATAAAGTGAGGAGTTAGAACTAACTTCCATCTGTACTTTATTTTGAGTTATTTTCCATCCGCAGAATATATGGTTGTATCAATTTCTGTTGCGATTGCAATTCACTACAAATCCAAAATACACTAAAGGGTCACCTAAAACTGCCCTCAAGCACACGCCACTCGTGTCGTTCACTACGCGTGAGTACCTATCCAATATTCAGATTATTATATTTTGTCTAAAATAAACATACTAAACCGCCGTAAGGTTAGGGTATATTAATACGACAGCCCACCCGTGAAACATACTAACTTTGTTAGAATAACTTCTTCATATAAACTTGGTTACGTTATATGAGAATCGGAGAGTTATTCATGAATTTAGGTAATTTCTTGTAAGTATGACACGTGTTATAAATTTCAGATGATAAAAAAAAAAATGTATGACTAGACGTTGCCCGCTGTGTCACTCACGTTCCACAAGGATTCGGTCATTACATTCATGACTTTCTCTTAATACTAATTTAATGTTAGGTATACATTTTTATTTTAGAACTAGTGGACCCTACATACGAGACGTTGTCCTGCACGAACTTTATTTTGCAGTGGCACCTGCCAGGTCCATCTTTCCATATTTTTCTTACCATTCAAACATTTCCTGGACTTAGCCGTTCTAGGGTTTTAGCGAGACTAACGAACGGCACTTGATTTTTATATACAAAATACTTCTTCGAATCCAAAAAAATGCTTATTATTGTTAGATCGTACATTAACAATGATATGGCATCATATTCTATAACTAGTTTCTGATCGCATCTTTGTCTGTGTAGTTTATATTATAACTAATTGACTTATTTTGGCAAACAAACAAATTGCTTACGTATTTTGGTCGTGAGAACCAACTTAATATAAGAAAGAAACGGACTGATACACGCCTTTGAATTTATAATAGATGTGTAAAGATTCTCTGTGCAGATTGTAATATTGTATGGTATATTTATTGAAAGAGAACATTTTAAATAAACCTTAATAAAAAAATAAACTAATATAAAGTTTTTATGAAATAATAGGATTCGATACTACAAATGTTTATATTATTAATGTTAATTATTTTGATCATATTAATTATTATTATTTTGATCATAGACAATAACAATTATCATGCGTTGGTGCCAAATATAATAAAATCATAAACAACAAAATGGCTACAATCAATAAAATTGAAAATACATGTTTAGATAAAGAAAAAGATCCAAGTCTCATAAAAAAATTACAGCACCTACCACGATCTTATTAAAACATAAAAGCCGGCATTAATTTACCGCTGAGGTGTCATAATAAGAACCCTAAATTATTTGAGGTATAACAGGACAGCTAAGAGGGTGGTTAACAAAATGTACTGGAGAACCCACATGTACGAGGGAAGGTTTTCTATCACGATCCTTTTGTAAATGGAGGATAGCTGAGTGCGGTATTACATAGAACAGGTCTTTCAAAGGAGTGGATAACTGGATAATACTAATTAAATGTACACACACAAAAACCTCAGAATAGAAAGTAGATAAGAAGTTCTAAAATAAGAAGATAGATGAACTTATAAAATGCTGGTCTGCGAGTTGTTAGTTCTGTAAGTTTTTACACAAAGTAGATTTTTAATAACTACTGAAATGTTGTGCAGGAATCGGTCTCTCTCAAAATATTAATAAGGTGCGGAGGTAATAAGTTGCATCTTATTAAGGAAAGGGTAGTTGTTCCTCTTTATAAAGCTTTATACCTGAAAGGTAAGTCATATTTATTGTTATAAATTAAATTATTATGATACCGGTGATTTTTAATTCACTGTCATCCTTTCAGGAGGTGAAAACATTAATGATTATAAACAACTTGCCCAACCCTGAAATATGAAAAAAAAACTGCTGTCTCATTAATTTTCATCGGTCTTGTTAAAACTGCGTCATTGCTCTAGTGGTTATAAGCGGGACCACTACGTTAGAGTTCCTGGTTTCGATTCCCAGGTCAATGAAAGTCTTTTTTGATTTTGTCTATGAAATTTCTCAGTAGCAGCTCGGAGTTTGGATTTCTGTCACCTCTTCAGGAAAAAAGTAATGGTAAGTACGTGTGTATTACCATTACGCACCGAATACTTTTTTTGTATAACAGGGTTATGCTGTTGAGGTGATGCCATTTAAATTTTGTGAAGATCTGATAACGTATAGAAAATACAAGTAAAACCTATTAAAAAAAAACTTTCAACTAATAAATAACACCACCTTCAAAAATAGTTTCGGAAGTCGGTGGCGAAAATAGAAGATCCAACCAAATTATAGGCACTGACTTTCGGAACTGTTCAAGACCGTTCAAGTATTAATTTTATATTTTTTTTAAGGCAGTTTAACATAAACATACCATCACGCCTGTATTCCCCGAAGGGTTAGGCAGAGGTGTACTTAATGTACACCCAAAGTTCGCCGGTATGTTTAGGTCCCATGTAGTAGGGGGCGAGCCTATTGCCATTCACTGGCACAAATCCAGACTCCGAGCTGCTACTGAGAATTTCATAGAAAAACCCAATAACACTTTGCTCGACCTGGGAATCGAACCCAAGACCTCTAGCGTAGCAGTCGCGATTGAGACCGCTAGACTAACGAGGCAGTCTTTAAGGCAGTTTTCTTTGTTAAAAGTTAATATACGTAGGTAAGTAATTGAATAACAAATACAAAATGTAACATGAATAATATGAAATTGCCGATATAGCAAGTGTGGTTTTAGTTCAACCTATGGTCCAACTAACCCAACCGCCTCCCCAGGTGGCAGAAGATTCATGACGATTATCCAGGCTCAAAAGATAGTGGCCCAGACGATCATTTATAAATATATCTTCATTTAAAAAAGAAACAATAAGAGCCTCTTAATTTGTGGAACTTTGAATTTATGAAAAGTTGTACTCAACAACAGTATGAAATGTTATTTTATTTCTGTAAATAGATCAAGTCGACAATATTACAAGTCAATGTTTAAAAAAAAAATTTAAACTAGTTGACGCCGGCTTTTCCAATCTGACGACCTTTGAGAAGAAAAGCCGAAAAAAACTCAGAGAATCATAGTCTCTTTTAAAGTCCAGACAGTAGTAATATTATTAGATATGCTATTTTAAATGTTCGAATTTAAGGAATGATCTGAATATGCCTTTTAAAAGAAAGATCCATAGCAGTTTTGAGTTCACCTGACTTAACTGACGGCGCGCAATACATCAGTTATCGTGTATATCAACCATTTTTTTGGAAACTTGATTGCCGAGAATTAGATAGACATCTATCGTCGGAACGTAGCACTTGAGAGAAGACATTTGCGAGTGGTAAGAGGTATCTTGGTATTAGAACCTACGAGTCGTATCGTTATGTTGTACAACAACCCCGCCTCGTGAAATACTTTGACGCAGCTAGATGGTGCTACTGGTCACTACAAATGTATTTTATACAACAAAAATAAAAGACACTTTTGCATTATATATTATTTTTGTTAAAGATACTTTTAATCAATAAACATAATGTATTTGAATACATTATTTTGTTTTTATTAACTCATGTTAATACGTTCGTAGATACTTAGGCAATTTTTTATGGTATTTCGTTTCAGTTTGCATTAGAAGGATGTTATATTTTTTATCGTTAGAACTAGGCTTATACTATCTAAAAATATAAGGAAGCATAATTATTTATTAAATTAACAAACATGGATACGAGTGTGCTCGGGCTATTGAATTGGCCGATACTTCGCCACCCGTAGCCTTGCTGTAAAAGCATTAGCACATTATGGCACAGGCCTGCCCTAAAATGTGTCGACAAATCACCATCACGCTAAAAAGATTATAAAACTGCCATCAAGTGTTCCTTTAAGAGATTTCTTTTTCACTGTTCAACTTTTTATACGCACATAAATAAGAAAATCAGAGGCACGAGTACGTTTTTTTTTAAGTGCATCGGATAGTAGGGACGCTCGCGCTCATCCCACATTTTTTCAGGTAAGCAGGCAGAATATTGCAGTTTAAAATAGAACGCAGGCCCATATAAAAACGAAGTTCTAAAGAGTGCACATGCAATGATATCGCACGATAGATTTTTTTATCGCAAAGGTGTCTAATGGAATAAAGGCGGTCATCCTTGAAGAGTACACAAGTCTATAGACTCATCGACGGCAAGCGTTCCACGATCTGACAGCCGCTTTCTTTATGGGACGAACAAAAGTTGTTGTACGGTGGAAAAACTCCATCCACTGATATACAAATGCATGAAGTTATTTAAATGTACTGGGTTATTTGGATTGACTGGAAAGAAGGACCCATTATTTACGATAAATAATCGTATTTTAAATTTTATTACATTCGATTTCAATACATATTTAAGTAGATATCTTTATTAAAAATATCCAGTTAAATTTAAAAGAAAAAAAATTATATTATAATTCCGGCATGATACAGAGATCAATACTCGTATACAATACAAGGAACCAAGTAAATACAATAAAATCGAAGAAAGCTATATTCGTTGAATGACGTTAGTTCTACTTGAGACGGCCACTAAGTTTTGTATGAAGTTAACTTATTTTATAAACAGGTTTTGAACATAATTTGCGTGAAAATATAGTTGCTGTGACGAGGCGAAATAATGAAATGACTTAGTGTGCAATTCAGGCTACTAATTACAAGCTACCGTTCTGTGGACGCACTACAGAAGCGTGTTGGAAATGGCGTTGAATAACATTTTGATGAGTAGGTAGTGATTGCGCGATAGTGGCCCTATTTTACTACATGCAGCATTGTCGGTGGAAATGAAGTTCCAAAAGATTTCTGGTAGTAAATAAAGAACTGGCATTTCGACTTCATCGTCACCGCTTGAACTATGACCTTTGTTTTCTGCCAATTCTCACTTTGATGCGATCCCATCCATTGCTATTTGATTAGTAGACGTGATTTTGCTCGACCTGGGAATCGAGCCCAGGACCATGACCAGGACCGCATAGCAGTTGCGCAGTAGGACATCCAAACTAATGAGATCAGTATTTTGACTATCAAATATAATAAACTAAAGCGTGTTTATAATATTTTACGTAACATGTATATAATAGTAGCAAGTTTAACGAAACCAGAAGCCATTAGAAACATGTAAGTCAAAATTAATCGATGCTCCTAGACAAAATCTTGAACTTGCGAGTTAATGTAATAAAAAAATATATACTACTTTGAGATATCCCACCTAGTCAGACATCAATAAACCTAGAGAACTTTCTTTAGTCACGATTATGCCTTTTATGTGTTTTTGCTCGAGTCAATTTAGGGTAATAATCGGCAGTTAACTGTACCAGCATTTGAAAGGGGTCCCCGGCGCGTATTATTTAGCACCCTATGTCTGTGGAAACATTTAACTCAATACTATTAGATTATATATGTTTTTTTCAGTTTGTTTGTTTTGAAAGATGATAAGTGTCGACCAATTTTATTATACTTCAATTTATAAATAGGTACCTATCTACATTTTTCAGTGCATCCGTTTTCACACACAACAGTAATATGACCTGGCACTGGCAATCCCTGAGGTCTGACTTATAACATTAAAAAAAAAAATACAAATACCGCATCCAATAAAGTCACGGATCACAAAAAAATCACTTAAGTATAATATGATACCTGCGAAATGGTATAAATTATCTACAGCTGGACTACAAATATTAATTAGTTCTTGAGTTAACAGACATAACAAAGCAAACAATTAAGCAATTACTTACAATTACGCATGAGAATTCATTATGTTGTTCCTCTTGTGATATTAATCGTGGGTATATTTACACTAGTGTGGCTTTGACCCTAGCCTCCCAATACTTGTTCTAGCCAGATCTAGCATCATTATCGTACATTTATTAACTTTCAGAGTTATTATCACCTTGCTTTCCCAAACCCAATAACAAGTATGGTAATCAGTTATGTAATAAAATGTAGGCACCATTAGCAACTTTACTAAAGTCACGAATTACCTTAATTTGTTGAAATGCGGAAATCGTTCTCATAGTGGATTGCCACCAGGGAGAGTGTTGAAATTAGTTTTTTTTTTTTATAATTACATATTTGACTATCATTGCAAAGAGATTCTTTAGTGATGCCTTAAAATCAAATAATATTCCACCTAAGTTGGCGTCAGCTGATCAAGCTATAATAATATATAATATATTTTATGCATGGCTCAGATTTATAATCCTTTAACTTACAAACTCACAACCAGTTGCTACTTCTACTAAAGACGAAACGCAATTAGTGCTATCAACGTAATTAGTGTTTAAGAAAACTAGATTACAGCTGTTAATATGAACTACAAACTTAATCACCTTATTTACAATAAATATGGCCCAAAGCGAACTGCTATCTTCTATGTATCCCTTTCGTTCTAAGAGGAGACCCGTGCCCAGCAGGGGACGATGTAATTTGATGATGATGACGATGATGATGATGATTTTTACGTAAGATAACTTTTTCTAATAACTCAGTTTAATAGTGTCACATAATAAATAATTCACTCAGTCAATTAGTACCAATGTTACTATGCTCCATCAGATAGGTACAGCCTCCGTTTATCATAAAAATCAGCTTTTATAAATAAAAATAATATACATACATATAAAACATGTGCAATGCATCCTGTTTTGTGGAACAACTAATGTCTGAGGTAAGTTTATTAAAACTTGTAGTATGTGAAAGCTGTAAGGTAGCATGAAGTGGACCCGAAACATAAATTTCGTGACGTTTCATCGTTTTAAATTTATAGACTATAACTATTTAATTACTGCGGTTTTACATTGAGAACTACATAATGTACCTATTTGTAGATAGATAACATTTTATTTATCTTGTTACATTATATAGGTACAAAAGAAAAAGTGTGATAGGTTTGTCTAAAAACAATTTGGTTAGTTTGAAGGATTGAAGTGAAGGAAATGTTTTATAGGAAAGGCATAATTAAATGAGTACTTCCACTCTAAAAAAAAATATTACCATATCATTAATAAATTTAATAGGTTGTACATGCATAATTCATGTCATATATCATCAGATCATAATTGTAATAATGATCCTATCTGAAGCGCTACAATGAACGATCTTGGAAGTTATTGCTATAATCAATCACTACGTTTGACAGGAAGTTAGTAATCTTGGTGTAAATTTTTTAATACAAGTAAATACTGTCTCATTAGTCTACTGGTCGTAAGCGGGAGAGGTCTCCGATTCCCAGGTCGAGCAAAGTGTTAGCGACTACAAAAAGGGGGAGGTTATCAATCCGGTTGTTTAGATATAATTATTTTTTCATGTATGTTCGATAACTCCGTCATATTGACAGACGGACTTGCAAAATTTTTTTTTTTTTCGAAAGGAGTTTATTTCGAAATGCTATTTATATTATAATCCTATTTTAATTTCATACAGATCTGATGAGGAGTTTCGGAAAACTCCGAATGGGATCTCAACCTATCGGCGAATTGTGAGTTTAGGTACCTACATTAGTACAGATTAACCCAACCGTCGGGGGTTTAATTTCAAACTGTAATAAATAATTTTAAAAAACTCGTGAAGTGAAAATAGTCTTTTCTTAATCTCTCTTTGCGTAATAAGCATCTGCAAAGTATTAGAAAACTTAAAAAAAAGAACCAAATCGGTCTTCGTATCCATGCTACGGCGTGACCAAGGGAAATAGGAATTCATTTTTGTTTCTGTAGAGATGAATATAAAAGAGAGCATTATCCAGACCTGAACAGGAATGTCATACAACACAACACGTACATGCAGAGCATGGATACACACATACATGCAGAGTACATGTATACAAATATGTATGTATATAAATATAGTCATGCCTGATTCTCATTTTATTAAGTAAGAAATTAAATTTTATTGCGACGTAGCATTTTCATACTAAATCATCTTTCAAATTACTTGGACTATTATTTTACCGAGTAACTTATTACCAAAGAATAGAAATTTAATTGTTATTTTCTACCAGCAGCTTCGTGTTTCTTAAGGGTCAAAGTATTTAATTATATTTATATTGGCTAAGCGCGCGACTTACTTCGCGACACTCCGTATTAAATAAAATATAAACATAGTAAAAACAATTTCTTTGCTCCGGCGACACTTCATCAACCTCACAATGACCATCCCGATATCTTACCCGACCCTTTCCCGTTTAATATTAATTATATTATATGACTTTCTACACATGTACATGGCTGAGCAGGTTGGGGGTTCAGACTCTCTGCTAATGCTTTAGCCAACACATTATCCGTACATATTATTAAATTGTAACAGGCTGATGCAAACTACTGGGGGTATTTAGAACAACGGAATGTCATGTTTTAGAGCAACGGAAGCCACAAGAACAATTTTTGGATTTTTTATCTGTCTTTCTGTATGTTTGTACACGTATAACGCAAGAACTACAGCACGAAATTCGATGAGGTTTTCACAGTTTTATTGCTAGAGAGAGACTTAAAATATGTTGCATGTTTTATGTTGATATGCTGTCGCCGAGAAGCCGAGTCATAGTCATAGTCTTAGTTATCCTTGAGGGGCATGAGTGAAACCGTGGGCAATGGCTGGTTTATAATTAGTATTATAAATTAAACTTGTTATGTCCCTGAAGTAGGTTCCTGCTACGGCCTTGTTTAGTTATATTTTACCAGGCCAAGGATAGGAGTCTGATATCTATTTGTAGACTGCTGTACGCGCAAATGTCAGCACGTACTGTTAGCAAAGAAGTTATGAATCTGTGCAATATTTATACGTGACTGTCACCTGGTATCAATTACCAGACTCGATAAAGACGTCATCTGATCGCATCGCTCGGCTGATTGGGTGATGCGATACTCGGCATTGCATCGCTGCCAGGCAACGTGAGCCGTGGGCTGGTACCCACGTCACTACATGATATAAGGATATATTGAGGCATTCTAATTAAAATCGCTACACAAAACTTAAAACATAAACAATTACTTATAATGGGTAAACAATGAGTTAGGTATTACGGCGTATATTTGTTTTTTTTTTTTTATTAAAGAAGCTTACTAGAAATGTGGGTAACACATTACTAGTATTCTTGTTAACCCCTCGTGCTAAGCTAAATGCTTGTGTTACGAGTGGGCTCACGTCGGTAGTGCAATGGGTGAGGTTCGAACCGGCAACCACATGATCGCAAGTCCGACCCCCGAGCCATTAGGCTACCGCCGCTTCAAAATTAATTAAGTCATAATCATAATTAACTCTGAAATATAGTAGGCACTTACCGTAATCTTCACAACAACGTGAACGTTACTTCAGTAAGTATTTTTTGTACTGGAGAAAATCAGAGTTTATCACGACAAAGTGGCATCCAAAAGTTTTAACAGTGCACCCTACGCATCATGAGTCAAATTCTTAGTAATTCCCTGGAGAGCGATCATGTTTTATTTCATATGATATGATTATGATAAATCTGTCCAAGGCCCTCTGAATACTAGAGGCTCTAGGCTCGAAAGGAAACCCTTGTAGACATCTTCATACATGTTACCAACGTAGGTACGTACGTGAACTAGGTATGTTAATAAATACTAAATACCTATAATATATTAGGAAAGAGGTGTTTTGCTTACTTTTCTTTGATGTATTGTCCCCATGTCATGGCCACCGTACTGCAGGACTGCTCGTTAACTTACGTAAAAGGAAAACTCCTACCTTCTAACCGATATTTATAGTAGGTAGAGTAAATATATAGAGTATTTAAAATATTAATAAATTTCTTATTTTGTTATAAATATTGCCTTAGAAACTTGATAAGATCTTAGCATAAACAAGGAAAGGTCATATGTACACCCAGTTTTCGATAAACACATTTGCCACACCAATTAACAGTGTAAGTACTATCTAAATACTTTTTGGACACCTCGGGGAATTTAATTTGCAAAACTTATATTGGTCAGAGCAATTAAATTGAGCAACATATTCAAATATTGACCTTCATTTCTTGATTGCCCTTGCGTCCCTGGACGGCTGAACCGTGATTATTTAAACCCTGTTTACGTAATGATAATTATCGTTATGAGCCCCTAAAGCGCGATCCGAGTGTAACGGAACATTTAGTGGGATACATTTTTAGTTTCAGACTTAACATACTAAAACTTAATAATTATTTCAATTAGCAAAAACTTTAATGTTATTTTAATCAATTTAAAAAGCTTGAATTTTGTATTATTACTTCACACATAAGTACAATGTATCGATCAATACTCAAAGAAGAGATGGATATAACGGATTTGATAGAATATTCATCAGAGCTAATAAAATATTAAATTAAATGAATGCATTATAAGGTCCCTCAATTAACAATATCCTATTAAATTTTCAAATAGTTTTATAGAAATATAATATAGATGCGATAGCTATTGATCTAATTTATTTTATTAAAATTCATACACTGCCTTTACAGCGAGTATTAATTTGACAATTTGATTATATTCTTATATATAAAAATCAATCGCTGTCCGTTAGTCTCGCCTAAACACAAAAACGGCTTGACCGATTAGAATATTTATTTTTATATTTTGTTCGTCGCAATACAGGGGTGGTTTTAGAAGAAAAATAATTGGGAAAATCTTGAAATATCACTTAAAAAAGAATAAATAATATTTGTATAGAAAATCGTCTACATGACTTGCGATAAAAAACTGTCATTTTTCATCATTTTATTTTTAAAAGATTAAATTGCGTTCGTGGCAGACAGTGTTTAAATTATATTTTTTTGTGAATTAAGGGGCAGTTTATTTTTAATCCGACCTCTTTTTTTCTGTATTTAATCATTTATATACTAGCTGGCCCGAAAAAATTCGTTCTTCCCTAGAGGGGTTACACTCTGGTCGATTCCCTTCATTGAATTGCCTTGAGATATATGTATGTTCAACGCCGATGGTTTGCCGACACTACAACGATATTACACTCCAGTGAGTATGGCATTTTATTGCGTTTCATCATTAGCCCGTATTCGTCCACTGCTTGATGTAGGCCTCTTTAAGCCACAAAGCCCAATCTTCAGCTCTTTTCATCCAATATGCGACTTGGTCTGTTCTTGAAGCGTTTGTGTGACTCCAGAGGGTCGTTTATCCGCTCTGATCAATAATGGGAATCTACCAGGGTTCAACACAATCTTAGGCAGAACGAAGTTTGCCGGGTCAATTAGTAACTAAATAAAATTCAAAACACAAACAACAAAAACAAGTTGACTAGAATCTAAATTGCTAAATACTAGTAGTATATTTTGCAGAAATCTATTTGCCTCCAATGGCGGCTTAACATCCGGCACAGATGGGCCGACGGAAACATCGCTTCGTATCAAAAAGGAAATAATAATATTTTCTACTAACAAAACGCAGAATAAGAAAAGCACGTTTAGTTAGGTGAACAAAAGAACTTATATAAAATAAGAATTTCCGGGGTATAATATTATATTATTGTAGTAATATTGTATCATAGGGTCAAGGGGTAAACCTATAGTACAGATTTATTATGTAATGGATTTTAAATTCTGAATGATTTTAAAATATAAACGCTGCCAGAAGCGTTTATATTTTTAGTCAGCATTAAATTTGAAAGAAGTTTTTATTTAATATTAGTTTACAGCTCCGTTACTTTTCTATGGGATACCACAAGTAACGGAGTCGTAACAGAATCGTGTTAGATAACATCTCGTAAATAGTAAGTGGATTGTAATGGACTCAATCAAAGCCCGGGGTTAGAGATCAAATCTACAACGTTATACATATTTATGTGTTACTGAACTCCACAAAAAAGTTTTTTTGATTTATATGAACTTACCATATAGATAAGTGGATCAAAAAGTGTTATTTCTCAATCTTCAGTAACATTTATGAACATCACATCCGTTGGCATATAAACGCCTAGTTCTCTTAGTTGTCTGAAAAACATTTATTATAATTTTAATTGGAAAGTGCAATTTTCGTTGATCGTTTTAGTTGTTTGTATTAGTAACATAGTCAGATACAGGACAGGTAGAATACTACACTACAAGAATATTTAATCATTTGGATCTAATCTATGATACTCTATGATTTATATGTACTTATTAATAAATATTTAATTATTACCAGGTGTTTTATTGCGTCACGTAAAATAAAAAACAAAAGAAGAACGTGATGTAACTCATTTTTTTTTTATGCAGATAAAGGATATTGAGTTTGATAAAGCAAAGGCATGTCTTAATTGAATTACGAACAAAATTTTAACTTATAAATATAATGATAACAAACCTTTATGGAAAGTTGTTGCTTCGACTGTCGAAGCACTTCACTTTTAAAAATATTATGCTTATAAGGTATTCAATAGAATATAAATATACATCTGCCAGTTTATTTGGGTGCTGAAAAAAGGACAAATAGAAATTGACTTTCAGCTGTGTATGTTTTTTTTATAATCTCTTTTTATATTTTTAACATCAAACAGGAAATCGATAGACTCGGTTATGTGTAAAAATAACAAAATTACGAAGACGCTCCTTTATGAGAAAAGGCCGGTTTAAGTCCATTAAAATCCGTTTTCTCATATACGAGCAACTACATCTAGGTAATCTTAACTTTGGAGAAACTATTTTAGAAACGATGCTTCTCTCAGTGGGAAATTACTTTCATGTTTTCAGTTGACGTTGGTGCCTATATTATGTTTAAAATGAACATAAAATGAATAATTTTAAAAAGTGGTCCTATGCGCGACTGCTACGCTAGAGGTCCTGGGTTCGATCCCCGGTTCGAGCAAAGTGTTATTGGGTTTTTCTATGAAATTTCCAGTAGCAGGTCGGAGTCTGGATTTGTGCCCGGTTAATGGCAATAGGCTCGCCCCCTATTACATGGGACCTAATTATACCGGCGAAATGTGGGTGTACATTAGTACACCTCTGCCTAACCCTTCGGGGAATATAGGCGTAATGGTATGTTATGACAATTTAAAAAAAATGGGGTTGGCGTTTGGTGATATCTCAGATAGAATATTAATGCACAGAACACACCACCTAGGTTAGATACCTACGTGGTGAGTGTCCAGAATTCCACCAGAAGCTTTGGATAACTCTGGTGGTATTGGGAAATATAATATCAACGGTAAAACAGCATGACATGTCTAGGACACAAATAGCTACGCAGTGGGTCGCCTCCTCCCTTGGTTTGTGCCAATCATCCGGACTCTGGACCACCAATTACTCTACACTAGCTCTTAAAGTTCTAGGCATTAGGTACCTCTTATTTCAAAGTATTCGTGCCCACATTGAAATTATGTTGGACCAAGTTTACAGTTTATGCTTACACGATGTTTATTATGTAAGTATGTGTATTAAATGAAGTTTTATTCATAGCCCAACATCCGTTTTAATGCTTGCTTGGTGGTGAAGTTGGAACAGTTCTTATGTTGAACCTTTCGAAACACGTGAGACCAAAAGGTATTGCGTGCTAACAGTTTGGATAAAGCATTACATAATAAGATACTGATATATTTATTCTATAATATGGAAAATATTGTAGACGATAAACACAATATGACACCGAGTCAGGAATTGCACTTCATAAGTAAGACTAATAAAAATGAGTTAAAAAGATCAAAGTATATTTTGTTAGTTATGGTTAGTGAAATCACGCTGTTATTGTTGTTTTACTCAGTAGTACTTAAACTGCGTATAATGTGCTGCCCCTTGGATACCCTTTTAAAGCACTCACGATCCATTATAAATTATTGCTTTGGCCATATATTACTAACATTAACTTTTATTCGTACCTAAAGACCTATTGAGCAAATATGACGCGATCAAAATATTGGATTAAAAAATATTTTTTCCAACCGCCTTCCTAGCCTTGTTGACTATAGCTGGACACGGGTCAGTACGAAAGGCGTACTGATAGGAGATCTGTGTCCAGCTATGGGACAAAGTAATGGGTTATAATGATGGTGATAAACTTTTTATTTAATTTTAAAATAATTGTAATTGAATTTTTTGCTCACAGACTGCTACTGAACGGCACGATGAGCGTCCGCCGTGGGCTACTGCGAGAGACCGTTCACTGACTAAATTCGATAATAATTCAAGCTATCTACAAAGTCCAAATATCTGTTGAAATAAATAGCCACTTACCTAAGTTTATGTAATTAGAGCACGAACAAAATGTTTGACTACAATATTAATTCACTGTTAGATGTCAAAGAGACAATTAATCCGTAGCATCACGTAGGACAATTAATCTGGTCATCAATAATATGAATGTTCCTTTGTTTACAAAGGTTTACCTTCTACTTAATTCTACATTCATTCTAAATAATTTATAAATTTTTAAATAATGTTGCACGCCAACAAATTGAAATTAAAAAATTGTTTATGTTCCAGTCGACTTTAACATTTATTATGTTCAAAGCTCTAGCATCTCATTGCGCTGTGGTGGTTCATACTATACACGTTTTGTATTCCTTATAATTAAATATGTATACGTTGAGGTTTATTTTGTACTCGGATACAAACAAACGCTGGATATTTTTCAACAATTAGTTAGTTTTACTTAAGTAGTATTCTCTTTGTTTATCATTGCAATCATATTGATGTCATAAATAAATGAACTTAAAGCGTATATTTACATTGTGCGTAAACACAAAAAGCATATTATTTATAATAAATAAGATACAATAAATAACTGTTAGTGTTTTGAAGCCAATTTTAAAAATCAATTATGAACGTATCGGTAATGTTTAAAAGTATTTATTTGATAAGAGCATTTTTTTGTATTATGATGACGCCTAGATGAAAGATGGTTAGGTTAGGTTAGGTTTGATCTTTTACGAAAAGTCACTACTGATATATTCGATCCTCAACATCAAATAAGTTTTTGTAGTACTTTTCAATGTACATATGTGGAAAGCTGCAGTTGCAGAGAAGATCTCTTTAAAAAATTATTCTTTCTTGATTATATTAACCAAAATTCGGGAATTAATGTATGTACTGTACCATAGCCATTTCCTTAGTGTGTTGAAATCCTGGTAAATATGGGTAGCCCGAGGAAGGGTTATATTTCCAACTAAAAAAACAATAGCTATAATCGCAAATTATAAGTAAATATACAATATCAGTCTAAAATAAATATTAGTTTGAAATTATAGGAATTTTTTTGAGCTTTTAAAGATGTCTTCAGAAAGAGTTTAGGTGTTTTATATGGAATAAATTTGTCTTTACTTTACTTCCTGCGCATGTACACAAGTTTGTTTATGTAATATGCAGTCATTTTGAAAGCTTACTGATTTGCCGAAGTTGAGATTGTATTTCTCAAATCCTCGAACTAATTCAAAAGGCTGGGAAATATGAAGAAGTTTTGAAGAGTCCCAGAGTTAATTTTGTTCGAATGGTTAGTTTGAAAACAGGTGATTTGATTTTCTGACATTCGGAATGATATCACTTATAGTCGAATCTCAAGTCACAGCAAAAACAAAAAAGGTAAAAATCAAAAATATTTATTTAAATTCGCCTGACGTTTTAGTAACTGTACGAGTATACTCCATACTGGACTATTCTGTATTAATCTAAGCGATACCTAATGAATAAGTACGTTATATAAATAGTTAATTTAACGTTTAAAGTTGTTATGACTTCAAGTATGTGTCAGAATTCAACACTAGATATCAATGAGCAACGCAGTAACTTTGATATTTTCGCACCTTTTGTATATAAAATCTGCTTGTCTAGATCAAAGTAAGAGTAATCTGACGGTTAAATAAAAGCTCGAACGAGTTAAAAATAAGCGTGTTTGTTTTATTAACGTAAAAGGCAACGAACTGTCATTACGAAGTGTGACTTAACATTTTGTTGGGTATCAAATTCTAATACGTACCTACGCCTAATGTTATAAAATTCCAAGTTCATATATCAACCAATTCATTAAGTTGATTATTTTAACTGTCACCTAAAATTTCAAGAAAAGCCTTTCATTAAGTAATTTCATTAGCTTAAACAAAAAACCGGTCAAGTGAAAGTCACACTTTTTATGAGTTTTCTAGAGAAAATTTAGAATTTAAATAAATTAGCTGAACAAGATACCTAGAGATATACCACCTGTAACAAGAATATTATATAAATAATTAGAAACCCGCCTAAATTGTATCATGTTTGATTATATTTGAACTCGATCGCAGCGCCACCTACCGAGTCCAATTAGGAATCTAAATCCTCTCAAACCCACTCAAACACACAAAAACAGCCGTTTAGAAGGAGTTCAGACACATACACACGAACAAAATAATTATATAAAAATAATACGCAGTGATAACTTGACATTTCGCAAATATATGTACTTCTAAGTTCATACCGAAGGTAATTCTTGAAAATAACAACGTTTCATATTTCTATTGATCTGTTTATCGATTTCCGGAAAACATGAAAGGAATGATTAGGAAATAATTAACAGAGTGAAAACATACATCATACCATGTTATTGAGAAACAGCTTCTTATAAGTCAGTAAGGTCTTTTACCTGTTATTAACCACGTAATAGTTAGTGTAATACATATACGTAAAATATAGCCGAACATTACTTTATCTAAAGTAAAAATTGGTTGTAATAAAAATGATCTCGCATTTATGTCTGATATAGAACATGCACTTTCACTTGTTTATTTTACAAATTATAAAATTACACTTTAATTAATCAATTAATTTGGAATGAAAAATTCTGTATTTTCAAAAAGATATACAAAGACTAGGTATATAAATAAAAAATAAAATCGATAAGTTTAAAGCTCTTCAAAATTTTACGATTAACATAAATCACATTTAATAATTTAAATTAATATATCTATATCTTTAAAACCTTCTTGTAACATAATGTTTTAATAGTATTTAAATTTCTCCTAGTTTAATTACTTCGGTGAATATACGATTCGATCGTCAAAGTGTTAAGAATGTTTGTAGAACAGCAAGTAACTCATTAACATTCTAACAGTTCTATATTCTATTCATGTTACCATCGATCGTTATTTGTGGTAAGCTAAGTTAATACATTTATTCGAATACATTAATTTGATTTAATTGGAGTTAAAGGGAAGGCATTATGTAGTAGGTCTAAAGAAAATTCAACCTTTTGGAGAATTCCTTTGAATTGTATAAATATAAATGTGTAACATGAAATTACCAAGCTTTTGTGTAAAGGAAAACGGACAATACTAGTAACGGTATTGTTGATATTAGGTATAATAAGTTCCTAGTATACACATGTGTGGGACATCATTACGCAAGTAATCTATGTATATTGTTTTTATCTACTAGTGACAAAATGAGGAAGCCAATCCGTACACGAGTGTATAGGATTACGTAGTGCCTAATTCTCCTAACATAATCGTTTGGTTGCCTTTTGCGACGCCCACGGGTAGTGAGTATTTAGCTTTACTTTTGCAAACATCAATAAAACCCTTTTTCCCATATTGGGGCCAACTTCCAAACTACGTAATTATCCACGGGGCAAATACCTTTATGATAAACATCACTGATGATGGTCTTCTGGCTCTCCGCGATAAACAGTACGTGATTTGTTTTAAAGTATATCATCGATCTAAGTATACTGATAAATATAAATATTATCTTAGGTAAAACAATATTCAACTAAAGTGAATCACATTTTTGTAAGACTACCTTGGCGGGAAAGCAACTGGTGAAGTAAAACTTTAGTTAAGACTTGCACATAAAGCACTTGATTGCGATCATGTGGTTGCCGGTTCAAACCCCAACGTGAACCCACTCGTAACACAAGCATTTAGCATTTAGCTTGATACGAGGGATTAACAAGAATACTAGTATCACTACATAGTATGAAACAAAGTCGCTTTCTCTGTCCCTATGTCCCTTTGTATGCTTAAATCTTTGAAACTACACAACGGATTTTGATGCGGTTTTTTTTAATAGATAGAGTGATTCAAGAGGAACTTTTAGTATAGAAAAGCCAATAAACCACGCGGGCGAAGCCGTGGGCGGAAAGCTAGTAAAGAATAAAACAAAAAGTAGTAATGTGCGACCCACATTGCTAGAAAGCTATTTTTTTAAAGCACTAAGATCTCAAGATTACAACACGCTAGTGTATATGTATATTGATCGCTGCAGCTGGTGTTGGTGGCGTCTAGAGGCTGCGGTTGGCTGGTTGTTACTTACCATCCGGTGGTTTGTCATCTTATTCCAATATTAAAATAATTCTCTATCCGAAATTTAATGGAAGAGATAACAGCCATAGGAGAGGTTTATACGATTGAACCCATGTATCATTTTTATCTTGATAGTTTACACAAGCATAATCGGTGCTCGCCATTCACACCCCAAATTGTTATTTAAGCCTATCATGTCATATTGAGAGATAATTTTATCATGGCGTTGATGTATTGCCTCATGGCAGCTAACAATCCCATTAATGGCATGTTGACCTACGGAAATTGTAGAATAACTAAGTATTGTTGTTATGGCTCAGTTTATCAAATTGTGTATAATTTGGTAAATGGATAGGGAAATTTTGGAACGGCAAATTCTGGTGTTAGCCCAGCTGTGGGATAAAATGTGGAAATATATTTGCTACATAGCTTGTTCATGTGTGTATACTATAAAAAAGATTAAAGATTGTTTAATATGGTATTATTGGTTATGGTAATTCGGTACTAATCTAACTTGGCAGCCATCTATTACGTTATATTAGTTAACAATAAAAAAATATATTTATTTTTTGCAATATGCAAATATTTGTTACCAAGTGCACTAATAAAACATAAAATAAAAACTAATAAGACATTGTAAAGTAGGTTTTACTTGTTTTCTCTTTATAATAAAGTAAACATAAAAAAAAATGTATTCATAATTTTTAATTCACATAATCTGTTTTAACAAATAAAGAGTAGGCATAATAAATACAGTCAAAACTTTATTGTAAATCCTTAGTTTTTAGTACACAATTTTTCATTGTCAGACCAACGTCCAACTTAAATTCGTAACTTCGTAGCACCGTCGTAGCAGCGTAGCCCGCTACGGCACCTACGCAAGTGAAACACGCGGCGTAGCTTAGTACCGCATGCCTATATAAACCGCGTCGGCACCTCACAACGTTCATTTGCTTTCAAAAACCATCGAGAGAGACCACGGAAGCAGCACACAGCCTCCTGCACTCGTAACCGTGAACGTTACTCTTTACGTACAAGTACACCAGTCTTCGACACCATTTATCTCTTCCTTGCTGTATTGTAAAGGTAAGTTTTTTCGAAATATTGCACTTATTCATTTTCATTTAATAAATAATACTTTTTCGACTTAACTTGATTTTTATAGTTTTCTTTGGCTACAGTGAACTTTTTTTGTACCGAGAACTTTATTAACAGATGTGGTGAAAATAAATCGCGAAACTATTTTCATAATATCTAGTCCCATATTTTTATTTTATTTCTATAATATTTTGTATTTTTTTCTTATTCAAGAGAAAACCAAAGAGGTTCCTCGCATCGTATTACTTAATTTGTTTAATATGGTGGGAATGTTTGTAATATTTAATCAAAAGTGTGACTACGACTAAGATTGTAATTTCAAATTGTCGCCACACCAATAACACCTTAAATGACCTATTTAATATATACAATAGGCAAACTTTATTAATATTAACTTAGAGCAGCTGTTTAGCAACTTCACTTAACAGCACTTTCAAACGCCCATAAAATACTTTAGAAACTTGAGCGTGGTTATTTAATAAGAAATATTATGAATATTGATGTACAAGGACGCGTTACTATTAAGAAAATTAGTTAACAAACCAAAAAACCATAAGCTATATTACTTTTACTTTAAGTACACACGGGGGTGATATAGGAACTGATAAGTTATTAAGATATTTTTGTAACTTCGTAGAAAAACTATTCGAACATCAGTATCCAAAGGTAAAGATTTAATAGATTTTTAAATTACACACTCTCCACATTGGTACCAGGTCTTAATTTTTTTAATGAAATTACCATCATTAAAATTTAATCAATGATGCTAATTAACCGGCTGATAGCGATGCGGAGGAGTTTTTTGATGCCCTTTTTTAATTGTTTCTTTTATTTATAAATATAGTTTAGCTGTTAGTCTAGTTTAATTTATAGTCTAATATATTACAAAACTTATCATAATATTAAATAACATTTTCCCATTAAAATTAACTGAATTAACTTAATTTAAATTCCATACACAAAATTCAAATAATTTGTAGCTCTATAGATTTCAACCAAACATAGGGCAAGTGATAGGGCAAGTGATAGGGCAAGTGATAATTTTAATAATTATCATCACCTGCTTACGGTGAAGGATAAAATCTTGCGGGATTTCTAAACAGCATGATCTCTACCAAGCCGCCCCAGCTCAGCGAGGTTGATTATAACCTAAAGACTCTTCATGTGGTGATAATATTAATAATTTTCATTCTGATGGAAAAGAAGAGAAGGACGATATTGATTCCTAGATACATAACAGCATTAGACGGATATTTAAATCAATACATCTAAATACAATAAAATAATAATTTGTTAAATTCTATAAAGATGAGAAATGCAAAAAACTCGTGTACATTCTAGGTGCACTTGAAAGCCTTTTCATATCGTGTTGTTCGTGAAAATTACGAAACAATTTTATATCCACTGTAATCCACTTGAACATTGTTAATGACAGCACTTTACAGCAGAGCACAGCTTACAGCATAAAAAAATACTATGAAGTTTATAAAAATCCTTATTCCGACATAATACTTTATTTACGTTTAGTTAAAGTTGTTCATTACAGACAAATTCTCTTTGGGTATTTCTATCAATCAGTCTAGTAGACAGGCCTTTGAAATTTTTTTTTAAATGTTGGTGTTATACAATACTCTACCTATCCATTCAACTGTAACCTTAGTTCTTGAGATATTTACCCAATTTTGAGCCTAGTTACATCATCATTACATCACTAGATGTCAGGTAGTTAATATAGTTATTAACTACCTGACATCTTTGGCGTTTTGGTTTTAATGTAAAATAAGTACGACATAAATGTTCTGTTCATCCAATAAAAATACATATCAACCTATTTGTGTCCCACTGCTGGGCTTAATTTCGAGTAAGATGGGTAACAAGGTGGTCTTTGATAAAGAGTCGACTCTCAGGCTTACAAATTTAAGTGTTTTCCATCCTTAGAAGTGCGTGACCTGGATTCGAACTCGAGACCTGGCATTCTATGACTCTTATTCCCTAAGCTGTCATGGTTATTTTGTCGAAAGATTTTTTAACCAAAATCTCAAAGTTTAGTAAAATTTTAAAACATTGCTAAGTAGCGATATTTGCTATTATATTCCATAATTAATAATTATGAACATATATTATGTTGTTAATTAAAATCTTACAAGTTGTACGAGTATGTGTAGCATTGTAATAACGTTGTTGCTTCTAAAATGTAGATTTTAATTAAATAATTTTGATGCGACCCACACATAACTATACATACGTAATATTACACAATTGAAATCCCACTCGAGGATGTAAAATAGAGATAGCTGCACTCTTATTATTAACCACAGGATATAAGAAAATTCGATGTAGATAATATTTATTACAAACGAAGACTAGGAGATATATTGCGAAATGTATGGTTTAATATACACGTCATCTCTTTTTTGTATATCGAGTCATTGTCACCATAAAACAGTGATTTGCATTCGGAATGATATCTGTAAAAGAACGCAATACGAAAAAATATTAAACTGCCTTTGTACCAACGGTGGATTAATAATTTAATAAGCACTTAAAATATACAAATAGGGACATATATATACAATAGCACAGTAACATATGACATTACATATATGTATAAAACAATTATATGTATATACACAAGACATAATCGTGGGAAGGAAAATAATCGTGGTGCAATTAGTGGCGGCGGTGACACAAACAGAATAATTAGTTTTTTAGTGCGAACGTGTCGCTGCATCCAAATCACGATTTTTAGAGAAAACTGTTAGGTTCTACGTCGATCAAACACACTATGAAAACCAAGCCCTTAGGGTAGTTAATGTAAACAAGGCTTGGTTTACAACTTTCCTCTCATTTTATTTTTTCCATAATATATTATGGCAGTCTACCAAGGCATGTTATACGAGTATAGTTGATAATTCTCGTAGCAAACAACGATTCATACATCCGCATTAACCTAATAATTGACATAATCAACATCTTACCTAATGATTCAAATCATGATTACTCTCACGTGTTCTTTTTTTTGTGTTTCATTCACGAAGGTCACATGGGGATCCTACTTGCCAAATAATCAAAGATCCAGCGGGAATTTACAATACCCGATTGTGGACTGGTACTGGTACCCTGTTACGGATTTTATTCCTTGCACACTTAAATTAGGTACTTTTAACCCGTAACCTGGATGCCATTACTCAAATCAGATGCAGATACAGTTTACAAAGATATGGATTTTCTAATTCAAGAAAATTTCTAGTGAAAGAAAAATTCGATCTTTGTGAACATATCGCAATATTTAATGCTAAGAAATATAAAAAAATAAGCACATACAGTTTGTTCGAAATAACTGGACGTGGTAAATTTTAATAGAAAGGGTCGGTATAAAGACAATTGGGGTCATATACGTTTCCCATTATTTTCTTTACTAATTTCCATTTTCATATATAAAAATACTTAATTATGCAATCCTACCTGTGCGGCAGTTTGGAGCGGCTAACTTCTTACTTATCACGAACAACTGTATAAAAATTATACATTTGCATAACATAATAAACCATCACGCCGGTATTTCCGAAGGCCGGAGCAGAAGTGCACTCGTACTGACGACCACCTGTAAGCCAGGTAAATGAAAGAAACATAAAAAACCTAACAACAGATTGCTTGACTCGATCATCGAACGTAGGACCGCACGCTCAGCAGTGATAATAAGTAATATATCGAAGTTTGAAAACAAAGGAGAAATAAAAATTAAGATAAATATTTACAAGTAACGTTAAAACGCACAGAAGTCTATTTATAGTAAATTCATGGGATCACTTACAAGTTACGCAGAGGACCCGTCCTTGCCATGCACTCGCCCTAGGTACCTTCAGTAATTTCCGGCTTGCATCTGGAAGGCAAAGGGAATAATTAATGCCTAGTGTAGTATTAAACAAGGTTCGCTCGGGTAACCACATTAACTGTTTTTTATCTACGTAGATAGATAATATTTATAAACGTCACATTTATGGTTTATTGACATTAAACAAATTTCTGTTCACATGAAAAACTCCTCACTCCTCTATTTTTTATGGGATTACTCGGCAAACTATCAGGCTAGCTACCTGATGGTAAGTAGTCATCGCCGCCCATGATCATCTGCAAAACCAAGGGAGTTGCTGATGCGTTGGCAAGCCTATTTAAGAAGAAGGAACAGGAAGGAGAAAGGAGAAGAAAGGGTACTGAGGGAGGATTTGGGCCTCCTCCTTTTCGTTATTCTCGTCTTGCTTGCTCGTCTGCCACAGCTAATAGGCTCGGCAACTCATCTGCAAATCCTTTAGTGTTGGAGTTTGAGCGGCGATGACTACTCGTAACCAAGTGGGTCGTCTGCTCGGTTGCCGACTTAACACCTAATAAAAACTTTTGAACAGTTTTATTTTTACATATAAACTTCTTGGTAAATATTTTTTAGAATTAACATTTTAGCTCACCAGCATCTAGATCAGTGTATTCGTTACTTAAGAGCAAAAAACTTAAATACGTACGCCATGCCTAGGAGTGGGAACTATTTTATTACAAGATCCGTTTATCGAGTTTCATTAAATTTATCGTGAACGGTCAATAACTAGACGTTGAAAGTCTGTCATTTAGATTATAGTTATATTATCCAAGCTTACAGAGGTAGCTCGCAAAGAATATACTCGCAAACCAATTTCACTGGTCCAACAGATAATTATACGTGGAACAAAAGTTAACTCGATCTTCTTTTATCACATTATACAACTTACCTATGCGTATACAACGTTATATATATTAAACGTTCCTACAAAGCGGGTTACTCGACCTGTAATTGGATAAATTTGTTTTCTCTCGTCGATGTCCAACCTAAGTCCTTGAGTATATTACATTTACGTCGTACGGAGTCAGCGGGAAAGGTCTTTCCAAATTCGTATTTAATATTGCCTGTCAACCTAAGCAAAACCGCCATATCAATTGTATGCTTAAATTGATGTGATTTCTATCAAATGTCTTTTGTTTATCTGAATATAAATTGAGCAACTGTCCCAATATTCCTCCCATTTGTTTAATATTAGAAGACCGCTTTTTATAAAAATAATGGGTATGTCATCAATTCAATTAAATTATATTTTGCTGAACACAAGTAAATAATTGAAATTACAATGATATAAATATACAAATGGTTCCTCCATGTTCTACTTCATTGGCATGCAAAGAGGACTGTTACTATTTCTTTGGTTAAATAAATAATTTATTATTATTATAGTCAATAATTTAATTATAGTTATAACTTATTTATGCGGAGAAAAAAGTGGTTTTCAAATATAATTTCTTTGACCTCGACGAGGCATTTTAAATATTCAAGAACCTGAACGTGTCAAAGTGAGGCTTCGTTTATCAAATGTGTAAAAAATAAGGTTATATCGAAGACTGAACCACTGGTTCATGGTTTTAGTGGTCGGAGGGCGCGGATCGTCGGTCGTAGTCCTCGGATTGATTCCCAGGTCGAGCAGTGTCATTGAGTATTTTTATGATATTCTCGTAGTCGCCTGGGGTTCGTATTTATGCTTAGTAAATACTAAAGAGTATTCATTAGAAATAAAAACGTAATCTCTAAACTGGATGTACATTACACACTAGCTGACCCGTAAGGGAATACAGGCGCAATGACATTATGTTAAGGACGAAGTATTGATGCATAATTCAATCAGAAGGGTATGACATATAAACAAATTTCATATTTGTATATCCCAAGACCTTACTTAGGATCTGTGGGAACCTTTTAAGTTATCAAAGCTAATGGACAACGCTTTTTTGCTAAAAGTTAAAAAGGTTCATATGTACCTATACTGAACTAAAAAGGGTAACATTCTAAGAAAAGTATCTTGTTACTCAGTGTGAGCAAGTTTTACTCATACAAAGTGAATGATTATGAGAAGTGTTAAACCACATGTGCACAATCATAAAACGCCAACTAGCAAATGTAAGTCATGACTCTTGACTCTACTTCCAAGTAAACTGTTCATCTAACTAGCAAGGTTGACTTATTATTCAACCTTCATGTTCAATACGTATGCTTTATTGTCTTCCATCCGTACTAATTTAACGAAGCAACTATATTATATGTTCCTATAAACACAAATATCAAAGAGTTCAATGTGTTCCTTCAAATTATTTTAGAGGAAATATTGCAAATTGACACGGTCTTGAAGAGCCATCGGTCTTGGTTATCACACTTGTACAAACACCTATGACAATCATTAGTGGTGAAATCCATAATTTGATCAGCAGTTTTTCCTTAGAATATTGGTATTATTTATATTGGTATTGCCCAGAAATTGGTTACGATGATGATCCCAATGTAGAACTTGACAGTTATCATGCCAATGTATGTGCCACAATCTCATTTAGACGAATCAACGATAAATAAATAAAAATAACATGCGCATATAAACTTAAGTACATTTTCAATAACAGGTTATTTAAATGAGACTTTAAAATTTGCCATTAAAAAACGCTAAAAAGCTTATTGCACCAAGATACTAATATTTAACAACATACAAGACGAGAGCGCTTACTTTATGCATCCTATTCGTTCAGCTTGATCGCTTTTGCATATTAATCCTATGTCGCTCACTCACTCTATCTACTATTAGACTGTGTGCATATAGATACTCACTTATAGGAGGTAATAAAAGGGAAAGATGCCATAAAACGTAATTCAAATTGGCTCAGCACCATACTTAAAAGAGGTTGGATATTCCATTTAACTCAGAAAAAATAAGAAAATATAAGTTTTATTTTCAGTTACCAGTAATAATTGTTTCCTAAGGTTTTGGTATACTTTAATTTTTTAAAACAAAACAACCAAAATAATAATAAACAAAATAACAATAATAATAAATAATTTGCGCACGAGGAAACCTAAAATTAGACAGTTAGGTTATCGTTGGGATAAAGGCGAAGGCGAAGCGAGCATGATTTTAAAAAACATATTAAGATGTTGCTACTGAGATTGTGGTGAATACCTATATTTGGCACACATCAGCTCATGTATCTACTTCAGTTTGTTTATACCTAATGGGAGTTGTATATATGCTGTTGGTGTAACTATTGAAAAAAAAAACATCATAATATTACGCAGCTAAGTTTCATACCGAAGGCATCTGCTACATTATTTACATTCTTCGTCGAACAGTTATTACTCATTACGATAGAAATACCAGATACGAGATTATTTGTATTCACCATCAAGCCAAGGCCATAATTAGGTATACTGTCGTACTAGAAAAGGAGATAGACTTAGTGTTCATCTTCATAATATATTTTAATATTTTTTTATAACGCATTGGTTATAAGTAGCCGTACACGAACAGGTTTTATATAAAGTTTTTTATAACAAAGCCATTTAAGCCATATAAAGCCATATAAAGTTATAGAGCGGACATTGGGAACGATTTCAAACAAAACCTTGGTCCCGAATTTAATATGATTTCCCGAGTTTATATATAATAAATTCGTGTTGTTTTCGTACCTACACAAAAACTCCAATTTAAACAACGACAACAGTCAGTTTATTACTTTACTAGAACGCACTTCGTCATGCTTCCCTTCACCGATCCTTACTGAAGAAACTCACTTAAATTAGTCAATTCTTTGTGAATAAACTTTTTTGGGAGATTTCCTATTTTATTTAAGTTGTAGTTAACTTATATGTCAGTATAACTTTTAACAGCTTAAGGATGAATAAAGAAGTATCTACACTGTTTTATCGATTTTTGAGTAACCGAAAAACACTGAAGTACCTACTCACCTAGTTTCGTCTTATCGTCTGTGATTTTTCTTAGAAAGTATAAAGGTGTCGCAATAAAATTTATACCCAGTATTAAAACTATGTAACAACAAACTAAGGGTACACTTTTTTCTCATCAAACCACTGCTGGGCAGGGGTTTTCTCTCAGAATGAGAGCGGTAATGCTAGTCCTACAACCTAGCATGACAAATTAAATAAGTTTTTTCTTAATATCTTGGTATTAAAAGTTTAACAAATCTTGGTGAAACCTTTTAAGATCCTATAAAACATTATGAAGACTAGACATTACTATCAGTAAGTATGGCACAAGTAAAGCAGTTCGTTTTTAGTTTGAACCTTATTCGAACAGTCCAAAGGAACTTCGTAACAGTAACTAAGTGAATCATTTTATTTTCAGAAAAAATTGGGGGTTAAAACCAACTCACTTGATTTACTAGTTAGTAAACAATAAATAACTGCAATCGCTGCGAGCTTTTATGCAATGCATTTTAAATAATTTAAATATTCGCGACATGTAAATATAGCTTTCCGTAACATAAGTTATTTCATTCTATAATAATCATAAAATAGTAATATTGTGTAAGCAATAAGTCGCAATTTTCGAGTCGAGTCTTTTGTAACTGTCGACATGCGTACTTGCAAGCAGATCTTTTGTTTTTACGGAGCCCGGGTATGGAAATTTGAACAATGGCTACATTTTTTGCACCATTTTATCTACAGTCCACTGCCCCTTTTCATGTACGATACAATGTTTGACTCTATTTCTTTAGAAAAAAATATGCTATGTATCGATACATAGTGAGTGTCTCACATATCCAATTATTTGTCAAGGCGATTCCAAATCCGTTTGGTGACCGTAATTTGCGCGCTTTGTGATACGAACCCCCACTGGGATGTTATGAAGACGAATGAGAAAGGTTATACCTTTTACCTTTATAATAGCTACAATTTTTTTCAGTGTATCTCTATAAAAAGATCAATTTAGTAAATCGTAGGCGGGATTTTTGATTTTTCGTACAAAATATTCATGAAAAAGATGAAAAATGGGTCTATTAGACGATATTTGAACATTATACCTTAACCTTTGAATACCTACTGCCAGAATTTCATTCATAAACAGCCCTGTCATAGCCTTTATAAAGCTTTCTGTTATCCGTAGATACATTTTGGCTTCATTCGTATTTCGGAAAGTATTAAGTTGTCGGTAATAGAGAATGATGTTTAAACGCTCAAACAAATATGGATTTTATATATTATTTATTACAAATATTATATTACAAAAAAATATACTATTGTAAAGGTAACAACGTTTAACGAGCATAATCATTACTTGTCTTACCTAAGTTTTAATTGCATTTAATGGAATCTATGATGTGAATTGAATGTGATATTGAAATTAAAAAACATCCAAATTTCAATAGAGAAGACGGCTGGGTCTTACCATCTGCTTGGAACCCCATCATAGATTCCATTAAATCCACGCACAAGACTGCGAGACCTAAGGATACGGTGAGCTCATTCTGCGTGACCGGCATAAATAATAATCAACAAAATGTAGGGTAGCTGTTGATAATTTTGACATTAGGACGACCAACACCTCAGTCCACCCGTGACCATAGATGCTGTAAAGGATCCGAAACGTCGGGAATTTAAAAATATCAATATAACGCGATAAAATCCGTAAAAAGTAGTTTTATTTCAACATTCTTTTCTTATTTACGATACACGACAATTTATAGTATGTACAGCTTTATAGTACTTAAGCACTCGTAGGTACTAGCTATGTGTCACACGGTATCCACGTTGATTTTGGAATTCCTTAATGCTCGTATTTAAACGAGCGAATAGTCCCGTATTTTTTATGTTTATTTCGATTAAATAATTAAATTACGAATTTGTGGAACAAAAGTGAATCTGTTTTATGAAAAAGTAAATCCTACGTCCCATTCAGGTGGCTAAAGTAAAATTAATTTGTAGCACATGAGTTTATTTGTTATGTGTCTGACATGTTGATATCGGTGAAGGAGATCCGGGATAATAAAACAATGTGAAATAGCCCGACTGTCCAGGCCAGACCGACGGCCAACCCCTAACTTGGGCAAATATGGGGGTGTTGCGTCAACAAGCTAAACATATTCTTCATAGGTATATTATTGTCGACATAACAACTTACCTAACAAAGCAAAAATATAATGTATAGAAAATGAACACACGACGAATTAGATAAAATATGAAGAAGTGAAACTTCTTAAGTACTTACTTACCTATTGATGAAAATAAATAGTTTGGGGAAGTGTATAATTATGTTAATTTCAAAAACATCAATGATACCGCTAAGGAAGTAGGTAGTTGATTTTGTTAAGAAGAAATCTTATATGAAGTTCCTTATTGGATAAACACAACGTAATTGTCGTATTCAATGCAGAAATTCACATATATTAATAGAAGTAGATTTGTTTAGTAGGTAAAAGGTAGATAGAGTACAAGGAAAGCCTTAATAATACCTATTTTATTAGCTTTTTGCCAACTTGAAAATACCTATGCAGTAGGAAAATATTAGTTATCTGCTTTAAATACTGCATTACAAAGTGTTTCGGCGAAAATTCCATTAGTTTGGAAAAAGTAGTTCTTATCCATTCTCTCTCTCTTAAAGTTTTGAAAGTACATAATAAAAAGAATAGCTTTAAAGAAATTGCTCCTAAAATTCTATGTCCAGAAAACTATTTAATAAAATGAATTAAAGCTATAAATTCGAGGTAAACTAATATATTTATGTGACCGATAGGTTACGGTTGGGTTCAAATTAATGAGGCGCTTCATAAATCTATTATTCCATAATTTTCTGTTCCCCAAAGAGTATCCCAAATGTAAGTATTTGGTGATAGGATTATTCGCTCGGTAGTTAGAGTTTATTGTTAAGGTTAAATGAACTGGAAAATTGAAAATTAAACCTATTAAAAATAAAAAATACAAATACAAACATTTTATCCGATTTGTAACTAAAACAATCACATCAATTTAATGATTCTGTGATGTTTGATTATAACGTTAATTGTAGGTACGTTTTATATTCTATGTTGTGCTGATATTTACGATAATCTCGAATAATCTCATATAAAGTGTATGTAAACAGTTATTAACATTTCAAACGATGGCCCAATAATAAACACTACTAAATATTATTATAGGCGGCCCTTTGATAGGAAGATACGTTTATGATCGGAAACTGTTGTGTATTTATTGCTGATAAAGCTACCTGAGCGGCTGAGAATCAGCTGTGTTTGTTTCCATTATCTATAACGAGAGTATCGTGCCAAAGGCCTCGGGCATAAACCATCACGTCACTTAGAGATTTTATGGGGTCAGCTCTTAAGTAAGTGGTTTTACTACTACCTATGTGACGAGGTCTTTACGAAAACAGAAACATTTCTTTCTACTTTTATTTAAAGAAAACTTTTCACTTATAATTAAAGCCTACTTACTATGTAATAATTACTTTTACGTTTATTTAAAAGCAATATTATCTTATTTGAAAGTTTGGTGATTTAAAATTAATTCGAATGCAATAAGAGAACTACTTAGTTATTGATTTAAAAAATTAAAGTATCTACGTAATTTTAAAGTCTTTTGTATTTGTACGCGTTTATTATCTATTGACGTTGTAGGGGCAAACGTTTTTCTAGATTAGTAACAACATTTTGTAATATTGATTTATTTTTCATAAAAATAATAACCAAATAATCAAACTTTGATGACTTTCAACATAATGTTGATTTTATGACAATATCGTCATATTGTAACCAATTTACACAAAACGTTACACCTAAACCTGCCCGCATGAATCACTTATGGTGAAAACAACATGAAAATCTGTACAGTGGTTTTTGAGTTTATCCGGAACAGACGGACAGACAGACGCTGCGTAGGGCTTTGTTGTATAATATGTAGTGATACCTAATCTGTTCTTTTGTTCTCAGGAGCATCACTATGAAAGCGAGCGCGTACAACGTATACCTGGCCATCGCTGCCGCCGCATTGGCACTTCTGTCCATTACAGTAAATGCTGCGCCTATGGTAAGTTAAGCTTTTGCTAAACGTGGACAAACGTCCTGCGACACGTGTCACTAAAAATCTCGGGCCAAGTTGGGTCACGTCTGGCAACTCGAAATGTTCTAGGACTTTAGCAAATCAAAATGTTATACTCGTAATACAAAATAGTCGTAACTATGACTTACGTGAACCACAACTAAGTAGAAATTGAATATTTATATCATCATCGATCCACATACTGTCCCAGTGCTGGGCATGGGTCTACTCTCAGAGTTTAAGGGGTTACGCCAACACGCTAGCTTCGCAGACTTCACACGTCATCGAGAAAATCTCCCAGGCATGCAGGTTTCCCCACGATGTTATTCTTCATAGTTTTAAGAAAGTAGTAATTAATATTAATACACTACACTACATGCAGGTAGTCTCTGATACACTATATCCTTATACTACTTGGAACCACATATATTACTGATAATACAAACTATGGTAGATATATTATATTATTAGTTTCGAATCGACTTTATAATTAGGTTAATGTCAACTTTACAGATCGTTACTCATGCAGACTCATGAACAAACTTTATTACGCAAAAAAGCCAAGCGACTAAAAGCTCTGTTTGAAAAAATGTAAAGATCAAGATTTATACCATCGTAGATTCGTCCCTCGCCGATGTTTGTCGTAAAAATTCATTAAGAAGGATATAAAGTCACATTAAGGTAGAATAAAAAACTTTAAAAAAAATGGTAATGGAGTTTATATACCTACAAATCAAATCTAAACCGCTCTAAAAATAAGTGTCTTTTTCTAAGTGTCTTTTTCTATTTTGTCAACCTTAAATTTTCTTCAACTTTTTTAATACTTAATAATTTTAACGAATTTAATTATTCACAAAGAAGGCTTATAAAACTTTACCTGCATGAAAGAAGAAACTGTGAAGCCGTTTTTAATTTCTAAATAATAAAAAATTACTGTTTCGTTAAAAGTTTTTACTTTTTTGTTAAAAGTTAATTAATTTTTTTTTTGGGGAATGTTTGTTTATATATAATACTTGTAAGCCAATTAAATGCACTGCTCCAATGAGACAGCGAGGTTTCGGACGGTTTTTTTTATTTTTGTGGATTTTTTAAAACGGCTGAACCAATTTCAATAAAAATTTAATAGGACCATCGCTAAAGTATAACCTACCAAACAAAAAAAAGAACCATCTAAATCTGCCATTGTCAGACCTGGACCAAATTAAAATGAAACCAATCAGGAAGCACCAGCTTTCAATTAAGAAAGAATCATCAAAATCGGTTCACCTAGTCGAAAGTTATGAGGTTACAAACATTAATAATAAAAAAACATACAGTCGAATTGAGAACCTCCTCCTTTTGAAGTCGGTTGAAAAATGGTTTGTAGAACACCCACTCTTTACGTCCGCCATTCCGACGAGTCTATCACATTATAATAATTTATTGTAAAAGGTTCAGTAAAGCCTGTTCTTTAGCTTAATTTGCTTAACGAAATTTGTACTAGCTCAATTAACACTTTATGTACAGGATGCTAAGAGGAAATTCTTTCTTTGACTTTGTAAATTGAACGGGGCATTGCCTATTCAATTACTTAAACAAATGTGTTCAAAGAGTTTGTTACGAGTAATAACATCAAGTAGATGAGCTTTTTGAATTGTGGGATAGTGTAGGACGATTTACCCAGCCGTATAGTATCCATCACTAGACATCTAATGTGAAACTAATGGCGTGCACACGGCTGTTAAAGGGTCGGCACACAGGCTCAAGTGAATGTTGTTTGTTCAGGAGGCGGAGGATGAGCCGTCGGAGAACACTCTAGTGGCGCATCCGGAAGGCGACATGGAACTGTCGAGCACATGGGATGCCATCAACACTGCCGCCCTACGCAAGCTACTGCTTCAACTTGATGCCGAGGAAAGGTTAAACTGAGTTGTTTTAAGTACAAATTAATATCACGGTTGACGTTCACCTCACTATTAACGTAGCACCGCGTGTCGAGAGTTCGATTTCCACCTGAGGTAAGTATCTGTGCATCTAGGTGTACTTTGTGCCCGTAATTGTATCTTCGCGAAGTCTCCTGCGACACAGTGATTGTTCCTGAGTATGCTTAAAAAAGTCTCGTCATTATTTTAGTTACGATCATTTAAAGGAACAAAATGGATACAAAATAACTGACTAACATCGCTTGTTTACGAAGTTGTGAATACGAAGCCAATGTATTAGTTTGAGGGCTTAAGTTACCTTGTGTTTAGCTCTCCTTAGCCTCGCTAGCGTTAAATACTAGGAAGCTGCCTTAAACTGGATCTGTTTTTTTAACATTTGGTCCTCTATCCATTGTTGTAGCGGCAAGGAGGGATGATGAGCATAAATACGACACTTGAAAGTAAAAGGCTTGCGAAATACTTCTTTCATCAGGTTCTGCTGCACTTAGATATTAAAAAAAAAATCTTAGTCGAAGAAAAAAAAATCCATAATTGGGAATACACATGTACGTACTTAGATGTATTTTTAAATTGAAAATGCTCTCGCCACAGATAATATGAGCGATCTTAATAAGATTATAGAAACAAGAAACAAAAGCAAAAGACAAACTTAAATCCTACTATAGAACCTTCAAGACGTAATCCTTATAAAGATCTTTTTTGCCATCTACTAATACGTATTATGTACCTACAATGGCAAATAGGTCAACCAGTACCTTTCAAGATAACGGGCAGAATAATATGACATTACATAAAACAAAATCTGTCTCATCATAATAATAATAATAATCTTTGTGTTATCTTATCTTCGTAATGTCAGGGCGAAACAACGACTGGCAACAACAAACAGTAATACATAATTACATAGAACTTAGAATTAGTTTGAATATAAAATACACCCAGAGTATTATGTAATCAGGATTGCACCCCTTTATAAGCCATCATCATATAAAACGTGTTTAGTAAATTAGAATGCGTGGTTCCTACATTCGTGCCACTTATAAGGATTTATTGTTCAAAGTGGCACATGCGGGTCGCGACCAATTAAACCTGATTGATTGCACACTCGTTTTATTACATAACACAATGTGTTTTCATCTTCAAACAAATTAAATTAAAGACTTATTAAATTGCCGAAGAAATCATAATTATGATTATTATATATCAGGTTACAAACAACTTTATTCTATATGTATATATATTTTTTAACAATATACCTGTAATAAGAATGTGGGAACAGTTTTTATTTTTTATGTAATGTAATATTTTACCTAGCAACACTGATGGCGTTAAAGAAAGTTGTTTTTTTTATTTAAGAAAACTAAGGTTGGTGAGGTTGGTAGCTGAAGACGAACTGACTGTTGATAAGAGAATTTATTAATTAGAAAAAATAAAAAAAGTGGTTAAGTTAAGTGCAATGATAGCCTTGTGATATGACCATTGGACTGCCAAGTCAAAGGTCTCGAGTTCGAATCCAGGGCAAGCACCTCTGTCTTTTCGAAGTCATGTACGTATTATTAATTAATTATCACGTGCTTAAACGGTGAGGGAAAAACATCGTGAGGAAACCTGCATGCCTGAGAAATTTTCTTGCCGGCATGTGAAGTCTGCCAACCCGCCGTAGGCTAGCGTGGTGGACTATAGCCTAATCCCTCTCGTTCTGATCCTGAAACCTGAAATGAATCACTCATTACATTAATACATAGTTTTTTGTTCCACAACTATATGGCTGTTTTAAAATGTAGGGATTATAAAAATAAAAAATATTTATTGTGAATTAATTTTAAATAATGTTTATAATATTACTTTCGATTTTGACGTTGAATTTCAAGCAATTGTAAAAGAAATTGCTTTTTTAATTCCGATTGAAATTGTATACTTATGTAAATCGTAATGTAATTCTATATAAAGTTGCTTGTTTCCTCAACAAAATTGCCTTAGACAACAAATACAAAGCAGATATAGATGATTATTATTATTATTGTTCGCAGTAATCTTGGCGGACTTTGATGTTTGTTTATTTGTTTAGAGATTTTGTTACAAGAAAATTTGAACAAGCATTTCTTGTTTCTTCATAATATTGTCAAAAACCGAAGCTTGAGTAATAATTTTGTACTCATCAAGAAAAGGTCGCAGTTTATTTAGGTATAATATCAAACCATATAAAATCTAGTTATGGAAGATACTTCACATATATGTATATTTATTTACCTTCCATTCCACACGTAGCTGTCCATTCATGGGAGTTTTTTTCGTAGGATGAGCAGGGTTACGCGCTCGTGGCCCCAGGCAGAGCCCCGCGGCTGGGGGTTGCGGGCAATAGACGGCCGGCTGGCGCGCCAGTGGCGAGCTGACAAACGGCAGGTGCGCTTCCGCCAGTGCTACTTCAACCCCATCTCATGCTTCCGCAAGTGAACGCCACCAACCGAACGGCTCACCGAACCTATGACCTAGTTGTTTAGTAGTCACGATTCAAGTGACTTCATGATTTTTCCTATTAACAAATAGAATATAGTGTAACAACTCAATGATCACATTGTGAAACGCATGATCTAACATTGTCAAATTATTTATTACTATACCAATATTTAAGCCGTTTCATAATGAGATCAATCCAATGAAACTAACTACTTAGCATAGAAATAAATATACATTTAATGTAAATAACCATTTTATGGTCAAACTAAACTAAGTTTAACAAAACTTATTTAATAATAATATACTCTTTAACAGAATCGTAACTATTATTTATTAGAAGCCTAAATTGATGTATCAAAATTATAAAATAAAATTTTGGGCGTCTTCATAATGAATGTTTTTATCCCTTTACTCGGTAACAGTGTTCATGATTTTTTTTAATTAACTACCTTTTTTTACATACCCCCCTAAGTAGATTGTGTCTAGTCATAGAGAATACCTAATGTCGTGGAAAATATATTTTAGGGTAACATAATTATGTATTTTTCATTTGAACCTCCTCTTTACTGGATTTCTTAGTAGATTTTTGTTTTCTACATTAGGTACTTTCTACATTATGTATACTTTTATTTATTATTATATATACTATATTGTAAGTGTTATTATTATAAATAAAGATAATCGATAAAATAAACATTTGTTTGTCTAGTATTACAATGTTTTATTCACTTTTGGTATATACATACATACAACAACTAAAAAAAAATTACTTGCTTCATAGAAATAAAAAACAAAATAATATTATGTGCGACAGTAGAAGTCGGTGCGTTCAATTTGGTTGGATCTTAGGTTTTGGTCGTGGACATCCAAAACTGTCCGGCACATATTTTTTAAGCCGGTTTGTGTTTTTAAGTACTTTTTATTTCCTCCTTTTATTAGGTAGGTAGATTTATTAGGTCACTCTCTATATTGAAGCATGAAACAACGAGCCCACTTCTAATTCTATTTACTAGCAAAAATGATAGTGATGGAATTATTTAAACACGACAGAGTTAAAAAATGCCTCATTATCAACCCATTACACTGTCCCACTGCTGGGCACGGGTCTTCTCTCATTACGAGAGGGATTAGGCTATAGTACGCCACGCTAGCCTACTGCGGGTTGGCAGACTTCAACCGCCGTCAAGAAAATCTCTCAGACATGCAGGTTTCCTCACGATGTTTTCCTTCTCTGTTTAAGCGCGTGATAATTAATTATTAATACGCACATAACTTCGAAAAGTCGGAGGTGCGTGCCTTGAATTCGAACTCGAGACCTTTGACTTGGCAGTCCAATGGTCATATCACTAGACTATCACTGCACTCCAAAAATCCAAAAATGCCTACTTTGCAAAAAAGCAGACAGTGCCCTAGATATAATAATAATAGTCACTACCGAATCTTTTTTGTATTAGCTGACCTAACAAACGTTCAAATTCGAAGGAACTTGAATTCATACAAAAATCCCCCGAAAATTTCTAGAAAAACTGATAGCGCTTTTTTTAATTTCAGTTTCCATTTTCCAATTCTCCGGACTACCTTTTTAATCTTTAATCTTCCTATACTTATATTATAAATAAAGAGATAGAGTTTGTGAGTTTAAGGGGTTGTAAGAGGTAATCTCTGGATGTACTGAACCGATTTTGAAAATGATTTTACCAATAGAAAGCCAATATTTTGAGTGTCATATGCAATATCGCCCAACAAATTGGGTCAGCACAGCACAGGTCAGCTAGTTGTTGAATTTAGGGCAATTAATTTGTTTGACAGAAAATGCCTTCTGGCATTAAGACTGCCATTGTACCAACGCTGCATAAGAATAAATAAATAGGTATGATAGAATGTTATAAAATAAATGAAAAGATTTTATTTAACGCCCATGGACAAAGGATTTGCAGATGCGTTGTGTATGTTTAAGGGAAAAGGAGGGGAAGGAGAAGGAAGGGGACTGAGGGAGAAATTGGGCCTCCGGCGCTCCACACTCACGGTACGAAGCGTAACAGTATGCATACTGCTACTTAACGTCGATATTCTGTGGGAAGATAATGTCCTCTATGAGGACTTTCTAACAAAATTTAAATCTTCTTGCACGCCACGAATCAAGTAAGGGACATAGCAAAATCCGATACAACCGGCAACCGTCTGTGTTTTTGTGTATATGCACCCGCCGTAGATACGAAATCAATGGTACAGTGGCGTGACTGTAATATTAATTGTATCGATATCGTATCGATATTATAATTGTATCGATATTATTGTATCGATATCGAGCTTTCGATAGCTCGATAGCTCGACTGACAAGATAGACGTAGTTAAGTTTTGTTCGCAAAGTTCTATCTTAACTTTTTATTTGATCTGAGATCAGAATATGCTCGTCCAATCTTAAACTTACTGACATAAGGTCTAATAGATATACTGAATTCTTCATGTCACTGTTCTTTTCCTTCGATTGATTAACTAAGCGGCGGTCGTTTAAATGGCAACATTAGCAACACAAATGATTCCAACCTCGTTCCAGTAATCCGCAGAATTCAAATAATGCTGATCCTTTCAAAATACCTCGGAGCAAACGAACTGCGTTTAATACCCAAGGGTTGGAAGGCTATTAGGCATTGCGTATAAAATTTTCCATTACATTTTTCCACCATCACACCTCTTCATATTCATTTGAGATAGGAATAAAATTGTATCCACGGTATTTGCTTACGGTAATCGAACGTTCCTTTTACATATTAATATTGATTATGATTAAACCGTACCCTAAGAATTTGTAATGTAAAAAATATAATTTGAGTCCTCGACACGCAGCGGCTGAACAATTGGCTTATGTGCCTCTTTTTCGTTTCTGTTTCTTTGTTCGTGTTTGTATGCGAAATTACGTAAATTAAATATATTTAATACCTTCAGAAGACACCCTAACGGATCATCATCTTTAGATAATAAAATAATATTATTTCGGGTTGGAAGAACGTTACGAAGTTAAAATAGAGTACCAACGCTCGTGTAGATGTAGCCTAATCAGCCTACATAAATTATACCACGGTGTAGGTTTATACACACATACATTGCATTACCGTGTGTAGTAGTCAGATTTTACTCTTTGAAACTTCGAGCTACGAGGCCGTGAGCTAATTCTAATACAGTCGACTCTCGACGTTAATTCAAAACTCGAGGGACTCTTTAAATATTACGAATTATCGAGTGTTTGAAATATCAATGGTTCGAAATTTATGAGAGTAAATAAATAAAGCTTCGAATTATTAAGTGTTGATCAATTATTATTTATTTACTGCTATTCTATAACAATGTCAAAAGTTAAGAGGTAAATTCGTGTATATGATAAATGTATTCATAATGTGAATTAATTAATCTTCCGAAAGAACTCTGTTATACTGGTTACATTGCTGCTGCTCAGATTGCTCAATAACTTTTTTTAAGAAAAAAAGTGCCTGAAATGCTTTTCCATCACTTTCGTTTTGTAGACAGAACCTTTGTAAGGTATCAAATGAGGATCTTGCTTCCTTAACTGACACCTTTGCCAAAGGTTCTGATGTATCGTCCTCATCTTCATCGTTACTTTTTTCATTCGTAAGTATCTGTCGCAGATAAAATTTCGCCATCGGTTAGTGAACCTGAGACAGCAACATTACGCCTCTTTCTCTCTGCAACTTTGAATTGTCGAGTGTTGGACGCCGATGAGTTCGAATTAACGCGTAGTTTTGTTATATAGGAATGATTTTTTGTTCGAATTACCAAGTGCATAAAAAAGTATTGATTTAGTTCGAAATATAAAGAGATTTTGTAACTCGTGAACTCGTGATAACATTGAATTATAGAGAGGTTCGAATTATCGCAAGTTTGAATTAACGAGAGTCGACTGTAATTGGCCTGGACAAATCAGGTAATAATATTAATATAATTAGATCACATGTTCAACTATACAAATTTGATAAAGACCCAAATGAAATGTTGTGTATTCATTAGGGTCAGCTTATAATAACAGAGAACGTTGCATGATTTAGAATAAAAAAATTACACGTGCCGATAAATAATAATGACGTCTGTAGACGTCAGTTAACCGACATAAATGAGACTTATTTATTCTCCATGAAACAGAAAATCAGCATTGGAACCCATTTTATCCACAGGGGTTCAAATCGCTGTCGCGTCATGGCAATCATATGTTGTTTATTGTATTCATTCATCTTACTTGATTTCCAAATGGCCCTAAATAGGTTAAGTAATATTGCTAGTCAACATGATTATATTCTTTTGTTATATAGGTATCCAAGGGCGTAAGAGGAAAAGTTTAGTTACCCACAAACAAAGCATCAAGCAAGTACAGACAAGGCGATGTCTGCGTGCATTATCGGATACGCATAACACGATGCGTGATACCGCAAGCGACTTGCGATTACGCGCCGTGCCGCATCGCTGCTACACACGTAGCCGCGCCTACGAGCGGCGTAGCATCGCTATAAAATTTCTAATATGCCACCCGGGCGCCCTGTAGAGAAGTACTTAGGTTATGTAGTATTTAGTAAGCATCTGTTTACGTTAGATATGTATAGCCTAAGTTAGACTATTAACAGTCTTACAAAAAAAAGTAATGTTACTTTTTTAAAATTATATTACATAAACCATAAACTCGCCAGGAAATATCTTTAATAAATGTTATAAAATCATTATGACTAAACATCTTGTTGAACTTAGTATTTTAAGTCATGTAATAATCGCTTAGACTAGCAATTACTTTCTAAGAGATATTATTTTTTTGTTGAACTAAGTCTTGACATTTTTGCAAACTTAAAATATGTAATAACTTTAAAAGCTATATAACTTAGTAATTCAACAACTTTCTATTGAGCGAATAATTGGAATTTAAATAAAATTTTAAAAGACTATTGACTTTTCTTGATATTTCAAGAGACGTCCAGGAATATTATACAAAATTGTGTAGGTAATGACCACGGAAGAGATAATCTCTTCCGTGGTAATGACGGATCACTTACCTATATGTAGTTAGGAATAACATAACATCAAATATTTTAGACTCCCTCGTTGGTCTAGTGGTCCCAATCGCGACTGCTACGCTAGAGGTCTTGGGTTCGATCCCCAGGTCGAGCAAAGTGTTATTGAGTTTTTCTATGAAAATCTCGGTAGCAGCTCGGAGTCTGGATTTGTGCCCGGTGAATGGCAATAGGCTCGCCCCCTATTACATGGGACCCAAACATACCGGCGAACTGTGGGTGTACATTAAGTGCACCTCTGCCTAACCCTTCGGGGAATACAGGCGTGATGGTATGTTAAGTTATGTTATTTTAGGACAATTTCTGTATGAGAAGTTTGCATTGCCGTTATTATCACAAAGATCTTACCTTCTTACTCAGAAAATTTAAATCCGATTATGAGTAAGTACCCAGACGCAAATTGTAAATTACTAAGGAAGGAAAATGAAATAATTAAGAATAATTAGACAAGTCACTCCGAAAATGTCACTTTTTGACCGACTCCTAAAAAAGGAGATCAAAAAGTCGACCCTATGTAGATATGTATTAATGTTGGAATTGCATAATAAGTATTCGTGTATTGTGTATGCCTTTATGTGAGTTTAGTGTTAAATTATCAAAGTTTTGAAAATGGTTGTACCTAACCATCTTTTAGACTGGCTGAAAAAAAAATTGTCTTAACTCTTAGGAGTAATAATTGCCTTTTACAAAATATTGCTTTTCCCAATGCAGGGACGTTGCTTATTGAGGAGTTCTCCTGGTACTTCACCATATGCGATGTGACGAGCATAAAATATTACTACATTAAAGTAATCAAATTGAAATCCCTAAAATACCTATCACTGAGGAGTTGCGGTGCAGTTTCACCTCACCAAATGAAACTTCCCTAGCGCAAATTCACGAGACTCCTAGTGCGAATGCAATATTTAAAGTTTTCCCTCGATTTATCCAGGATTCTATCATCAGATCCTGACCTGATGGCAATAGGATGACCTGGGAAGTATACCCTTTTAACCAAAAATTAATTTTCCAAATTGGTTGCACTGTTTTCGAATAATGGGGAAATATACATTAGAGGTCATCCGTGGTCTCCATCAACAGTTCCACTTGACCAAATGATGCTTTCCGAGAGGAAATGCACGAGTTACTATTCAAAAATATAATAGATTTGCCTATAATATTTGAAGAGTTCCCTCGATTTCTCCAGGATCCCATCATCAGATCCTAATTTACTGACAACGCGACCATCTCGAGAGTATAACCTTTTATACAAAAAAAGAATTTTCATAATCGGTCCGCAATTGACGGAGAAATCGGTGAACATACATAGAAAAAAAAATATACAGACGAATGTAGTAACCTCCTCCTTTTCGAAATTTCTAAAGTCGTTTAAAAAAGACGTCAAAGATGTTTTAAATTCACCCTACTTCATATTAAACTATTATAAATTATAGAGGAAGTTGTTAACACCATGTTAATAGTTAATTACGGTGTACTTGTAGTAGGATATCATTATTATGTTTAGTTACTCCAGTGAGTGATGTGTATGATAGGTTTTTAAGTCACGTGTTCAAAGGTTTAAGCCACTACACGTGACCGTATCCTCCTCACAAATTGTTCATTAAAAGTTTGTCCAATCAACTAAAGTTCATTTCAAATTCACGTTTATTATTTATTATTCAAATTCTACAGGTAAATCACACTTGTTTCGTGCGTCATTGGATTAAATATAACGAGAAAAATATTTCGTCTATAACACATTCTAGGTACTACTGACAGGGCAGTAAAAAATTGCGACTTTTGCTTAAAATTGTTTTCATACAAGATTTTGTCGTAAGATAGAGTAGGAAGGTACTGTAGGAGTTTGTAACAAGAAGTTTTCAAGTGCGCGTCCCGGCATGTAGAATATTTAAACAAAAAAAGTAAGTAGTGTTTGAAATATGTCTAGAAAATAATTATATATGAATGTCAGAAGACTAAGATTGATTCCTTGAACGAATAAAGAAGTCGTGATTTCCTTAATCCAGTGTTTTTAACGTAGAAGCATTACGATCCCATTAAATTAATCGTGGTGCTTCTATATATGGTGGAGGCGCCGGGTAGGATAAAGAACAAAGCATTAATTGGTTTTCTGTAAATTTCCAGAAAACATAAAATAAATATTCAACTGCGCCGGCAAGCAAGCCCGGACGACGCGACGTTGGAGCGCACGGAGCACACTGACGAGTTCAACAATAAAGAGGGAACCGCTTAACCCGAAGATTCTTCCCGAGGAAGAAGAGAAAAAAAAGAAAGAAAAACAGGAACGAGTTTCACTTGTTTTTTCTTCAGTGGTATAAAAAGATGGCGCAAGAAATGTTTTTCTTCACCGGCACCGACAATGTATGTTTAGATGAGTTCCTAGTACAATTTAGGCTGGTAGCCGCAATTTATAAATGGCCGGAAAGTGATTTAGCTCTGATAGTTGGGGCGTATTTACAAGGACCAGCCTTGATGTTTTTTAAAGTCCGTGTATCGCGAGGGGATTAATTACAAAACCATATGCGAGAAGTTGAGAGTTGAATTCCCATCAGGAATCAATTATGTGGAGAAATTTTATAGCAACAAACAAGACGTGAAGGAAGTAGCAGGTCAAGATGATGGTCTGGAGGTATATAAAATAGGTGTCACAAAAATGACAGATGAACAACGCGAAGATCAGGTTTGTCGACAGTTATTAGATAGAATAGCGACTAGCGAGGAAAATGCATATAAAGGATTTAGGGTCATAGATGGTATTTTATGTAGGCAAGCTATGAGATTTAATAGTGTGAAGAATTTAGTGGTATTACCAGAGCGGTTGATATCAGATATATTAAAAGAGTTACATGATGATCCTTGGGCTGGAGGACATCTAGGTTTGGCTAAGACATTAACCAAATTTAGAGATAAATACTTTATTAAAGATGCAGAAAAGAAAATTGAAAATTATATTAAGAGTTGTAGTTTATGTCAGGAGCGGAAAAAGGTTAGACAAGTAGCTCAATTACAACCTGTCTTAGTGAATCATTTAATGGAGAAAGTAGGGATAGATATATTAGGTCCATTTAGAAAATCATTGAGAAGCAATAAATATATAATAGTCTGTGTAGAATATGTTTCTAGGTATGCAATTTGCAAGGCAGTGCCTAGGGCTACAGCCCAAAGAGTTAGCGAATTTTTGATAGAAGAGATATTTTGTCGTTTTGGAGGGGTGAAAGAAGTTATTTTAGATAGAGGTTCAGTATTTACATCACATCTAGTTAAAGATACTGTTGATTATTTTGGTGGTAAATCTCGCTTTACTACAGCTTTTCATCCGGCATCCAATGGTCTAGTAGAAAGGTTTAACAGAACGTTAACACAAATGTTGTCTATGTATGTTTCTGCAGATCAAAAGAATTGGTGCAGTTATGTACCCTTAGTATGTTATGCATATAATTCGAGTAAACAGTCAAGCATTAAGATATCACCACACATGATGATTTATGCGAGAGAACCTTTATTCCAAACTGATATGGTTGTTAATTCTGATAGGCGAAATTGTATAATTGATTATGTTGGAAGACATGATTTTCAGAATTTCTTATCACAAAAGGCTTTACATAATTTGAGAAAAGCACAAATAAAACAGAAATTAAGTTATGATAAGAAGGTTAAAGTTAATAATTACTCGCCTAACCAACTAGTATGATTTATACGCCTAGGAGAATAGACGGTAAAAGTTTAAAATTGTGTAGGTTATATAAAGGACCTTATCAAGTTGTAAGAAGGATTTCTAATGTAAATTATGTTATTAGGAAAATAAATAATAGTCGATATAGAGATATAGTACATGTAAACAGGTTAAAACCCTTTCATGTTAGACTATAGATAGTTTCATGATATTATAGTTCATTAATTTTGCTTGGTAAAAGAAGAATATTTAACATTAATGATTTTGTTTATGTGTTTTCATATATCTGATGTGCTGTCTGATGTGCTGTCTGAACGAGCTGGAGAGAGGGAAGAAGATGCTAATGCGTTATAGGGTGAAGGCATTCCGAATATATTCCGAGGGTTTTTTTTGCTAGTAGGAGGGGGACCCTGCTCATGCTGTATCGACTTCGTGAAAGGGATATAGTCCTTACGAAGGGTGTCTGAGTTGGACACATATGATTCAGCAAATATTATTTTTAATTGTATAATAATACAATGTAAAATGGGTATTAACATTAGTCTCGGAAATTAATTAATTATAGTTCGGAATGAATTCATGACAGGGTTAATATGTTTTCTTAAGCTTTCCCTCCCTCTGACTCAATTGCGTTAGAAGAAGTTAAACTTTTTGCATATAATATTAATTCTTTTTATATTTAGTTTCATAAACCCTTAAGGTATGATGCTAAGCTTTTGATGTAATTATTTTTGAAGCATCATTGGATAGGAGGCCGTTACGCATCTTTTACAGGCGTTTTGGTGCGTTAAAGTTTATGGTGTGTTGTGTTCATTAACTATGCTGAAACTTTATTAATTTTAATGATAACTTAACCATGCACATGCCATACACTATCCCATTATAAGGGACCAGCCTCACGCATCAGTGTAATAGGTATAATAAAGTCTTCTTCGCCTGATAATAGTTTTTCGAGTTAGGTCTTAGGCAGGTAGTTAGTTACTTTTTTGTTTGGAGTTGGGTAAAACTTTTTTTTTTAATTTTTATTGATTTGTTTTACCCAAATGCGGGGGCGTAGCTGATGTAGGAGTTTGTAACAAGAAGTTTTCAAGTGCGCGTCCCGGCATGTAGAATATTTAAACAAAAAAAGTAAGTAGTGTTTCAAATATGTCTAGAAAATAATTATATATGAATGTCAGAAGACTAAGATTGATTCCTTGAACGAATAAAGAAGTCGTGATTTCCTTAATCCAGTGTTTTTAACGTAGAAGCATTACGATCCCATTAAATTAATCCTGGTGCTTCTACAGTACTTTCTGCTTGGGTAACGATATTTATGCAAGTTGATGTCGCAATTATTACCTTACAACCAAAATCCTAGAATGCGTTGATGAACAATTTGCAAAAAAAAACAAACAAAATAATAATTGAATTTGGCGCCCCAGCAGCAACATATTACATGTTATGCATGGGTTCTTTGATCTCGTGGTATTTTTAACCGACTTTAGAAATTTTGAAAAGGAGGTGCGGTTACTATATTCGTCTGTATATTTTTTTTTCTATGTATGTTCACCGATTTGTCCGTCGATTGCGGACCGATTATGAAAATTCTTTTTTTGTTTGAAAGGATATACTCTCGAGGTGGTCCTATTGTCAGCAAATTAGGATCTGATGATGGGATCCTGGAGAAATCGAGGGAAATCTTCAAATATTATAGGCAAACCTATAATAATTTTGAATAGTAACTCGTGCATTTTTTTCTCGGAAAGCATCATTTGGTCAGGTGGAACTGTTGATGGAGACCACGGATGACCTCTAATGTAGGTATAACATAACATAACATACCATCACGCCTGTATTCCCCGAAAGGTTAGGCAGAGGTGTACTTAATGTACACCCACAGTTCGCCGGTATGTTTAGGTCCCATGTAATAGGGGGCGAGCCTATTGCCATTCACCAGGCACAAATCCAGACTCCGAGCTGCCATTGAGAATTTCATAGAAAAACTCAATAACACTTTGCTCGACCTGGGGATCGAACCCAAGACCTCTAGCGTAACAGTCGCGATTGGGACCACTAGACCAACGAGGCAGTCACATTTCCCCATTATTCGAAAACAGTGCAACCAATTTGGAAAATTATTTTTTTGATAAAAAGGGTATACTTCCCAGGTCATCCTATTGCCATCAGGTCAGGATCTGATGATGGGATCCTGGATAAATCGAAGGAAATCTTTAAATATTGTATTCGCACTAGGAGTCTCGTGAATTTGCTCTAGGGAAGTTTCATTTGGTGAGGTGAAACTGATGATGAAGACCACCGCTGCACCGCAACTCCTCAGTGATAGGTATTTTAGGGATTTCAATTTGATTACTTTAATATAGTTGCATTTTATGCTCGTCACAACGCATATGGTGAAGTACCAGGAGAACTCCTCAATAAGCAACGTCCCTGCATTGGGGAAAGCAATATTTTGTAAAAGGCAATTAGCGGTTAACATTAGGTTATTGTAACCGAGGTAAATTTAAAACCAACCCACTGGAAAACGAGAAAATATATAAGGCAGTTTATTTATTTAAAAGTGTATGCTCCTGAGGTCGTCTCAAATTTGTTGAAGATGTTATCACTAAAAATGTTGAAATAAAATAGATTTAATAAAAAAGTAAAAAAGTAAAACCGCCTTTAAAAAATAATTATAATAATGTAAGGTATACCTATGTGTAAAACAGTTTCGGAAGTCGATGGCTTTTAATTTGAGTGGTTCTTTGTTTCCGCCACCGACTCGCCACCGACTTCCGAAACTGTTTTACACATACTTACCTAACATTATTCTTATTATTTTTTAAAAGCGGTTTTACTTCTTTATTAAAAATTATTTTATCTTCTGTTACATTCATAGGTACGTGTTTGAAGATCAACCATAATAAGACTATATTTTCGTTCGTTCGTTCAAGTTCAATTTATCGTACGAGTATATAGGCATTAATGCATTATAGTAGTACTACTAGTTAGTATTACTACATATACCTAATAATGCATTTAATTGTAGAGTTAATTAAATAAACAAACACAGATCGCCGTTAAAAAGATCACAGGCCAACTCAGACCCTGCATCTCAACTGGCACAAAAATAATTTTAGGTAAAAATCCATTTATTTAAAGAATCAGACTAAATCAGTCGGTTTGAGTTAATTTATTACGTCATGTAGTCTTCTATTTAGTCATCGTGACGTGACGTTACAGGATAATCTATACATATAAAATCCTTTGTCCTGAATGACTGACTGACTGACTGACGGAACAACGCACAGCCCAAACCGCTTATCGTATAGTCCTGAAACTTGGAGGGTGTGTTCTTTGTATGACGTAGGCATCCGATAAGAAAGGATTTTCCGAAATTCTACCTCTAAGGGGGTGAAAAAGGGGGGCAAAGTTTGTATGGGACAACGTGATTCCTTGGTCCAATCTGCTTCAAATTTTGCATAAACGTTCTTTAACAAAATTGATGGAAAACGTTTTTCATATTTTATTGAAATTCATCCCCTAACGGACTTAAAAAAGGGGGGAAAGTTATTTTGGGCGTGGTTTGCTTCGAATTTGATATCAATACTCCTTAGTGTTTTTGATTGAAATTACTTTTTATTTTGACACATGTCATGTTTAAAAACTCAATCTGATTATACTCAAAAAGAAGAATATAAAATGCTTTCTATGGCCTATGGCACACAAAAGTGGAATTGAGAGGCACACCATAGAACCCTTCTTAGAGGCAGCAATTGAGTGATGGGTGGAGTTACTGTGTTGCTGGCAGGGGTATTCCGTCAGATTCTGTTGTACCTAGAGGAAGCCGAGCAGACGAAGTCCTCATCCATCGCCATCGTAATGATTATATTTAAAAATAAATACGAGAGAGATGCGTCTGCTGGAAAGTTTTCTGAGCTATTACTTAAAATAGGAAATGGAGATTATAAAAATTTGAATATGTATACAATCTCTCCTGAATACAGTAGTGACAGGTGACTATGATAGATGAATAGATCTTAGAGTGTATCCTGATTTTTCTAATATACATACGAAGTCTATAGATTGGATGTGCAAACGTGCAATACTGACTCCGGAAAAACAACAGTTCAGCTGCTATTGATTACATACTTCTTAAACCGTTGGAGGGCTCAGAAATTGGATTCAGTGCTACAAGCGGTCGAAACAGTTTACTATCCTGTAGAGTTCCTTAACAGTGTTATACCTCCTTGGGACACCTGTAATTCTGCTGCGTCTCCTTATACCATTTAAGCTATGTAACGGAACTAGACTGAGAGTATTGATCAGCAGTGCACAAAAATATTAAAAAGGTCACTGTGATTACTGGATGTGCTTGAGGGGATTCAGTTTTCATACCTCGAATATCTTTGCTACCCTCCAACTATGTTTTTAAGAACAATTACGTTTCCCCCTTAAGATCTTAGCTTTGCAATTACTATAAATAAATTTCAGGGTGAGTCATTAAGGGTGGCAGGCATAGATTTAAGAAGAAAGAAAGAGAAGAAATTCTACCTTGCCTGTTACTGAATCAGTATTTATAGCAGTCTGGTCATTTTGATACCAGACAGAAAAGCCATATTAATGTGGTATAGAAAGAAGTGCAATTTTAAGTCTTGAGAGCAAAGTGGTCTTCCACTATTTATACCTTCATAAAAATCGACCCTACGAGGCCTCCAGAATGATAGACTATCGCAATAGCTAAATGGACATGAATGAATTAATAAGAAATTTACATGTTATTTTTATATTTCAATAAAATAATATAGTGGAACAAGTTATTTGGTTTTAATTTTAGATAATTTGTAATATCTCGCCAGAAATAGAAAAAAATAAACAGTCAAAATCGTGTTGCCCACGCGAGCGAAGCTGCGGGCGGAAAGCTAGTATACATATATATAGACCATACACTTTAAGCCACTAAGGAATAATGTAACTTTCTATTATAATATATCTGGTGAAAGAATTTTCAGAATCGGGTTAGTAGATCCAAAAATTACCTCTGTATAATACTGGTATAGTTAGATAATCAAGAAGCAACAAACTTCAAATAATAGATGCTTAGCACTTCATAAAACTCACCCCAAATGTGCCCCGACTTTTAAATTCGCCTTATTAAATATATAATTAGGTACAATATACTTACATAACTGATCTTCTGTCCAAAAATTACCGACTTCTAAATTTTCAAAACTTACGGCGTATTTCTATCGGGTCTTTATACAATAATCAAATCGTCAATTCATTCATTCTCTTTAATTTGTTTCGCGTACCTAGGTGTCACTCATGGAAAAAGAATTTATTTTTTCTCTTTACCGTGGTGTCACTACATCATCTATTCTGCAATCCGCAATGCGATCAGAAAGAAAATTTAAATTACGCGCGCTTGGTGAACGATTAGTCTTAATCTGTGATTTCTTAGGCTTTTGCGGGCTTTAGGAGAGCTTTTTTGGCTTTGTGATCAATAATATGTCTATGACTGCTCTATGTCTATGATCGCTCTCCGCATTCTCCGCCCCTCTGCACTCCCCAGTTCCCCACTTTAAAAGACTGTCATTGTGTGCTATGTGTGGTGGTTGTTTTAATTTACCGGGCGCTGAAATTAAAACTTTATTAGCACCTCAACTTTAATGATTACAATTTCTAAACAAATCAATGAAAATGGGAGACGATTTGCTTCCAGACAGTGGAAATACGCAAACACAAACCCAAAACTCCCAAATAGATTGGAGTCAGCACAACACTCCATCTTACATTCCTACGATTTGGGGTAGATTGTATTCAACAAAAGTTGCAATTACTGGAAAACATTGTTGGAAAAGTGCTCAATGTCCGGAATATTATGGTAAGAAAACGATAGCGAAATTTATACAAAGGTATATTCATAAAGTTGTTATTATTTCCTCGACGAAGGGAAGTTGTACAACTTATTTATTTGAACATTAAAAAACGCCTACCGTATTTATTTGTTTATTGGTTGCTTTTTATTATCATCAAGCTTTATTTTAACCGGATCAGTGATGGGTCTCGCAAGCTTTTATTGCTACTTACCTTCATATTAAAAAATAGCCCGCGTAAAACTTATTATCTATACAAAAAAGTTAAGCTCGGCAAAGTTCGCGAAGAAAGGCGGCTCTGTGACCAAGATTTCGGTACTATGCACCTTCATTTATTTAAATATTTATTTATTAAGGCATATCAACAATATAAACACAAACATTGGTAAGTAGCAAAAAGATATGCATAGCATTTACAATATTTAAAGTTGAGTAGAAAAACTAATATTAAAATAAACAGTATCCGCAATTAATAAGCTTCACAATAGAATTTAAAATTTAAAACCACACAAACAAATATATGCACAAACAGGTTGATACTAAATTATTATAATTATGAAACTAAATCACTATATAAATATTAACAATAACTAATTGTATGAGTATTAATTTTGTCTATTGGATGTATATGCTTATTCATTATACCTAATCTTAGCCCTAAATCATGAAAGGGATCACAACTTCTTCAATAAAAGATATATGATAAATACATTGAGTTGCTGACTGATGAGAGGAGCCCGCGGCTTCGCCCACATGGGATCCTGGTTATCAATAGCCTGTAATCTGGAATAATGTAGTTTTCTAAGGGTGAAATAATTATTTAATTTGATCCAGTAGTGTCAGAGTGTAGGTTTATATTTACTCTTTATGATATTTTTCAGATTGGATCAGTAGTTTCAGTTTATTTATTACAAACAAATCTGTCCTTTTTATAATATCTCTCTGAAGAAAAACCTTTGTACATACCCCTTTTTAGTATAAATTTGCCCTTGGTAAAATGATTAAGTGACTGATTATTTATAATCTTCAATGAACTTCATGCCATTGTTAACAATATAAACACTAGACTAGTAGTTGGTTGGGCTTTTTTCGATAACTCCATGACAAAGTGCTTATTTTAAGTGATCTAAAATTCTGGTTATTTTTCTTTCATTTAGGATCTTTTATTTTGTATTAATTATAAATTAATTAGTTATAAGATTAATAAAATCTATTTTTTATAACTACATGAGCCAACATTTTCAGATGGTAATAATTCACCCTGCCAAGATTATAAGCCAGTTTTCAGCAGATTAGATAGGAATGGAACTTATGTCACCTACAAAGGGACATGGTTAGCCAATTAACAATACCTATACATGTGTGTAATGCATTATTTCTTTCATGCAGATCTTGTACAACCAGAATTTACTTTGGGGAGGGCCCTTAATTGTACATTTGTTATGAAAAAGGATATGATAAAAGAAAACATTATAAAAAATGTCAGCAAACAGCACTTCACCATAAAACGGGATATGTCGTAAGATATCAATGCTTTATTGGTATTGTATGAATATAGTGAAACTTATAATAAACAATTCTATATTTAAATGAAACTTTCAGTGAGCCTCTCTGCCCAGCCATAATTACAGACCTATCATACAATGGTACTTATATTAACGGGGAGAAAATAGGAAAAGGAAACTGCCGTGTTTTAGATGATAAAGATGAAGTATCAGTGACTCATCCTATTGTAAAAAGTTAGTATTATTAAGCTTAAACATCTAAATTTACTAGCTCCTTTTTTATTTGTCATGGCTAGCTTTGTTTTTTTTACTTATGTTTTTTTTATATTATTTTCAGTTTTTATTTTCAAAGACTTGTTGAAAAATGAGCAGGATCAAGTTCCTAAAGAAATATCTAAGAAGTATTACATATCAAGGACACTGGGACAGGGTGCCTGCGGTTTAGTTAAACTAGTTTACGACAAAGTACTGTTATTATTATTTCTTAATTTATTTTACTCTAACTTGTATGTTATAAATACTTATATTCAGAAAATAAATGATGATTTGATTTGATTTGTCTCATATCAATAATGCAATTCATAATTGTAGGTCAAATGCACAAAGTATGCTATGAAAATAATAAAAAAGAGCAGACTGACAAATGGACAGATTAACCATTTGAATGACCCAGAAAAGATAATGAATGAGATCAATATAATGAAAGCAGTTAGGCATGTAAGTGAAATAACTATACTATACTAAATTTGACTGTGAAAGAACATTCTAGCGGGAAATTAAAAAAAAAAACAAAATCTGTACATCTTCATTAAGACACCTCAGATAATGGGACACAAGCTTACAGTTTACAAAAGCCCCTTGTCGGTGCAATGGGCTTTATTGAAACCAAGAGGTAGGTACTATTACCTACCTCTTGGATTTTATTTAGCTTGTTAGTTTCAGGATTATATATATTTTTTTTTTTTTTATGGTATAACTCGGCAAACGAGCAGGCGAGCTACCTGATGGTAAGTAGTCATCGCCGCCCATGGACATCTGCAAAACCAAAGGAGTTGCAGATGCGTTGCCGAGCCTATTTAGGGAAAGGGAGGGGAAGGAGAAAAGGAGAAGGAAGGGGATTGGGGGAGGAATTGGGCCTCCGGCCCTCTCGCTCACCGAACGAAGCGCAGTAGCGAAACGCTACTACTCGGACGTCGGTCTTCTGCGAGAGTGTGGTACTTCCCCGGTCAAGCCGGCCCATTCATGTTGCGACAACGTGGCCCTACCACAAAAAAAAATATTTATCTTTACATTCTTCAAGTTATAAATTAGCCTTTTCTTTTTTCTAGCCCTGTATAATTGCAACAGAAGAAGTGTTTGACTCACGTGAGGCTGTCTATATCATATTGGAGCTAATGCAAGGCGGGGAACTATTTGATAGAATCACAAAACAGGGACATTTGTCAGAAAACTACACTAGATTTTTGTTTAGACAAATGGTACTTGCTGTTAAATACCTTCATACTCAAGGAATTACTCATAGAGATCTCAAGGTATTCTTCTATAGTGAAGTTTTAGTACATATTTTTTCTACCTTACTACTCTTTGTCTGTAAGTAGGCAAAAAGTTCTGACTTGTTCATGATTTTGAAGGCTTAAAACAACTAAGTGCTTCATAAGTTATATGATAAATGAATATACCTTAAAACCTTGTTAAAACTTTGTATTGTTGATGGTATTTTGCTTAGCAGCAAAATATTTACCAATCTAACTTTTTTAAAGAACTTTCACAGACCTCAGATTAACTATGATTACTTACCTAATAATCATTTTCAGCCCGAAAATGTACTGCTTGAGAGTCATGACGATGACACTTTGGTCAAAATAACTGACTTTGGATTGAGTAAATTTGTTGGAGAAGATAGTTTCATGAAAACTATGTGTGGTACTCCACTGTATTTAGCCCCAGAGGTGCTCAGAGCAAATGGACAAAGGAGCTATGGCCCAGAAGTTGATGTGTGGAGTCTAGGAGTTATTTTCTTTGTCTGGTAAGACATTAGCCCTTAGAGTATATGGTTATTACTAAATACTTTTTAAATTTGCTTCAGCCTCAATTTTAATTAATGTCGAAGTTTTCATGTATATAGTCAGCAAGAATCAGTTAATCGCCTACATTTTCTGAAAATGTATAATTGCAATTTTGCTATAAATACTACAAGGGTTTCCTGCGGCTTAGCCTGCATAGGATGTGGTGTTCCAAGGTGAACTAATAAAATTGTTAAACTGGGTTCAGTAGTGGATTTTATCGATTACAAAAAAAAATCTTCCCCTTTATAATATTACTCTATAGATTAACAACAATCGCTCCATACATTTTGATGTAATAAATGTCTCGCTTACAGTCTCGTTGGATACTTGCCTTTTTCGCCAGACTACAAAAACTTGTCTCTCAAAGACCAAATTGTTAGTGGAAGGTACAGGTTCTCACAAGCACACTGGCGCGGTATCAGTTTGCAGGCCAAACTGCTTATGAAAAGAATGCTTACCGTGCAAGTTGACAAGAGGATCACTCTCAATCAAATCTTACACCACAGCTGGATGCAGGTATAAACTAACTGCTTTACCTAATAATAGGTAAATAGGTAAAAAAAAAAATATCAAAAATGTTGTTGTTACAGGATAATGATGTCATTATTAGGGTGGAAAAACTACTTGCGCACAAACAAGTTATGAAAGGTATGACTCAACTGACAGTTTCATCTTCATGTGAAGATGACGAGAACAGCAACTCGGACACGGTTACTGTAATAAGGCTGGTAGCAACTGGGAAGCGGGGTTTGAGCGACACTTTCAGCTCTTGTGAACCAATTCCTAAGAAACTACGAGTTGGTCTTTCAACTGAAAAACATAATGACACCACCTCCACAAATAGCTACTGCTCTGATGATTAAAATCTTTGATATTCTCGTTTTGAACAATAATAATTATGATACTTACATAATTTGTGACCGTACATTCCAATGTGCATTTTTGGAAGTATAATTGAATTAATTAATGACGGGTATTTGTTGAGTTTTAGATACCATTTTTAATTATTGTTGGTTTTTAATTATTATTAATGTTGTTCGACAAGGACATGTGATATTTTTTAATTAGTCTTGTGCGACAGTTTTGTTAAATGATGCTCATATTTTATTATTTGAATAGATAGTATACTGAGTATCACAATGATAGACACAAAAGATAATGAGGTGTCAACATTATTACGATCTGTTAAATTTTATGATAGTCTGATTTTAATGTAAGGAATGCATGTAAACTGATTGCATTGTTGTCATTTTAAGTGCCATAATTATTGAGCGTGTGCCGAACACTAATTGCTTTAACTCATTGCAGCTTTATAGTGTTCTGGTAAACATTATTAATTTCAACTTGGTAAAGTTGGCACATGGTTTATTTTTACGTAAGTTAATTGAATCACTGTGATTATATACCAGTGGATTTTGTTCTAATAGTCATTAGATATGTACGAACCAATAATTACTAAGGTTTTATAATTATAAACTTAGAACTGAAACCCGCCTTGGATACCACCTGATTAGTTTTACATCATGTTTGTTGGGACTAGATAAGTAAAGTTGATTTTTGTAATGATAATTGGTTTTATGGTAAATAAAACGAATATTACCAAAAATAAATTATATTTTTATTTCAATTCCATGAGGCGCTATGTACACTATTATGTACAAACACGATTAACGTAATTATGAATTTTTGACATAAATTAATTTTATTCAGTCTTCTATCATATTCAATACAGTTTAACTTTGCCTTTCCACAAAATTGTTCGCAATAAATATTATTTTTAACATAATAACACACTCCACGCACCAATTGTTCTGAACATTTACTAAAACGAAACAAAAAGGAACATTTCAATATATTTTTGATGCACAAATGGAGATTTGATCCATTTAAAACTCTACAATTTATAAATATAACTACTATCGTTTTTAATATTGGAATTATAATAACTTGCATTTTCAAATGTTTATTCAAAAATTCTAAAACTGCGTTGATATACAGGCTTGTGTGGAAAGTGTACCCCAATCCGAAAGAAAGTTGTAGATTATCATGATTTCTATTGTGCTCATAACTTCCTTTTGAATTGAAACCTTTACAAACACCTGTAGTTAAATGTGCTCCTAAGAACAACTTTCCGTAGAACAATAAGCTTATCCTTTAATTATTATATTATATGAAAGCCAACTAGCACATACAAAGCCTTGTACGAGTTAACGAGTATAATCTTCGCGTATGCTATTCGTTTAGCACGTGCAAAAGACTTCAATAGGAACTTCAAACGACAAAAATGTTAAACTGCATGAATATATTCATCTAGAACACTGTTCTCACGACATAATTATCAAAGTACAGATATTAAATAATACGCATTGATAAATTACAATGAAAAAGGTGATATAATTAACAATTAGACTAAATTTGTTGTGTGTTGGAATAAATTATAAAACATTTGAGGAAATTAAAAACCAACACGAAAAGGATTAATGTACAATAGATTTGTATTATGTACTTTTCATTAGTTTGTTTATTATTATTATGAATAGCAAAAAGAAAAGAATTAAAACGAATCACCAAAAAATTCTACGTCTTTAACCCTTAATAGGGCAAGATGAACAAGGCAGGCACATGACTACTTAATTAAATAGATAACAGTAGTTGCTACAGTGATGTCCAGTTTTTAACTATTACAATCACACACTCGTTTTCCAAATATATCATAACCAACCCTCTTTTTCTAGCAATATGCCTTACGACTCAGTCTTATGAAATAATTGTGTTGCAATAAAATAAGTATAATAATTGTTTATCTTTTCTTTAAGTAACGCATCCGGAAATAAGCTATTTCCTAACTTGAAATCGATTTTAAATAATTTAAGATATAATTTTGTAAGATCGACCTCGTTAGGTTACAGCTCCGCGATCGAATAAAATTCACTAAAGAGGTACTTGATTAACTAATGACGAAAAGGTATACTAATTATAGATATTTAACTGGAACATCCTACCAAGAGTGTCTTTTACAGAGCTCCTACTTTCGTATCACGGAGGTAATTTAATCCAACGACTTAATATAATCACTTCACTATTCACCTCCAGGTATCGCCTCCTGGGCTAATCTGTGCGAAGGCTCTGCTGATTGCGTTTCCGCCTCTGTAAAAAAATATTTATTATGTTATTATCCTTTTCAAACACGAAAGTTCTGAGTGTGCCCCGACATTGTCACCAAAGCCACCAAATGATGCAAACGCGCAGTGCACAGCAAGCAAGCTCTATTTTAATTGAGCTGGAAAACTCACCTACCACGCTACTACATTACTTTTGCAGTAACTGAAACAATGTGAACAGTTACAGTAACAAAAGTCTGATGCCAATAAAGCGGAAAAACAGCAGTCTGACGTGTGGCGCGATTAATAAAAAAAAATCTGATTAAATAATATTAATACATATTAACTTTCAAAATATCTAAGAATCTTGGTCAATTTATATGGTATAAAAAATCATAATCTATATCATATCATAACCGAAGTATATATATATGTAAGTACTTCTGTATCTGTATATACATACAAAGTGCGTTCAGATCTAAATAATTATATAACAGTTTCTATAAATGTAACTATATATTTTAGCGAAAGAAGAAAAAAAAATATTAGGGAGGATTCGAACCTGTGTCCTTTCTGTTAAATATGCCAGACACATAGAGAGACAACTAACCCACATTCTGCTTATATAGCTAACGTCATCAACATCTATATACACATTATACCAACTATAAATTTTTTCTTTCGCAATAATTCAAATCTTGAAAATTTTTAGCATGCATTAATACCAAACACAAAAAGCAAATAACTAGTGTTCTGACACTTCACTTACCGGCAATGGCTCGTTCTGCTTTTAATTTGTCTTTGACGATGTATATAGCAGTTAACAAGAAGAATATGCCACCAATGACTTCAACAAAACACGTAACAAACAAGGCATATTGCAACGCCTTGAATTGCACTAACGGTGTAGGAGCCTCCTCAGTATCGACAGGCGACAAGGATATCTTCAAACACTCCGATATCTATAATCAAAAAACAATTATTAGAAAGATAATCATGTCTATATCTGCAATAAATTTAGGATGAAGCCGAATATTTAACCGTCAAGACTCTCAAAATTAGCATCTCAGTAGTTATGGAAGTTGACACTGTGGCTCCCTCAAACTAAACAATGACAGTTACTGTAATTAGCCGTCTTGCCAGTGTTGCTGCTAGAATAGTCACCAGATCTCACTCAGGGTACTGATAGCATCATCATCTGACTTTCGTTGCAATATTCACATGTTTAAATATAGGTACTAAGTATAATTGCCGTGTGTTACTTTATAAAAACTCGAAAATGGCTCGACTGACTTTTTGTCGCCTCAATACTGTGGTGGTGTAGAAAAAATAACATTAAAAAGCAATAGCTGTTCAGTATAATTATTAATGTTTCTTACCAGTCCTACTAAATAGGGACTTCCAGCGTCGCCAAACATGTGCGATACCAAAATTTGGAAAGCTTCTGCCGTAGACCGTCTCGGCGGGACCACCACATACTGAAATATATCACCTGTTATCAAGTACTTATACAATTTATGCCTCACACACAATACTACTTTAGTCGGAAATCATTAAATTACAAAAAAATACAATGCTTATTAATATTACATGCAACTATTCACACAAGCTAAGTCGTAAACACCGGATATAGCAATTACTTGTAAAATATTCAAAATTTATTGATTGACCTCTTTAACCTCTACCTCAAATATCACCTACTTAGGTACGTAAGTAGGTAGTATTTGAGGAAGAGGTGTTCTCTTAGCCGTTCAAATTTCAACTGGACTTTCACAAATTGCGACAATTAACTATACAATACACAATCGAAAACGAAAGCCTTCGTTATCATACAAGAAATGCCAAAATTGGGTCAAAATTTATATGCATGACGGTAACGATTTATAAGCAAAGGATAGTTCATTTGTAAATGTAGAATATAAGAGGGCCATTAGATATACTTATTTAAAAAAAAAAACTTTATTTTTGGATTATTTGTCTGTTTGTGATGGGTTGGCGCAAAAACTCCTAATAGATTTTTTAAACACAACAGTACAACTATTTTGAATCATATAAATAGATCTCGAGATATAGCTTGACCGCTCTGTTGCAGACGTATAGAAAGAAAAGATCATTACCGTTGGTTCCGATTACATTATTTGTATGTGAAATTGCGCATTTATCTAAACATATATTTTTATACACGGGAGCAAAGCCGCTGGCTAAAGCTATTATATAGTTAATGTCGCGATTACCGTTATGTGTTACGTTACAGCGCATCCACACATGCCCGGCGGCCTAGCACGCGCGGTTTTTGGATGCTGGCTGCAGTTCGCTTGCGGTACAAAATGGAGCCCGACACAAAAGTTTGCGGCATGTCAGTCTGAAAGCCAGCGGCATGTGTGGATGCTCCATAACAAACCTGTAATTTGTGAAAAACAAAAAACTGGCAAGCTATAAATAGCCTATATTTTTTTAATACAAATCAGCACACTTATTGATATAAGCGCCATCTGTATTATCTTGTAGTTATTACGTAACTGTGTACGAAGGATAAAACAAAAGGAATTAACATTGTAAGCTTGTATCAATAGATGGCGCTGTTACACACATTGAGATCGGTCCACCGGGCTTGAATGTTCAACAAAAAATATTCCAATGAGACCACAAGTTCCGCAAATAGTTGATCACAACTAGGCAATGGTGAGCCATCAATATGTGCTAATGAGTGACTGATTCTAAATATTATACGCATATTGTACAAAGCCAATAGATAAATATTTTATAATGATGCCTACACAAATCATGCTGTTTGATCATGCTCCAAAATAATATAAAAAAATAAATAATAAAACACTATAATAACAAAACAGCTACCCAAAACAACACAAAATAAAAAAAAAACCACGTCAATAGGCTGCCTCTGGATGCGGACCGTTTTGACATAATAATAGTAAAACCGACAGCAAGCCAGAGACATCCCGGCGGCCAGGGTCTCTTACCAGCAACATATCGGCTATTATTGCCCAGTTGAGATTCAAAGCGACTTCGCCAATAAACATAAGGAAGAACGGCGCGTAGAAGCAGCCCTGCGTGAGGACGATGGCGAGCGTCATGGCGGGCGCGGACAGCAGCAGCCCTACGCCGCAGATGACGGGGTGCGCGCGCGGCCAGCGCTTGCGCAGCGCCGCGCCCAGCCACGCGCCCAGCGGCACGCCCAGCACGCCCGCCACCATCGTGATCACGCCGAACGAGAGCGACACCCTTCGTGCAAAGTATCGGACCGGTCATCACATGCACCAATTACGATTTAGGAACCTTTCTTTAAATATGTTGCATTCATTAGTATTGTATCTCGTCGCGATTCCCATAAAAATTAGGTTCCTAATTTGTATTTATTTATGGTAGAATCAATGGCATCTAAGTTACAGGACTTGTAAGTTTCGATGTCAGGAGTTTAAATAAATGTGAGCACACCATTAGTTTAATTTAATATAGTAAATTGTAGTCCAATTGTAGTCAATTAAGGTAAAAACGTAAAACTTCTTAGTTCACAATAATGTAGTTGTTAGTGAAAGTTTTAAATCCGAAAATATATTTTTATTCAGTTCTATATTTTTGCAATGTCACATTGGTCACACACTGTAGGCGTACCAAATTGCATGCAATCTACACTGCAAAAAGCCAATTTATATTGTAAGTTCCCCAAACTCGTCGTAGTGGGTATAGTATAACTTAAGCACACATTTTTATGGTGTTAAGCAAACAGGCATATATATTTTCGAGGTTTCCGATTATTGCGCAATCAAACACTGACTTTATGGGTGTTACTTACACAGAAGATTATGTTTTTAAGGGGGTGATGCACCTTTTTTTTAGATTTTAGCATTTTAAAATATATTCCACAATGTTATAAAAAAGTAAATATTTATCCTAATATCAATTACCAGGTAGGTATATGAATTAGATATATAAACTATTATTGTTTGTATAATGCTATCAGAAGTCGATGCTAGAAAATATGGTATTAAACATGTAATGAAATGGAATTCATGCTTGCATTTTTCATTACGAGTATGTTAATGTCATAAATAAAAATAATATAAATCAAGTACATAACAAAAATGATTAAAGCTTCTTGTGCAATTATGTATTATCGAAGCGGCATTCTCTACAAATAGCATCACGATGAGATGGTGAGGGGTAATCGTAATCATAAATTCCCAAAATAATTATTACATATTACACACAAAAAATACAATGAAGTGTTGCGAAATCGCGTCATCTCATTGGAATATTTTCTCCAGAATCAGTTCGAGCCGGTGATCGATTTCTGCTTTAAATAACTTGCATACATTGCTCAAGCATGCAAGCAGAGTCCCAGGAAAGTGTTCGATTGTATTATAATATTATTGAATCAAGGATGGTATTACTAGGAACGTCCAGTTCCTGGGACTCTAGTGGGACTCTAAAAGACAGAAAGCGCTCACCAGAATAATGTCGGCCACAATCGACCAAGTGAGGTTGAGAGTTGCCATGCCCAGGAATATGAGTAGGTAGCTGATGCCGACGTGGTAGCCGACGGTGACGAGCGCGAAGTAGACGAGCGGCGCGGAGGTGAGCAGCGCGAAGCCGCAGATGAGCGGGTCGCAGTCGGGAGCCACCGTGCGCAGGCGCGTGGCCAGCCACGAGCCCAGCGGGACGCCCGCCACGCCCGCCGCCATGCCCACCAGACCGAACTTGTACGACACGCTGCCCCACATCACACATCACACATCAGATGAGCGGGTCGCAGTCGGGAGCCACCGTGCGCAGGCGCGTGGCCAGCCACGAGCCCAGCGGGACGCCCGCCACGCCCGCCGCCATGCCCACCAGACCGAACTTGTACGACACGCTGCCCCACATCACACATCACACATCAGATGAGCGGGTCGCAGTCGGGAGCCACCGTGCGCAGGCGCGTGGCCAGCCACGAGCCCAGCGGGACGCCCGCCACGCCCGCCGCCATGCCCACCAGACCGAACTTGTACGACACGCTGCCCCACATCACACATCACACATCAGATGAGCGGGTCGCAGTCGGGAGCCACCGTGCGCAGGCGCGTGGCCAGCCACGAGCCCAGCGGGACGCCCGCCACGCCCGCCGCCATGCCCACCAGACCGAACTTGTACGACACGCTGCCCCACATCACACATCACACATCAGATGAGCGGGTCGCAGTCGGGAGCCACCGTGCGCAGGCGCGTGGCCAGCCACGAGCCCAGCGGGACGCCCGCCACGCCCGCCGCCATGCCCACCAGACCGAACTTGTACGACACGCTGCCCCACATCACACATCACACATCAGATGAGCGGGTCGCAGTCGGGAGCCACCGTGCGCAGGCGCGTGGCCAGCCACGAGCCCAGCGGGACGCCCGCCACGCCCGCCGCCATGCCCACCAGACCGAACTTGTACGACACGCTGCCCCACATCACACATCACACATCAGATGAGCGGGTCGCAGTCGGGAGCCACCGTGCGCAGGCGCGTGGCCAGCCACGAGCCCAGCGGGACGCCCGCCACGCCCGCCGCCATGCCCACCAGACCGAACTTGTACGACACGCTGCCCCACATCACACATCGGTCCACAACACTCATAGTCTCATACCTCTACTCTTACACTTTACACACGATTACTATTCAGTACTAGTTAATGAAAACCTTGACAATCTAATGAGGACCTCAACCTTGAGGTACAGTCTTTACACTGTCGTACCCAGTAGTAAATATAAGATAAGAAACCAATATTAAATTAAATTCTGCGGGCATCGAACCACTAGACTGCTACCGTAACAATAGTTGTTTCCTTACAGAATTGAACCTTGAAAATAGTAGCACGATTCACTTTGCTATGTAGTTGTATTGACACTCACCTTTCCAAGGTAATATTAACGCCCGGTTGCATGCTGAGGCCCAGGAAGATGAACTGCGGTCCCCACCACGCGAGAGCGCCTGTCACGAACGCTACGCATGTGAACGCGAGCGTCGACAGCATGAACGAAGGACTGAAATAGCACCCATCAAATTATTGTAATAAATTTATTATATATTTAATTAATTCAGGTTGTACACACGGCTACACGTCATGGACGAATACTTACATGGACAACCTATAACAACAGGTATATAATGTTCGTGGATTATCTCTTAAAAAAAAACTAGGATACCTCTATGTCTTATTTGCCTATTCGTAATCATACAAGGAGACCGTCTTTTGTTCCTTACCTTCCTTACTAAGATAATTCACATTGTTACGTGTTTCTTAGTTGTGCACTTTTTTACAACAATAAAACAATCAGCAAGTAGATACTTAGAAATCTTATTATTATAATGATTTTAACCTCAAGACCGCAACAAAATGGGTTGCTGATGTAATATGGCGTAGGTACTTTATGATTACGTAAATCATCTTACATCATCAACCCATATACTGTCCTACAGCTGGGCACGGGTCTCATCTCGCCTAGAAGACCAGTTATAGAAGTTTCCTATGAGAGCAACGGACGTGAGATAAAATTTGGACATCAGTTAGTAATAAAAGGAGCCTGTGGTTTAATTATGTCTTTTAAATGGAACACTTACTTCCTAATGAGGGCGTGGACGTCCTGGCTGTAAGTAGTGGGTTTCATTTGACTGGCTTCGGCATGTCCCCGTGGGGGATCCGCCATTGCCCAGATTATAAGAACCACAGCCACGGCGCCAAGGAAAGGCGTCACGCGGAGACCCCAGCGCCAATTGCCGGCCGCAGCTCCCGCTGTTGATCCCACTATATAGCCGAGACCACTGAAATAACGAGAAATATTATGAAAAAACATAACATACCATCACGCCTGTAGTCCCCAAAGGGTTAGGCAGAGGTGTACTAATGTACACCCACAATATTTCAACGACACTAGACTTTTTATACCGTACACGGCAGCTGTCTTTCTGACATGACATATTTTATCCCATTAAAGTAAAGTTTAATTCCACTTGTTTCTCAGATAATTATGAACAGTCTGTTCGCTCCAAGTTCGCTCCAAAGACTTTCGCTAAGAAATATTTGATGCTGACTGTGAATTCCCACCCATGTCTAAAATAAACCGGCAATCCTTTTAAGTTATTAGATCACCTCGGATCTGTCAGTTACGCAATAGATATAAAATATTTTACCTGCCAACTGGTATAGCGAAGTAGAAGATAGCCAACATCTTAGAGCGCACATTGCCCACGAAGAGGTCGCTGATAATAGTGGGAGCTATCGTCGAGTACGACGCCTCGCCGATACCCACCAACCCGCGGAAAAAGGTGAACATTGCGAAGTTCTAAAATGAGGAAAGTATGACTTATCACATATTATGTAGCTGCACTATTATAATTTTATGATTGTTTCCATGGCTATCGATCGCGCTATAGCAAAATAATAAGAACCAACTTACTTTTATAAAAGAGCCTATGAAGGTGGTCATACACCATAGCCCCACACCAAATGCCATGATGCCGCGCCTCGAGTATCTGTCACCGAGGTAGCCGAATATAGGGGCGAAAACCATGTAAGCCACCACAAACACGGTCTGAAGGAATCCGGCCTTGTCATCACCAATGTTGAACTCAGTTTTGACATCGCCAAGCACACCTAAAAATAGATAAAGAACTTCATTAGTGAGGCATATGTAGGTCACTATTGCTTATCTCTGTTTTAGTACCTACTTAATACAAATAGATGTGGGATATGGAACGTAAGAAGACGGAAGAGTGAGAGAGTATGTGTGTGAAAGGGACAGAGCATGGGAGGACGCCATATTGAGACGCCGGCACTGGGAGTTAAAAAGATAGTTATAATTTTATTTTTGTTTAAAGATTAATAAAAATATTACAAGTGTCAGTATAAACAGTTTTATTCACCACAATTTTGGGGGCTCGTCCGGGATCTAAAGAAAAGAAGTTTGAAGACGTAAAGACGCAAGACTATAATTTTTCTCCCAGCACGTGGCGGCCTGCAACCGTTGGTAAAAATTACGAAGACGATAAAGACTGGTAGTGAAGATCTATGATGACGACACGAACGCTGAAATCCTTAGAAGACGTAGCGCCTAGGGGTGCGCAATATGCCGACGACTTGATCACCCCCTTTTCGGGTCAGGACAATACCTACTCGGTGAGCCGTTGGCTACAAGACGTTGAAGACAACGCCGAGATTTTTGAATGGTCACCTCTCCAGCAGCTGGTTATCGCCAGGAGATCGTTAATCGGTACTGCCGCGTTGTGGCTCCGAACGGAAAAGCCTTTCAAGACATGGGCAGAGTTAAAGCAGGCGATCTTAAAAGAATTCCCAGATACACTTGATCAAAAAACTGTGCATGAAATGCTTAGTGCGCGCAAGAAAAAACGGGATGAAAGCTGTGTGGATTACCTGCTGATTATGAAAGAGCTTGGAAAGAGGGGAAAAATACCAGATTACGTCGCGATAAAATACATAATAGACGGCATTCAAGATCTAGAGATAAACAAAATTATGTTGTATGGTGTCACAAGTTATAGTGAATTAAAAGAAAAATTCAAGATTTACGAGTCAATAAAAGAAAAAACGAAGGCGCGACGGGAATCCCAACAACAGGCCCCTAAGCAGCTAGGTAGTAGATATCCTAAAAGTGAAATCCGGTGTTATAGTTGTGGAGAATTAAATCATTCATCTCAAAATTGCCCACACAAGGACAAAGGACTTAAGTGCTTCAAGTGCAATGGATTCGGCCATATTTCAACAAAATGCACACAGGCGGCGAAGCCCGAAGACGATCGGAAGCATTCGGAAACATTCGACAGGCGGACCAGTCGGCCAATCAGCAGCAGACCCGACCGACGACATTGCCAACATGACGGGCGGAAGGACAGCGGAAATCCTCCAAACTCCGCAACGAAACGCGCCATGTTTACCACAGAGTCCGAAGAATGCAATACGGTTGGCACCACGGACGATGACAGCTGTCACTCCTGTCACTGCAGTTATGATGTAAACAAAGAGGTTATGCAGATAGTAAATACGAACAAGAAGCCGGGCAAGCCGATTTTGGATATTTACGTAGAAAATGTAGAAGGAAAAGCGTTAATAGACTCTGGGAGCGACGTAAACTTGATGTCGGAGGACTTTTACGTCAAAGTCGGACAACCAAAAACCGACGAAGATAGTGTAGTGTTATCGGGACTTGGACTCCAACAAGTGCGTTCATTGGGAAAATTTAAGTGTACTGCTAGAATTGATGGACGGTGCTATAACGGAATTACGTTTCACGTTGTGCCTAAAGACTGTATGCCATATGTAATAATATTAGGTCACGAGTTTCTGTCTAGTATAACAATGGTTATGAATGAAGGAAGTGTGTTGTTGTTGCCATCTGGGGAAGAATGGATGAGGAAGGTAAATTGTTTTATGGTAGGTGTGAATGTTGTTGTAGGTCCTGTGACTGATCCGGCTATCAAAAAAGATGTTTTAAGATGTGTTGAAGACTACCAGCCGAACCAGGTGAAAGAGGCACCTGTACAACTCAAGATTATTCTGAAGGACGATATTCCAGTGGCCCAGAAACCAAGACGTCTGTCACTGAGAGAACAGGAAATTGTTGAAAATCAGGTATCAGAGTGGTTAGACGACAACATTATACGGGTAAGTTTCTCTGAATATGCTAGCCCCTTGGTATTGGTAAGAAAAAAAGATGGATCTACAAGAGTATGTATTGACTATAGGCAACTTAACAAAAAGATGGTAAAGGATGAGTATCCTCTGCCAGTTATAGAAGACATTATTGATAAGCTACGGGAGGCCAGTGTTTTCAGCGTGCTTGACCTGAAAAATGGTTTCTTTCACTTAAAAGTAAGTGAAGAATCAATACCCTATACATCATTTGTAACACACCATGGCCAGTTTGAGTTTTTAAGGGCACCCTTTGGGCTGTCCAATTGTCCCAAGTATTTCATGCGATTTGTGTCGACAATATTCAGGGATTTAATCCAAAGAGGTATAATGCTTGTATTCATAGATGATATTATCATTCCAGCTAAAGATGAGGTTCAAGGAGTTCAAAGATTGAAGGAAGTATTAGCCGTTGCTTCAGAGTATGGACTACAAATTAATTGGAAGAAGGCCAATCTGATATGTAAACAAATTGAATACCTGGGTCATCGTATTCAAAACGGTGAGATAAGTCCAAGTTCTGAAAAGACAGATGCGGTAGTTAGATACCCAGCACCAAGAAACAGTAAACAAGTCCAAAGCTTTATTGGACTTACTTCCTATTTCAGGAAATATATTGAGAATTATGCTCAAATAGCAAAACCACTAACTGATTTAATAAAACAGGATGCTGTCTTTGTTTTTGAAGAGGAACAACATAACGCGTTCATTGTTTTAAAGCAGAAACTGGCTAGTAACTCAGTACTAAAGATATATAATCCCAAATTGTCTACGGAGGTGCATACAGATGCATCCAGTATTGCATATTCAGCAATATTGTTTCAGTTACATCCAGAAAGTGGGTTACATCCCGTTCAATATATGAGCAAAAGAACTAATGATGCACAGCAAAGATATTGCAGTTACGAGTTAGAAGCTCTGGCTATAATTGAAGCAGTTAAGAAATTTCGTCATTACCTTTATGGAATACATTTTAAAATCGTAACAGACTGTGAAGCGTTTGCTTTAACTTTGAAGAAAAAGGATCTATCAGCTAAAATTGCCAGATGGGTTCTGTTCCTAGACCAGTACGACTTTGAGATTGAACACCGAAAAGGAACTAAGATGAGGCATGTAGATGCATTAAGCAGACACCCTTACATTTCAGCTGTAGTAGTTAACCTCCATGAACAAGTAAAAGAAGCACAACTCTTAGACGAAGGATTGAAAGCTATCAGAGAAATTTTAAAAGAAAAACCTTACCTGGATTACTGGTTAGAAAATGATATCTTATATAAAGGTGAACAGAAGCAGTTAGTGATCCCGAGGACTATGGAAAAAGAGGTTATAAGAAGAATACATGGCAATGGCCACTTTGCAAAGAGAAAGATGAAGGAACACATTGTGAAGGATTTTTACATAAAAGATATAGACAAAAAAATAGATGACTTTGTTGTGAGCTGTATACCTTGCTTGCTTGCAACCAAAAAACAAGGAAAACCTGAACCCTATTGAGAAGGAGAGTCAGCCTCTGCATACCATTCACTTAGATCACATTGGTCCCATGACTGAAACGAAGAAAAGTTACAATCACATACTTACAATTGTTGATGCTTTTACAAAATTTGTGTGGCTTTTTCCCACTAAGAGTACAACCAGCAGTGAAACATTAAACAAACTTAAGATACATCAACAGACATTTGGAAACCCAGAAAGGATTATAACCGATAGAGGTACAGCTTTCACCAATCATGACTTTAGTGAATATTGTCAAAATGAGAACATACAACATATAAAAATTACAACTGGTGTTCCACGAGGAAATGGACAGGTGGAAAGGATACATGGTATCATAAAACCAGCACTCACCAAGCTATGTGCAGAAGATCCGGGTGTGTGGTTGTAATAAAAAATAAAAAAAAGAGTGAGAGAGAGAGTGTTTGGGTGTGTGTAATATATGAGTGAGCTCCAAAATAAAACAATTAAATTATACCATAATGGAGACTCGGGCGCCAGAAGCTCACTCCTAAAAATATGCTACCGGAAACTAACCAACGGAGAGATTGGCTTTTAATCTGCCGGTGGGAGGAAACAAATAAAAGGCCTATGCTCTTTTGTCTGTCTATATTTTGCCTGTAGGCTGCACACAAAAATTTACAACAATAAATGAAGGCTTAAATTTTAAATTTAAAAATAAATTGCCATTAATGATATAATTATTATTATTATTGCATCTTGTTAGAATTTTAGAAAAAATATTATTTTATAATTGCCTCCCTCCTGACATCTCCGCGAGGCGTGACGCAGACGAGGAATAAAAAATATAAAGTATGATGAAAAATATACATACGAAAATTGTGGTGAAAAATATAAGTAGGGTGAAAAAGGTATCCTTACGTCCGTAAGGATACCTTTTTCACCCTACTTATATTTTGAACTATGAAATTGAACTATGGTGAAAAACGCCGAGGCGTTTTTCGAACAAACAAAGAATTATGTGTCCACCATTGTGGATAAATCGGCTAAAATATGCCAATAAAATATGGATCCATCACAAGTAATCAAGCCATGCGGCTTTGATTTAAAGTTAAATATTCACTTTTGAATAGAATCGCGGCATTATGAAGCCGGATTAAAATTAAATAACAAAAATTTCGAAAAGAACGATCAGGCCATAGTCGGAAGAGGTCGTAGAGTGAAGCTGTCATAGATTTTTGACAGATGACTTTTTAATTAATTGTCATTGTCAATGATTATTACGAACCTGGATAACAGCTATTTGGTCCGAAAAAACTAATGTGGTAGGAATCTGAACTAAAAATCGACTACTATGTGACGATTGTAAAAAAAATCGTTACATTACATCCCTCCCCAAAAAATAAAAGAAAGGAACTTTCTTTTATGCACTAAGGCAAAGACAAAAAAAAACAAAACAAAAGAGAAAAGCAAAAGCTCTCTTAAAAATATTTTAAATATAAAAACAAACAATAAACCTATAGTATTGAAATACTAAAGTGAAACTAAACAAACTATAACTTTGAAACAAGACTGCAAAGGATAAACCTGCCAAGTCTTAAATTCCAAGTAAAAATAAATTTCAAATAATGAAATAAAATAATAAACTAGAAAATATAATAGTCTAAAAACAAACACCTACTTTTGAGTTCAGTTAGGCACTATCGCCGCTGACTAACACTATCCATCACCTACTTCGAGTTCAGTTAGGCACCATCGCCGCTGACTAACGATAACATCCGCGAGTACAGTTAGGCACCCTCGCCACTGACTAACACTATCCATCCATGAGTTCAGTTAGGCACTATCGCCGCTGACTAACAACATCTACCTTGAGTTCAGTTAGGCACCATCGCCGCTGACTAACAACTAACATCTGTGAGATCAGTTAGGCACCCTCGCCACTGACTAGCACACTACCTAACAATGCATATCGGACATCTTGTATGCCCAAGACACAACATATGAACCTTCACTTCAACAAACTTGTGAAGTGAAAATTCCCATAGAAAAAGGAAAAAATGATTTATTGAATGTTGTGATTGGCTCAACACCACCAACTTTCCAAGCACAAGCATTCCAAAAATAAGCAGCTATTAAAATAACTGTAAAAAATATTCATATTGTGATCGGCACAACACCACCGAACTCCCGAACACAATAGAAAAAGAAAAACAAACAAGTACTTGCACGTAGTGAACTTGCGAACACAACGTCAAAAGTAAGTGCAAAAAAAAATAATGCATATTGTGATCGGCACAACATCACCGAACTTCCGAGCACAATAGCAAAAAAAATGAAATCAAGAATAATAATCCGAGATCCATTAAAAAATCAGGAATCCTACAACAATCCGGTAGAATATCCCAAAAGAAAAATTATAGAGATGAGGACGTCTCCTCAGATGTCAAATCCAAGGTTGAGCTCAATAAAAAAGTCATATCCATGAAACACGAATAAACAAACTAAAGTTCTACTAAGTAGAATATTTATAAATAACAAAAGTTTTGTTAATTAAAAAATCTATACTTATTTAATCCTAAAGCAAATAGTAAGATTTTAATTTAACTAAAGAAAAGAAGATTATTAAATCTTAAGAGAAAGTAAGATTTTAATCCAAAACAAACAAAACAAATAATCTCCAGAAGAGATATAAAAATATAAGAAGATAATATTATAATATGAAAACATTATCTATCTTATAAACAAAAAATAATAATAAGATCTTTTGATGTAGAAAATATAAGTTGCATGGGTGGAAGAAGCTAATTGAAAAGTTAACCAAAATATCCTAAGTTACATTTTAGAAAGTTTAGACATTGAATTCAATAAATTGATATGAAGTTACCTAACATACTATCATCATACAAAGAGCTATAAAACTTTCATTCATCACTCAAATATAAGCTCGCTTCAACAATATTATCAAAATCAAGAACTAAAACTTGAGAACCAAATGATAATTAAAATTTAATTATATCTTTAACATGATAACGGCCTACTGAACCTTTAGTCAAATCTTTCAATACATATACATTATTTGATACTTTTTCTATAATTTTACATTTAATAAACTTAGGAGCAAGTTTTGCCGAAAAATAAGCAGGAGCATGGGATTGAACGAAACTTCTCCTCCACACTACATCACCCACATCAAAAGAAATGACCCTACGACCCTTATTATAATAAGTGGCATTTCGCTTATAAGCTTTTAATATTCAGTATTCAGTATTCATTCATTTATTGCGTTCCACAAAGTTTTTTTGGATGGTAAGTATACATTATTAATATAAGTACATTGTGGACCCTGTCGGGCACAGCAATATAGGAGAGAGGAAGTACTAATTTATGTCAATAAATAAGCCTGAACTTTCACGAAAATGTCACTGAGTGAATTAAGAGAAGTAGCAAAAATATTCCTATCGCCAAACTCAAGTTGATTTAAGTTGTCAATAGAATTACTAAAATGATGTAAAGAAGCATCAAAAACAAGTTCTCTACCAAACATAAGAAAATTAGGTGTAAAATCTGTAGCAAGATTTACACTATTATTCAAAGCTAATTGAACATGAGGTAAAAATTTAGACCAAGTTCTATGATCATCTTTTACAAAACAAGCAATGCAAGTTTCAACCGTTTTATTATAACGTTCTACAGGATTATTCTGAGGAGTGTACAAAGTATTATAAAATATTTTAGTGATATTAAAACTTTTTAAGAAGTCTACGAAATGTTTTGAAGTAAATTGCGTTCCATTATCACAAACTATTATTTTAGGACAACCAAACTTAAGAAATATTTCCTTTTCAAAGAGTTTATTAATAATTTTAGTAGTAGCATTAACCATAGGAAATATCCAGCAATATTTTGTGAAAACATCAACTACTGAGAGTATATATTTATGACCTGAGTAAGATTTAGGTAAAATTCCTATTATATCTACTGAAAGCATTAGCATAGGACTATCAACTTTTTTAGGATTAACCATAATACCAAAAGGAGGAGAATTAGTATGTTTATAAGCTTTACAAATATCACAAGACAAAATATGTTTTTGAACATCATTAAACATTCCTTTCCAAAAATAATGTTGTTTTAATTTCTTTAAAGTTTTATGAATACCTAGATGACCAGAATTAATATCATCATGATTTGATTTTATAGTATCTAAAATATGTTCTTTAGGAATAACAATTTTCCAGTTAAGACGACTGTTAGGATTAAATTTATCTTTACAAAATTTATACAAAGTATTATTCTCAACTCTAAAGTTTTTGAATTTACAAGGAGATTTCTGACAATTAACAAATATTTTTCTATACCAAGGATCATAAATATCATCGTCAGGTAAAACTAAATTATTCTGTGAAACAATTGCAGCAACTTCAATTCGAGATAAGGCATCTGGAACTAAATGTAAAGAACCTTTTTTATGTATTATATCAAAAGTAAATTGTGAAATTCTAGCGGCCCAACGTGCTAAGCGTCCACTAGGATTACTAAGACCCAAAAGCCATTTTAAACTAGCGTGATCAGTGACAACTGTAAACTTCATTCCTTCAACATAAGGTCTAAAATGTTCTATAGAATCTAAAATAGCTAACAATTCACGTTCTGTGGTACTATAATTACGCTCACATTTATTAAGTGATCTGGAATAAAATGCAATAGGATGTTGTTCATTATTTTCATCTTCTTGACTCAAAACACTACCAATTCCAACAGAACTAGCATCACAATGTAAAAAGAAAGGTTTTTCAAAATTAGGGCATTGTAAAACAGGAGAAGTAACTAAAGTTTCTTTTAAATTTTGAAACGCATTTTCAGCTTCATCATTCCAATCAAGAGGTTTTTTAGAATTTTTACTTCCAGCTGTCAATTTAGTTAAAGGGGAAGCAATATCAGCAAATTTACAAATGAATCTACGATAATATGAACATAAACCAAGAAAACTTCTAAGATTCTTAACAGTTTCAGGTCGAGGAAATTTTTTAATAGTTTCTAATTTAGAAGGATCAGTGTGCAAACCATCACTGTCAACAATATAACCAAGATAACGGAGTCTATCTTTACAAAAATTACATTTCTTCAAATTAACAGTTAATCCAGCATTTTTTAATATATCATAAATTTTATGTAAATATTCAATATGCAAATTAAAATCTGAATTTACGCAAATAAGATCATCCAAATAACAGAATACAGCATTATCAAATTCAGGGCCAAACAGTTTATCTACTAGTCTCTGCAACTCAGCTGGTGCATTTGTGAGACCAAATGGCATACGAACAAATTCGTAAAGTCCTTTACCAGGTACAACAAAAGCAGTTTTCTCTCTAGAAGATTTTTCCAGGGGAATTTGTAAAAATGCTTTGGAAAGGTCAATTGAAGTAATATATTTAGCACCTCTAAGGTTATCTAGAATTCTAGAAGTATAAGGAAGAGGATAAGAATCTTTAATAGTTACTGAATTTAATTTTCTTGAATCTAAACACAATCTTGTACTACCATCCTTCTTTTCTACAGCCAAAACGGGTGAACACCAAGGGGATTTAGAGGGTTGTATAATACCTTCCTTCAATAAAACTTCTACTTCATCGAAAAGTTCCTTTTGTTTAGCAGGACTCAAAGGCCAATATCTTTGCTTAAATGGTTCACTAGTAACGTTAATTTTATGTTCAACAAGATGAGTAAGACCTAAACCTTTTCTTTCATAAGAAATGTTTTCAAAAAGAGAAATAGTTTCTTTTAATTTATGTTTCTCAGAAGGAGAAAGTTCAGTAGCAGAAGTAACTGTACTAACTTGAGTTTCATTACAATTAACAAAGGTAATATTTTTCCATAAATCTTTAGCTAGATCAAATTGTAACCAGAAATCGAATCCTAAAATGATTTGAGATTGAAAGTTAGGTATAATGAGAAATGTTATATTTTTAGTTAAATTATCACAAGTAATTGGTAATTCCATAGTGCCAATAACTTGTTGTGAAGAACCATCAGCTGTAAAAGCAGAACCAGAATCAGGTTTAATTTTATAACCTAAAAGTAAAAATTGTTTATGAATATTTGATCCTAGAATACTCCTATTAGAACCACTGTCTAACAATCCTGAAAAATTAATTTTATTTACTGAAAATTCTAAAAAGGGTCTAGTATCATTACGTTTTAAAAACAAAATAGGAGCTGACCTATACATGTTAAAAAATGTCTTTAAATAATTTAGCCAATCATGGAATTCTTTGTTGCGAGTAACATCATCAGGTTTGTGACTATACGTAAATTTTTTCGACATCGAGACACTTGAAGTTTTATCAAAAACTGGTGCTCGATGCGACCTAATCAGTTTTTTTGGTCCTGTGATTTTTCTTTCTCCAAACTACAATCACAATTCTTAGATGTAACTCCAACCTTTTTACATCTAAAACAAACTACACCCGGTATAGTTGGGCAATTTTTAAAATTATGTCCAGATTTATTACATTTCAAACAAATAAAATCAGTGGAAACAGCATTAGACTTCACTGATGGTTTTTCAAATTTAGTAGAATCTTTAAGTGGTTTTCTATTGACTACAACTTCAAGTTCTTTAGAAAGATCAAGAAATTGTTCAACGGAATCAATATTTTTATGAAAAATGAAAGGTGTGTACAAAGGTAGCATATTATGTTTAATTATATTAACCAACACTGTATCGAATAATGGAGAAGAAAGACGACTAGCCATGTCCGTAATCTCTGTAATAAAATCTGGAAGAGATTCAGAAAGTTTTTGTTTCCTAGTGCGGAGGTCATATTCCAAAAAGTAATCAAAATGAGGCTTATCAAACCGCTTTAATAATTGAAGCTTAAGCTCGTGCCAAGAAGCAATACGAATTCGAACTGTGCGAAACCATTTAAGTGCAATACCACTAAGCAAGTCAGAAAAAGAACCTACTAGCAAAATTTCATTAAAATTTTTATACAAAAAATACTCTTCAATTTGAGTTATAAATTCTCTAACACACGACTTTCCATCAAAACTAATCTTACTTTTTTTCAAATCCGGCAATTTTGTAAGAGAAGGTAAATTCTTTTTAATATGTTCATTAACAAAAACATTCATAGAATTAAAAGAAGGCAAAGCATTTGTAGCAAAGGCTGAAGAAGAATGAGCAATTCTGTCATTATTGTCAAAAGGATTATGCACTTCCGTCAAATTTATCATATCCTGAACCATACCAGTAGCATTAGCATTAGCAACCATGCTAGTACCAACTGAAACATGTTTATCCTCAGATACAGAAAGTGGAGGAAACTGAACTTCTTTATCCATGATGAAAAGCAAGAAAATCCAAAAAGCAAAGCAAAACTAAAAGTTTCAAAACGAATTCCAAGAACTAAAAGTTCAAAAAGTTATATGATAATTATAAAGTTTAAATTCAAGTTATTGTTGAAGTTAAGTTATATTATTCAAAGGAATAATAATTGTTTTTAAATTGAAAAGATGCAATAATAACTCACAAGATTCAATCTTAAGAATTATAAACACTGTTTACTTAATGTTAAATTAACTTATAAAAAGTTACACCTCAATATGTTCACAAGAATTGAACGGATAATAAACATGGTCTACACCATACAATTATGTTGTTATTGCTAAAGAGAACAAACACATTATGCTAAAATAGCAAATAGTTATAAACATAGATAATAACAAAGTTCAATAGCTATATTGTTTACAAGGTTATATTATAATATTAATGATGTAAATAAAAGTTATTTACTAAAAATGTTTCAAACTAACAAACAAAAGGGTTTGTAAACAATATAATAACAAAGTACAAGATGCAATAATATACCAAAACAAGTAAGAATATAAGGCAAACCTACTTCATGTCCCTGAACGCAAGCGCCAAATTGTAATAAAAAAAATAAAAAGAGTGAGAGAGAGAGTGTTTGGGTGTGTGTAATATATGAGTGAGCTCCAAAATAAAACAATTAAATTATACCATAATGGAGACTCGGGCGCCAGAAGCTCACTCCTAAAAATATGCTACCGGAAACTAACCAACGGAGAGATTGGCTTTTAATCTGCCGGTGGGAGGAAACAAATAAAAGGCCTATGCTCTTTTGTCTGTCTATATTTTGCCTGTAGGCTGCACACAAAAATTTACAACAATAAATGAAGGCTTAAATTTTAAATTTAAAAATAAATTGCCATTAATGATATAATTATTATTATTATTGCATCTTGTTAGAATTTTAGAAAAAATATTATTTTATAATTGCCTCCCTCCTGACATCTCCGCGAGGCGTGACGCAGACGAGGAATAAAAAATATAAAGTATGATGAAAAATATACATACGAAAATTGTGGTGAAAAATATAAGTAGGGTGAAAAAGGTATCCTTACGGACAATTGAACTATGGTGAAAAACGCCGAGGCGTTTTTCGAACAAACAAAGAATTATGTGTCCACCATTGTGGATAAATCGGCTAAAATATGCCAATAAAATATGGATCCATCACAAGTAATCAAGCCATGCGGCTTTGATTTAAAGTTAAATATTCACTTTTGAATAGAATCGCGGCATTATGAAGCCGGATTAAAATTAAATAACAAAAATTTCGAAAAGAACGATCAGGCCATAGTCGGAAGAGGTCGTAGAGTGAAGCTGTCATAGATTTTTGACAGATGACTTTTTAATTAATTGTCATTGTCAATGATTATTACGAACCTGGATAACAGCTATTTGGTCCGAAAAAACTAATGTGGTAGGAATCTGAACTAAAAATCGACTACTATGTGACGATTGTAAAAAAAATCGTTACATGGTACAAGCATATAAGTAGATTACAGCGGGCAATAAACAGCACATTCCAGAGAAGCATCAATACCAGTCCATTTGAGCTATTAACAGGTGTCAAGATGAAATCTAAAGAAGATATCCCTCTAATTCAATTATTACAACAAGAAAGTCTAGAACAGTTTAATGAGGAAAGAGAAGAATTAAGGAATAAAGCCAAAGAACAAATACTAAAGATACAAGCAGAAAATTCAAAAACTTATAATAGGAAAAGAAAGGAAAGTACTAAGTATGAAGTAGGAGATCGTGTGGCGATACTGAGAACACAGTTTGGTCCAGGGCTCAAACTGAAAGCGAAATACCTAGGCCCATATAAAGTTACTAGAGTCAAGGGCAAAGATCGCTATGATGTTGAGAAGGATGATGGTACAGTTGAAGGTCCAATTAAAACTACAAGTTCAGCTGACGGTATGAAGAAGTGGCCTGAAAGTTGTGAAGAGTAAGTATAATGTTATTATGTTTGATGTGATGTATGAATGATAGGACGTTATGATTGCAGTTTATAGTTTGTTATGATATACTAAGTTAAGTATCACCTAGAGAAACTTGTTTCATTTGTGTATCTACCAATGTAAACTAAGTGTAAGTCTCACAATGTTTTGTTTATGTTATAAGTTGACTTCATATTATTTAATTTATAAAATAATATTGTAAGTTTACTCAATAACCCATAGTGTAGTTTAATAAAGTTAAACCCCTTTCAATTCATTGTTAAGTAAGAGTGAAATATAATTTGTGTATTTACTAAGATTTAGTTTTAAACAATATTTTGTGAACCTAATGTCGATGAATAAGAATGGCTGAGAAGTATGATGATTAGTGTTGAGTGTTATTCTGAAAGTTGTGTGTTTGCATGTCTGAGGACAGACATGAAAGTCGGATGGCCGAATGTGGGATATGGAACGTAAGAAGACGGAAGAGTGAGAGAGTATGTGTGTGAAAGGGACAGAGCATGGGAGGACGCCATATTGAGACGCCGGCACTGGGAGTTAAAAAGATAGTTATAATTTTATTTTTGTTTAAAGATTAATAAAAATATTACAAGTGTCAGTATAAACAGTTTTATTCACCACATAGATGTGTTTCTTACAACTTGTGCTTACAACGCTAAGGACGTGCATAGCAGACGCCATTATGTATGTTGTTACTAAACAGAAATACCAAGATAATTTTGCTTCATTATTTATTGTTTATATTTTAAATCATCCAGTGTTGTTACTTATTCATGATCCTAGTTTTTCCTAACTATGTTGGGGTCAGCTTTTAGTCTTAGCAATTAGATCGGGCTGAATATCAGCCTTTTGCACGGAGCGACCATTATCATGCCTCCAAACAGCAACCCAATGTTTGTGCAATACCAGTAGTCTTGGGATAAAGTGATCGACACCGTTAGGGTTATTGGGTTTCTGACAACCACAACGATTTACATCGAAAAGTTAGGTAATTTGTCATAAGTGTTCATGGCAACTGGGACCTTAACATGTTTTCCAAAGCACGGTGCCCAGCCCGATGTGCTAAGAATTGCAAATCATCAAAAGACTGACCGCGGCACGGGCACCCTCAGGTTCACAATTTGTTTGTTAACCAAGGGATTTCACAATCTTAAGTAGTAGTTAGTAGATAAAAATAAATCGCTGCTGTTATTTATCTGCCAACTGCCAAGACCTGTTACATGATACAAAGATGTAAATCATTGCAAAAAAATTTAGCAACGTTGTAAAGGTGAGTGGCCTCGCATTCGCCAACACAAGAGACGGTGCAGAAATATTTTTAGTGAGCGAAACGATGCTCATCCAAAAGATAACCGACGCAACGTGTATGGGTTCTACAGATAACATATTTCTAGCCCACGGGCAATATTTATTTAAAACTCGAGGGTGTGTGGTTTGCTCGCAAAATACACTTGCCAGTGTTGGCACTGCCCGATAAAACTAAATAAATATACTAACATGAAATGGGCGATTTTCTGGATTCGTGATACCTACAGCATACGTCTGCGATGTACATCGCAGACTACTCAGTCTTCTCACATAGGTTTAAACCTCTTATACAAGGTCATTTTTAGTATATGCGAAACACGAAACACGTGTCTAGTATTTTTAGGTAAAAAATCTATGTACAAAATTTCAAAACTGTATCTTGAAAAATTACAAAGTTATAAGCTTGATATGTTATCTGGTTGCCTGTCGTATCAATCTGTAGCATCGACTTCGGGCGAGTGAAAGGGTTGTTTTACCCCTGACCCTGCTGTGCGCCCCCGCCTAGTGCCACTATGACCGACAGCCACTTGTTTTGTGCGGGTATAATTCTGGATAGGTAATTGGTATAGATACTTAAAATTTTTGGGAAAAATATAACATGCTGTAGAAAATATTGGAATCAATTCAGTTACTTATTCGTTTATAAACAAACTATATTCTGGTTTCGCATATACTAAAAATTATGTATATCGCATATCGGCCGTACACGTATGTACAACGTGGTACCACGAGCACAACTACACGTCCAGGTATACAAAACGAGTTTACGCATGTTAATGTATGGGAAGCTTAAACAATGCGAGTTCAGCATAATCTGGATTTGTCTAGGTTGACCTGTAGCCGTCGTACACTATTTTTTATACAAAGCCACAGCCCACAGCAAGCTTCACCATGTGCCATGTGCACTTTGGACGATTCTTAGTACTTACGTCGCTATAGGAGTGATTTTTGAGTGCAACTTAATAGCTTGAAATTATAAATTAATAATAGTGTTCCCGTCGTTCGGCGGATAAAGCACTGCCTTTTTAGGGTTGCGTACCCAACCTCCGTTTAACGAGAATATTAGTTATGTGCGACCCACATTGCTAGTAAGCTTAAAAAGAAATAGATTTTAAAGAAGTGGTCTTTTTGGAATTGGTTAAGACCAGATATAGGAGAGTAAGTATGTATTCAATTGTACCTATTACCTAGTAAACTAATAATAATATTGTCTCAAAAAAAGATGCATTTTTATTAGAATATATTTTAAGAACAGATAAGGAATGTTTATTACTATATAAATACTATATTCTATCATCACAAACAAACACAGTCTCAGTCTCAGTCACAGTCTATTGTCGTACGTCTGTATAAAACCCGTATCATTTTGACACTTCTATAAATCATCTCTTTTATAACAGGCCCTATTATTTGACCCGGTGTGCGTCGTCGTTATTTGTTAAATCCCCCTTGCTTTTATGCAGTCCACGTTTAAGTGCTTTTATTTCATTTTATATATCTACCTCAGAAGGTACTTTGTTTGCTTTTTTATACTTTAATGTAGAGTGAATGTAATGCTGTGTAACAGTTTGCGTAGCTAAAGGTGGTACGATAATTATCAAGGTGAACAAAATGAACATAAAGCACGTCGACGCAGTTCACGTAACCTACAATACACTCATATATATGTATGTACCTACGTGTTATCTTCACTGTATAATATGCAGGTTTAATTTTAGGAAAAGATTATTTTGTGGTGTATCTTTAGATCTAATGGCTAAAAAATAAGCATACAAGCATAGGTATGGGAACACCTCAGAAGTATATGCCATCAAATAAAAAAAATACGAAATTTGTGCACGATCGGCCACGACATTACATAAACGGTCGAACTGAGAACCTTAAGAAATTAAAAATTTATACAAAGTAAGTTTTAAGCAAAAAATTACAATTTACTTAGACCTAAATCTCCAAACCAAAAATAAAAATGTTGTCCAAAAAAAACATGTTAGGGGTAGTATACTTAAAATATCTTTTATTTTTCTAAACAATAAAATAATAGCATAAACAACTAAACTGTGGTGGGCTGATGTGACGTCAGAATACGGATGGCGGTCGTGATTATAAATCCACTACGTCACAAGTTCATGGTCGGTTCACGGTCACAGTAATTACTATGTGCCAAGACATAATAATGTGTCATGCTTATGAACAGATGAATGATTGATAAATTGAAATCATGAAGAAACATCCATAAAGTCCTTACATTTAGGTACTGCAGTGTCACCTTTAAGCACGGCGGGCGTCGAGGTACATACACTCTTGATTTTATCCTTTTTCCTATGGACTCCTTTTTAGAAGCAGACAGTAAATAACTTGCTACCTACTTTTATTTTTTCCAAAAATAGTATCTAGAAGTTATGATTATAAAAACTAAAGTCACATGCTCCTTGACTAAAGATAGAAATAGGTATCATCCGTAAAAAAAGTTGTGAGCAGGAAATACCGTGGCTTGACCCCGCGAGTTAAAGCTTTACTCATAAGAAGTTACCATAATAGGAATAGAATGCATATTGAATTAGGTATTTGTGACACCGTAATATTGTACATATCGTTAGATTATAATGATAGGATTAAACGAACTTACCTGTAAGTGAAGTTCTATCCTGATTATATGGAGTAATAAGTCAGAGGTTATTAACTGTGTAGTAGGCCCTCATCTTACTCTTCGTCGCGAAATTTTTTAGAGCTAGTCATAAAAATAAAAATTTCTGCACCTGGCAACACTGATCACATCAATCATTAAGTTTAGAGCGGAGTTAATCGTAATGGGAATCATAAAATTACATATGTAGGTACTAAGTTTGTAATTTTTGGGAGGGCGGGACCCTCTACCTCTGACTTATTACTCCATATAATCAGGATAGAACTTCACTTACAGGTAAGTTCGTTTAATCCTATCATTATATGCTGTAATAAGTCAGAGGTTATTAACTGTGTAGATGTTCAGAGAATCATAATAACACATAATCAAAATAATAAGTAGGTCTCACTTACCCTACAGTAACTTTGTCTAAAAGTTTATCAAAAATAAAAAGATCACCAGATCACCTTGTGTATATTTAAAGATCGCCAGAAATATTAGAAATATTGATAAGAATCTATGTTATTAAAAATTAATAATGTACTTAGAACAAAATATTTGAAAACTGTAAAGCTATAGAATCAACCATAAAAGATATAACTTACAGATCAACTGCGACTGCCCAAGGTAAAGTATTTGGGTAGTAATCTACTGTAAATTTATAGAATACTATGGCTCTTTTACCAAGAAAAGCCAATGTGGCCAATGTTAATATAGTCCATTTGGTTTCCATTGTTGATGCGTTTCATGCCTGCGTGCATGAATCATGACCACAAGTATGTCTTACTTGTCCTAAGTACATAATATATTGTATCGAAGGTACACAATTAAATGATTAACTGAAAATCAGGAACAGTCTTGACTGACTCAACTGTTTCTTCCTAGAACAGCCAGGTTTTTTTTTTTTTTTTTTTTATTAAATAAGAGTGTTAACCCCTACTATATAACTTCCGAGTATTATGTTTTCTAAATGTCTTGGCATTATAGAAAGTAAGTACCTATTCTTGTTAAAAATATTTACATAAGTAGGTAACTCTTATCTTCACTTACCTATTCATTTAAGCCAAGACAACAAAAAACGAAGCTGTTGCATAGCTGACTTTTATCTTACTTTTTAAAGTATAGATCATACTTTGTACTCCTGAAAACTGGAGATATATCTGGCACCGAAAAATTATAAAAGTAGTCATTTGATTGTTATCATTAAAATCGTGATTTCCTTTTATTCACTTACTATGTCTATGTCATAGGCAAGAACTATAAGTAGGTGATTTTGTTGATAGTTATTTAAATAACAAAATATTGATAGATTTGAAATAGTCAAATCATTCTTTAAGGCTTTCCTGATCATCCCAACACCCTTGAAGTAAATTGGGGAGGGGTGCTGTTCTACTAGGAGACAAAAGAAAAAAGAAAATCTTACAAAGGGACTGGATGTCAAAACCTCTGATACTATACAGACTATTATAAGACTATTACTAGTTTTAAAAGTGAGGATAGCAGAATTTGTGGCTTTGTTGCAAAGCCTAGTATTCTTAACTGATTAGATTTCATAATATGAAAGATATTTAGTGCCATCCTTACTAACTGGCGAAAATGCATTTATAAAGATAAATTGAGAGTACCCACCTACATTTTTCTATTAAAATCTTATATAAAAACATTGAATTATGTTTTCTATGCAAATGATAGGTAGAAATATCCTTACATACTTATGACTCATAACTTAAAGAAAATTCTATTTTGCAATATTAAACTTGTTATTGGGAAAAAAAATTATAAAAAGTATTCTGGAAAAAATTAGAAAAGTGTAAAATTTATCTACATTTACACAAAAGTATGACTTTCGTGTTTATTTGAACACAGGCTAAAGGCAATATTATGTGAGTCTCCATCTCTCTCCAGTAACTGTCATAAAATGTTGACATTTAGTCTACTTATTTGATGCACAGTCCTATAATCCAAGTAATTCTATTCACACCATTGCTAGTTTATCTTGAGCAATTTGATTTAGCATCTAGACTATATTCAATCCATCAGATACAAATACTGACTTACTAATATTGAAGGAGTCACTTTTAGGATATAATAAGCTAAATACAGGTACCATTTAAAGTTTGTTGTATGCTTATTAAGATTTTTAAGGAAAAAGTTATGTGCCTCTGAATTTGGTAGGTCTATATGTATTAGGTAACTCAACCAGAACAAAGTTCTATGTAGGCAAATCATTTTCGACCAGCATAAAAACCCTGTGGATGACATTGGCTTGTGCTCCCCTCCATTTTCAGATACCTATGTCTGAAAACCTATGAACTTATTAGGTAAAAAGTAGCTAAAGTTATTAGGTTACTTTTGTTAATTATAGTTATCAACTAACCACTAAGTCCATCAAATGATTTTATTTACAATTACTATTTTAGTTCCAGTACTGTTCCATATTCTATTCTACTCTCAGACCTTTATAATGGTCTCATGCTATTTGCTGAAAATGTTGTATTTGAAATACTAAAATAGTACCTCATATTGTAATTCAACCTGGTATAAAGGTTCTTAATATATGTATTAGCGAATTCTCTTTTTATCTGAAGATTCCTTAATCTTTAAGTATTCCTTGAAAGGAAAGTGTAAAAAAGTCTAAATAAATAAAAGTTAAGTAACAATAAAAACTTAGGTATGCTAAGATCTGTGCTGCTAATTAACAGCTAAACAGATTATAATCTGTTTACATATTACATGTTTAAACTAAATCATGGGTTGTCTAATAGTCATACTATTCTTAGATTTAGACATCTATTGTATGATGATTCAAGGTATCAATATACCTATACCTATTGAGTAGATAGATGACCTCATATACATAGTCCTAATATATAGATATATGAAAATTCAATAATATTGGTTGGTTTCAGTATTATATAAGAACAGTCCCTCTGTTCTGCTCTCTCCTGCTGTTGATTTACCAAAACAGGTTATTTAATTTTGATGGTTTACCCAACCATTAAAAAGTTACCTAGTATTAAATATATATATATATATATATATATATATATATATATATAAATGTTTTGTGTTCAATATAACACAATATATTCTCTCATCCTCATACAGGAACCTCGAGACCATATTTTCCACTCAAACCTAGCTTTCATAATATGTATAGTATAAAATAATTTGTATGAAAACATCCCAAGTTCATAGGAGTTCATAATAATACATAGTTTAATCATAACACATCATTAGATTATAACCAATAATCTTTAAAATTTGGTTAAATAATAAGAATGTCTTTTACATTAATAAACAACATTCATCTCAATTTGTGCTTGTTAATTATGAACACCATAATATTATATACCAATAAAATATTTGCTTGATTAAAATTTAATTGTAATGTGATGAACTTGTTTCACATTAAGCAAAAGGACAATAGAATTGTATTCATTATCTAGGATAACTGATTAATAGGCTGGTACATACCTCTTACAGATACTGTGTTTGGTACAGCATGTAAGATATACCTCATGGGGTATCCGCCCTGATCCCATATGTATTGGGTCTGCTGCCATCATTTGTATTATTCCCAATGTACATGGATCTTGTAACATTTCTTGAATGTACTTTTGGCTTTGATTTGTGATTCGGTTGCTACATCTGAATCCTCGGTGTCTTCTTTGTGTTGTGTTGTATACTTTTATAACTCATTATTGTAACTTCTGAATAGCATAATGTCTTGACAGTTTCTACCAGTTCTCAAGGAAAAAACTTCAGCCTGCTAAGTATCCTTTGGGTTATAAGGCTTTACCCAGAAAAAGGCTTAAGGGATATATTGACAAGTGGAGCTTAGATTCTATAGCTCTCCGTTGGCATAACAGTATTTTTCAAGGTATAAAAGTATCTTTGATTTTATAAATTTAGGCCTGGTTGTGTCTATAAGCCTTTTGCTTCTTATTTATTCATCATGTCTTTTGGCAACATTTTATCCAGCTGTCAATAGTTCCCGTCCTATCATAATTATGTAATGACCATAATAATTCTAGTGATCATAGAGTTAAGCCGTGAGGGCATTTGGTATAGAATTTTAAGGCCTTGGAGTGTATATAGTTTTAAGAAGGACGTCTTTTATACAGGTACAGATTGATAAGTACTTTTGAATTTCATATTTGTGTAGACACTCTCGTTTACACAACCTCTACATGATTCACTAGTGTTAGAGCATAATTTACCTCGAGTTTTGATTACACTGTCTTTATTGTTATCACTTTACCCAAACTAATAGTACCGAAAATGCTAGTACTCTGGTAGGTATTATTCCTCTCATAGGTATACTCACCTTACACCCCAACCGTTTAGAGTATTGAACATAATATATTATGGGTCAGAGATCCCCTTAGGGGATATCGCCTGTACAAGTACAAGTCCCAAGGCGTACATTTAGTGATTTTTCCCCTAACAGGGGATTATATACAGTATATTGTATACATTTGAGGTAAATTATATCATCAAAACTTCAGAATGAAGTAATTGTAGGTACTCTTCCAACGGAAGAGCTGCAAGATCGACACTCGAAATTGCTAACAAAATTTGTTGTCTGAATCAGTTTAACAATAAAAACTTTTTAAATATAGCCTTTTCCACGAAAAGGTGGTAAGATGTCACACATTTTACCCTTAATTTCAGACAAAATTTATGCATTTTAAATACAACTTTGATTTTTCACCTGTCATATTTCATTGACTAAAATTTTCCTCCAAAAATCCAATTTTCTCCTCTTCGTTTCTTCCATACTAACTCTAAAACACTTTAACATGGTCTTAAACCAATTTTACACTTGTAAAATCAAATATAAACACTTAAATATAAGTTTTTTACAATAAAAACAACTTTTTGCGCGACGTTTGGCGAGCGCGAAAAGAACGAATGATTGATGTGATCAGTGTTGCCAGGTGCAGAAATTTTTATTTTTATGACTAGCTCTAAAAAATTTCGCGACGAAGAGTAAGATGAGGGCCTACTACACAGTTAATAACCTCTGACTTATTACAGCATATAATTAATCCAGCAAGATTGTAATCCGACACAATATTGTCGATAGACTTTAGGTTTACAATATGACGCATTGAATTTTCGATAATTTATAAAACACCAACCAATTAGAAAAAAAAACAATATTTAACCGTCGCCGTCGATAGAATTTTACAATTCCCGTAAAGTTGTAATAATGAGCTGATTGGCCCATAGATGTATATTGGCTCACCATTAGGTATTTGACTGCCAGCCGACGTTAGTTTACAAACTACCGACAATTCACGATTTATTTTGTAATTTCGATTGCCTGTTAAATTTTCGTCAGTTTACAAAGTCGCTGGATTATTTACAAACAATTATAAGGCGATATCATTATATCGCCTTATAATTATAAATTTATAATTAAGGTAGAAACGGTTTACTGCACAGGGTCTTCCTCTAATGGTAGTCCTTCGTTAAGATTAAAAAAAATCTACTAAGTACCAATAATACCTACAGATGAATAACACCGTACAATGAACACTTCTTTGTCAAAATTGACGATGCCATATGAAATCCGATAGAAAATTTCAGCCTCAGACACGGTTCGAACTGCGTCCCGCCGGTTAAGTACGCAAGCAATATTTTTATGAAACATATTACTACTTTGTCCCTTAAGATAGGTATATCATTATATTAAATAGAGAACCGCTTACCTCATCAAAGCTTCAAAATAAGACAACCATCAGGGTTCTTTGACTTTGAAATTTAAGAAGATCTAATTTTAACTACACTCGTAACGCTTGCTCGTTCGCCTGAGATTTGTTCTTAACCATGCTATATTTTATTTAGTACAATAAATAGATCCTGCTAAATTACAGTAGGTATGTATTAGTGACTAATACATACCATACTACTCCTAAGCCATAGTATTCATGGCTAAGTCTAAGTACTTATTATTTCTTTCTGAATATCGGATTGAAGATTACAAACTCTCAACTAGGGTTGTAATGTTGGTTATTTATTTCTAGCTCTAACGACTTCAGTAATAACCTGACAAACTCGGCAAAAAACTTACAGCCTTTCAACTTTTTCCCAATGCCGAATATTTACTTAAGTATTACACACACGCGGGTGCAAGTTATTAATGCAATCTAAAATACCTAGTTCATATTTTCTTATTTTCAGGCAGTTAGTACAGTTTGTTCGAAATAACTGAGCCGGTCTGAAGTTAGCCGTTCCGAACTACTGCACAGGTAAAGTTGCTTAATTAAGTGTTTTTATACATTAAAACAAAATTAGTAAAGAAAATAATCACAAATGCGAAAAACAAGCTGTATAGTTATAGACTAATTAAGTAATTACATACTTATTTTTACCCTTGTAACTAATCTCTAGTCTAACTAACTGTAGAAAAGTAAGTACTTATCTTTTTAATTCAATAATAGCTAGAGGGCATCGATGTTATTGTTTATTGAATTGATATCATTGCTTTCATCATTCTGATTAGTGCGGTGACCTTCATAGTTAGTGGGCGTGGATAACGTGGCGTGGTACGTCGCGCGATCATACGGAACTACGGATACGCTACGTCATCCCCAGTCTAGTTAGTATAGCAGTCGCGTGGTGGCGGCACTAGCGCTTAGCGCATGAGCCGATTGTTCGTCCGCTTTGGCTACCGCACCGCACCGGCTTCGTACATCACGCCACCACAACAACCAATCAGCATTAGGAGATTCGTGGCGCGAAACACTTACAGTACAGCGGCTCATGACGCCGACTAACGGCTGGCGGTGTTTTCTCGGTCACGACAATATGACGAAACTCGACATTTATTTATATCTATCAAAATATTGCTGCTGACCTACGTAAAAAGCCAATAACCAAACTAACGTTGAAAAAATCTATTACAATGACAGGCAACGCTACATAACACAACAGGCCATATGAAGATAAGACATAGGTAATAGCTGACGATAAAATGATTCGTTCCCCCGTTGCTTTAAAGCACTTTCATTTACTTAAATAACATTTTCCCCCAACCCCAATTGTCAATGGAAAAGGGAGGTAGTCATTCGATTATATTGGGGACAGGTCACCCTAGTGTAATAAAATTTTGATCACCAAAAAAAATAAACCCCTCAAAAATAATTTTAGAGTTGACCATATTTGATGTGGTAATCGACCAGTATCAGTAGGTACTTAAATAAAATAATGAAACAGAATATTATTTAATACTGATCTACGAACAAAAGCGTGAATAATACACGTGGGTCTACATCTCTCATCTAAAACTTTCTGTTTCTTTTCTGTGACATGGACGCGTTTACAAATTCAGCTTCTCACAAACAGTAACCTATACCCGGCCCAGATAAACTACATACATACCCAAATACGGAATAAATATCAGAATTACATAAGGCTGCAGAAGACATCTTATTGAGAGTTCGTTAGACCTGCCACAAAACCTTTGTTAACCTTCCGGCCCTGATTCGTCTGCACGTGACGTACATTGAAAGAATTACCTAAGATCCCACAAGCCACATTCTAAGGACCCACGAAATAATAGTTTAAGACCTCTCAAAAACTTAAATTACACAATGTAGGTACCTCCTTTGCACCAGATAAAACTATGTATTTTGTATTTTTAGTTCGTTTACGCTTTCAGTGCCAGCGCGTCTGCCAAGTGTGTAAATGGAGTAGTTGACAACAAATGTGTCAATACTAATATTATTATTAACATAAAATTTGGATTTACCTATCAATATTGAATTGATTTTATCTTCAGTCTTAATTTTATTTTCACAGGAAAATGGTATCCAATCCTAATCATAATAAAAAATATAATGTAATAAATAATAATATATAAATATGTTTTTATATATAATTTCCGCTGAATCCAGGTCAAAGCCTGCGTCCAATTGGTCGACTTACATTTTTTAATGATTTTAAGCGCTACTATCAAAGAATAGTAACTATCTACCTATTATGATTAGATAACAATTTATTAAAATTCACCTGTAGTTGTAATTTACTATTTGCGTGTTCTATAAAATAAAGTTATAAGCTGACAATATCCACACAAATACATATATGACAAAAAATTTCAATTTCACAGATATGTCCTCCGACGACTTATTAATCATTTTATTCATTCAGTTCGGTATCAACTAGGTTTAATAACAATAATCGTTCTGCATAATATGTAAACAGCAAACTAATGTTTAGATAGGCAATGAGGAATGTGTTAGTTAGGTCTCTGTTGCAGTAGTTAAGAAATGTTAGTAGGTAAGTAGAACCTTTCAAACATTTGCTTTACCCGAAGATAACACGGATTAAGATCCTAAAGGGGATAACAGAAAACACTGGCTACCTCAGATTAGATTCAGATATACAATATCATGCAGCTAATTAAGTACCTACATAGAATATTCTAAACAAACATTGTGAAATGAAAATGGTCAGTGAAGAAAATAGGTTAAGGCCTCTTCGACAATAATGTATTGTTTCAGTATTTCTACAACGGAATACGTAAGTCGTATCGATTGCGTTAATTCTACTAATATTTAAGATAGGTATGTATTGTTGTATTAATCTACTAACTTCATATTTATGCATACCAATTATGTTACTCTGCAAAGCGACAATAAGCAGCAAGTGAACTGTCAATACCAGGAATACAGGTAATCCAACCTGAACGTATCCGCTTTCACAGAACGTGTCTGCGACAAAATGTACTTCAAGTATTGTTTTCAAATCATTCAGTTAAGGTTTTCTTTAGTTTAACGTTACATTGCACAGTGTGTTATTTTGCCTTAGTTTCGGACATGTCAGTTTTATTTTTTATTTTTATAGATAAAACCTTAATAAAGCATTCTCAAAAATACCTGTATTTTTAATTCACTTAATTTGGTAGATACAAATATTTTAGTGAAAGGTCACTGACCTTCTTGAAAAAGATTTTCGCCTGTATTTTTTGAATAAAGCATATGTCAGTCTCTTGAAAATTACAAGTTAATTGTTGGTTTGAAATATATACACTGTAAAAATTGCAAGTCCCTAACGTCCAAGGAACGAGAATAAATAATGATTTCGTTAATAAACAAATTTTTTTTTTATAAAATTAGCTATTTACGGGTCGCGTTTTTTTCTGTTTGCATAATGTAGTGTTGTATAGTACCTTCAACATGAGAAAATTTTAAATATGTATCTAGCGAGATCTTGGAGATATTGCGTTTCTAAGTTTTTTTAAAATTTCTATGGAAATAGGGTTGTCCCAAAGTATGAAGGTAGTCAATATTTAAGTTGATTAGTTCAATCAGTTATGTGAGCCAATTCTCTTTGATTTTTGATGTTTATGACGTTTACTAAATGTCAATAAGTATCCGATGATTCTAATGCGCGGTAAACAAACTATGTAAAGTATCATATGCGTGAGTAGTAGTGCTACTCACGCCTTTTTCTCACAGGGGTAGGCAGAAACTATGGACTGCCACTTGCTACGACTTGCATATTTCTTTCGCTTCTTCCATATTCATACATCTTTTCATACACAAGCGGCGGTTGCGAGTACTACGCACCTGACCTTTTTGGAGAACCTCGCCGATAAGATCGGAGAACGTCCTTCTAGGGCGACCTCTCCCGACGCTGCCACTAACATTCGCCTTGTAAATTCCATTCGTTAATCGTCTTGACATGCCCAAACCATCTTAGCATATTCAATACGTGTCACTATATCATATTTCAGTCCGCAACGTTGTCTAATCACACTATTTCTTAGTCTGTCATTCCTAGTTACACCGCACATACTACACAAGGAACGCATTTTCACAGCATTTATTCCACTTTCATGTCTCTTCTGCCATACCCAACATTCACTTCATTGCTAATACCTGGCTCAAAAATAATGAATCACAATAAGTAATATTTGCATGAAGTAAGTACTGTATGTTGCACACAGGTGTGGTTGACAACCCACACTTTTAAAATTCAATATTTCCGAAATCCTGGGTTTGTTGTATCTGTTTTTTTTTGTGGCGATAGTTATTATTGTGATCAACATTTAGGTATTAAAAAAAAACGCGACCATGAAGAGAATCATTGGTAAAAAAATATTTACTACATCATAGAAAAAAATTAATTGTCACGTCTGTGAGCAAGATTTTTACGGTTTTCAAGAAAAAAATGGTTCTTATAATAAATTTCTATCACACCTAAAAACATTTAGTGAAAAAATCAAATCCAAAAACAAGATATTGCGTTTTTATGGTTTTTAATATTTTTTCACGATTTTATTTATTTCTCTTAAACTCGTAGTCAGAGCCGGGGCGGAGTTTTATTAATAGTCTTGTTAGAATGTTAGCTTTCCAAAAAACACATAAAACGAGCATGTCCGCAACTAAGGCAAAATAACACACTGAGTCGCAACGCTGGTTGGTGCGTAACTAAACGCGATCCGGGGATTTGCCTTAATTTCTTGTAGTTGATTTTAGAGTACAGGTTACGTATCTATAGTTTTTAATATAATTGACTGAAATAGTATAGGAGTTAGGTTTTAGCATTTGCCTAACGAGGACGAACCCTTCTTTATCCCACACAATATCCTTCATTGAAGATAGATTTAAAACAAATAGTGATCAAATTCAATCGTAAATGTTTTTTTATTTTGACTTTCACTTTCTGCAATATTTTTTCATATAAACTTAAACTATAAACTATCATGTACACGTGACAATTTAAACAGGCAATTGCTAATACCTGACCTTAAAAATAATTAATCACATTTAGTAAGTATTATATGTTGCACAGAGGTTTGATTGACAACCCTAACCCACAATTTCAAAATTCAATATTTCCGAGATCCTGGGGTTGTTGCATCTGTGTTTTTTTGTGGCGATAGAAATGATTGTGGTCTACAAATACGTTTTTAAAAAAAACGCGACCATGAAGAGAATCGCCGGAAAAAAAATATTTTCAAAATCATAGAAAAAAAATCATTGTGACCTGTGTGAGCAAGATTTTTAAAGTTTTCAAGAAGAAAATGGTTTCTTCAATCAATTCCTATCACACCTTAAAACAGTTAGTGTAAAAATCAAATCCAAAAACTAGATATTGCGTTTCTATGGTTTTTAAGGATTTTTCTCGATTTTATTTATTTCTCTTAAACTAGTTGTCAGATCCGGGGCGGAGTTTTAATAAGAGTTTTGTTGAATTGTCAGCTATCCAAAAAACACATAAAACGAGCATGTCCGCAACTAAGGCAAAATTACACACTGTGCATTGTAACAAAAAAAAAACGATTGTAAAAATGTTAACCCGAATTTAAAAATATTTAATGTTGTGTGTTTTCTCTAAAAAAGTCATCAAGTTAGAGCGCGACTGCTTTAACAATCAAGAAACAGCTCATAAATATATTAAAGAAAAATTCGTAAATGTAGTTTTATTTCAACAGCTCATAACTTTGATTGGCTGACACAAAAATTTAGAAATGCCGTCTTCATATTTGTTTTGTTATTACTTCAATTAGGGTCGGAAACGTTTAGAGCCAGCTACAAAATTATGACCAACAAAAAATTACGTAAAACACACTAAACTATAATTGTTGCCAAATAATGGCGTTCAGACGAATCATAAAGAAAAGTTTACTAACATTCTTATAGCAGTCCCATTTTATTATTATGTTCAAAACTGTGTATCCACTTACCTACATTAACTAATCAAGTTACTGGAGTGGATTGAAACACAGTGGTTAATTTTATACATGAACTTGGTACTTCCGGTCATTAAATCATCTACTTATAGTAGCATAAAGAAGTTAATTAAAATAACTTACAAGCTTGATGTTGCATTATAGAAACATAATATGTATAATGTATCCGTAGCTAGCTCTACGAAAAAATAAACAAGAGCGAGCGGCACCAGCTGTTGAATTAATGGGGACTTAGCGGTTTTTTTTGGAGGGTAAATCTCGTACCCATTACATAAGGGCAAAAAATACGTCATAGTCAACACGTCATCGACAGCGATATATTCCCACACAACTTGCTAGTAAAGAAACTGCCTTTTACTTTCACACTTTCACCCTATATATTGACAATAGTAGACAGTCGGCAATCCAACATTTTGGGAAAGTTATTTCGAAAAGTTAGTGAAATATATTTACTTTCATTCACAACTTTAAAATAATTAGAAGTATAATTACCATGCCACATTCATGCATTAATTATTAAATGATTTGAGGCGAAAGGTACGTCGTAAGAACAGTATTGTCAGAAAGCGAAAACACTAGCACTGATAGTAATTACTTTCATTTGCACAAGTGTGGTTAATAAATACAAGAAGAAGATAACTTCATGTATCAACAAAGGCAATGGGTTGTTGATTCATTCATCTCGTTTACGTAATAACGTAGGTACCTAGTAAGTAACGCACAAAACAGATAAGCTTTTTATCTGTGGCAGATAATCTAAAAGCTAAAAACAGAAAAGTTGACTATAACAGTTGAGAGACAACTAAAAATTAAACAACGAATAGAAATAGGCGCTGTTGATCGTAGGATAGAAAAAAAACAGCCTTGGCAGTTTTTGTTGATAATGTAAGAAGAAATACCAAGCAACGATTATCAACACAAATGGAATGGAGTTTTTAATTGAATGACTTTGAACGATGAAGCAGGAAGGTAAAATTAATAAAAAATTTGAATCCAAGATGTTATTTTACTATTAAGTACTACATAAAGTAAAGTAGTAGTAAGTAACTTAGTCCGTATGCTGCAGACACGATTCCGACGCGCTAAACAAGCAAATAGGCGTAATGTTGAATTCGCATACATGCTTCCATGTTGTTCTTCGCCAGTTTTTTTTCTGGCGAAGAACTAAATAAAAGTATATAGGCCTAACCTAATCTGCAATAATTATTACTTTTGAATAGCTAGCTCCTAGCTGAAGTATGATTTGAGGCCGTAATACCATGTGTTGCGATCGTTTTGCGATTGTAAGGGAGGGTGTTGGTCTAAAAGTCTGCACATCACCCATACGCTCTACCAGCCATCCTTTTCTCACGACCTAAAAATTACCGCATGTTGTACGGGCCTCTGTATTGGTGCCCGCCGCCATCGCACCGTACCTAAACAAATCACTTATTACCACGCAAATTGAAACAAGTGTTTATTATCAGCGGTAGGCACCCGTATCCTATCTACTGTAAAAATGGATCCACTTGACAGCGACATGGTCGGTAAAGTTGCTGGAATATGATGCAATCAATTCAGTTAACTATCTAAATCTATATATCTGATATATTTAATAAAAATGATTGTTTTTTAATTCTAATAAGTTAATTTGCCATTAAGCCAACTAATTAGTTCTATTAGGGTAAAAAATTTAAAAATCCAGCTAGCATAGCAGGAAGTTATATGTAAAATCCCATATTATTATATCTATATATATATACATACTACGATAGGGAAAATTTAGGTGCATAATGCTGTAGTTATTCCATGTCATGATAAAATAATGATTCCGATATTCCATTACGAAATATCGTTTACAATATTCATAACTATTTATAAATGAACCTATATCATTTCCATGGAAAGTTTTGATAGTTTGATTGATAATAATATGACACTTTTACAAACCGATAGCGTAAATCTACATGATTTATTCAAAGTTATCAGCCTGACTCGGTAACATACTCTTTTTTATACGAAACTTGTCAAACGTTAAATAATTAGGGAAAATTATTAAAAAACGCGCACGGGAGTTCTTTTATTCAAGTTTCAACTTATTAAGCCTTAATGTTATCGTCATCTGTTGCTATACTATCTCTAAAGTCAGGCTAATTGGCTCCAAGTGGAGTCTCGATGGCCACTTGAAGGCCCGGTGCGCAGGCGAGCGAAGCCGCGGTATCTATGTTAGTTATTTTATTAGTTGCAGCTGCATCGCTCCAAATCAAAGGAATCATTGTTGGAACTGCACTGGACTGAACTGCCTGAGAGATCGATTGATGTAAAACGAAATCGACTTATTGCCCGCGCCCATACTAATAATAATGACCATCCACAAACAGGTGCATGGTGTTATTATAGTATTATAGTTCTTTGTATATAAACATGTGTTATTCGTTTTCGATGTATTGTATAGGTATTGGCATACTTAACTAAAACAACATACTGTAAGTTAACACTTGTTAATTTAGCATTGAAAGATAGGATAGGTACCCAAAAATGTATTCGAAAAAAATACTGCAGGAAGTAAACTGCATGCAACTGCAACTACACTAATAAAAATATTCCAATCCTCCATAACTCACTTTTTTGGACCTACAGAGTTACAATTTATCGAAACTACATACTATTATAAAGAGGAAAGATTTGATTGTTTGTTTGTTTGCATTGAATGGGCGATATATAAATTATCTCGTAAAATGACAATAAACGTATACTCCACGCCAGCGAAGCCGCGAGCGGAAAGCTAGTGCGTCTATAATTATGTTGCAAATGTAAAACTTAGCAACAATAACAATTATATATTTTCCTGTACAATAAAGCCACTGTTACATGAAAACTTGCTAAGTCTTACGTAAGCAATCGAGGAGCCAAACCAACTTTCTTTTTTTTAAAGAAATGGTGACCCTCCAGAAGGCATGTCTGCTAACCTTCCTTGACATAACATAACATATCATCACGCCTGTATTCCCCGAAGGGTTAGGCAGAGGTGTACTTAATGTACACCCACAGTTCGCCGGTATGTTTAGGTCCCATGTAATAGGGGGCGAGCCTATTGCCATTCACCGGGCACAAATCCAGACTCCGAGCTGCTACTGAGAATTTCATAGAAAAACTCAATAACACTTTGCTCGACCTGGGGATCGAACCCAAGACCTCTAGCGTAGCAGTCGCGATTGGGACCACTAGACCAACGAGGCAGTCTTCCTTGACAGGTTAGGGTTAAACAAGTGAAGGGCGTCGTTCTTGCAGCTATGATATTCATATTATGGAACCTTAAAAGAATTTGGCACTCGCTTCTATCGATCGATTGTCGGTTTACGACAATCTTGCAATTCATCCGTCTGGGGAACTTGGCCTCTATTTCACATTTGTGCTGTATTAACTGCATTGCTGTTATGACGTAACATTGATTATTATTGTTACATACTAACATAGAAGATACAAGGGGCGAAAATAAATACAAGCATGTGTGCCCAATGGCAACAAGCCTCGTTTTAATAGTAATCCCGTTTGATCCTTTTATTTTACATTTGGTACAGTAAATCCTCATAGATCGTCCGCCGCCTGGGGAGGCGGCAGAGTATGTCGGTCTCGTACCGACTAAAGACTGAAATTGCCTTCTCATGCCATATAGTGGCCATGGGATTCGTGACATTCGCCAAGACCATGACAGGACCCCGTTGGATCCCTAGCCACAAGAAACTTGAACACTGTTGGTTACAGATAAAAACAATAAAAAGTGATTGCTTTTGAGTTCAGTTCAGAGCACACCAGCTAAGATGTGAGCAAATGTCTTTTTTAATGCTTTCAATTCTCTAGCCATTTAGTTTTTTCAGACAATCTTTTTAAACGACGCGACAGAGGTAAGTTTTACGATTTCTTGTGAACTTCGACTTGGCATTTGTGGCTTTGGAGAAATTGCTTTGCCGAACAGGTAATTTCACGATTTACACCGCCATTTAAATAAGACTGGTTTCTATCTAAACGATTATTTTGCCCGCAGTGCCATTTTTTAAGTAGATTACAGTATGTACCAATTATTTACCTATATTGTATTCAGAATAAATATAATCGTACCCGAGTGAATCCGTGCATCGTTCATAATAATAAGTAACATCTAAATTGTTACCAGCAATTATATATTCTGTACAAAAACACCCTATAAAAGCATTTTTAACCCCTCACTAGGCGCGGTATGTGGTAAAACCAACAGCTTCTATCTTTCACATATTTTATGTATTAAACACACACCAGGGTCCCAAAATAAAGTTCATAGGACCCCTTTTATAATTTTACGATTCTGATAACAAGAATATCTTTGTAATTGTAAAATTTTAGTAGTTATTTTAAAATTCGTTAAATACTGGATATTGTTTAATAATGCAGTACCTATTTTAAAAGAACTTTTAAAATTAGCATAAATATTTGCTAATTTATAAAATTACTATCAATCAATACGTCATTGCTATTAATTAACTTTTTATTTTAATAATAATAACAGCCTAATTTCCCGGCTGCTGTATGCTAAAAAATTTAAATAGAATTCCCGGCTGTTTATTCGGCGCAATAAAACTATGTACATCTCATGTTGACAAATTGGTCGTCATTTATGATATCACAAGTGACGGTAGAGGTAGAACTCATGCAGACACTGACTCATCTTAGCGCAATCAATGATAAGTACGTATTTGTTGATAACCTCCGTCAATTAGTTTTGAACTAACGTTAACAGATTGTGATAATATTGTGAATGAGATAATAAAAAGGTTAATCGATCAAAACAGTCGTTCGACTAATGTGTTTTTTTTATTAGTTTAACTTCAATAACTACAGACAACGCATTTACATGTTTGTATTAAATCTATATATATAAAAGGCAATGTCCCGACTGACATATCATCGCCCAGCCGAAACCACTAATGATAGAACTTTGAAATTTTGTGAGGACATTGCTTTTATACTCTAGGCGTCATTTAAGAAAGGATTTTTCGAAATTCATCCCCTAAAGAGGTGAAATAGGGGTTTAAAGTTTGTATGAAACTCTGTCATTTCTTTTTTTAAATTAATGAAATTTGGTATTAAGCCTCAAAATATAAAATAATAAAACACGTCCTTAAAGATTTTTTAAATTTAATCCCTTAAATGGGTAAAAAGGGGTGTTAAAGTTTGTATGGATTTTTTTTTGTTTATTATCAAAATTACTTGAAATTCAATATTTAAGCTCTTCAACATAATTAAAGAAACACGTGTTTTTGGATTTTTTAAATGTCGACCCTTAAATGGGTAAAAAAAGGTGTTAAAGTTTGTATAGTTTTTTTTGTGTTTTTTATCATAATTACTTGAAATTTATATATGCTCTTCGATACAATTAAACAAATACGTATTTTTTTATTTTTTGAATTTCATCCCTTAAATGGGTAAAAAGGGGTTTTAAAATTTGTATGGAAAATATTTTTTATACTATCAAAATTACTTGAATCTTAATATTTATGCTCTTTAATATAATTAAAGAATCACGTATCTTAGGACTTTTTGAATTTCATCCCTAAAAGGGTTAAAAAGTGGTGTTAAACTTTGTACGAATTTGTACGAAATTATTTATTATCAAAATTACTCGAGATTAAGTATTAGAACTCTTCATTATAATTAAAGAAACACGTATTTTAAAATTAATTGTTTATTATCGTGCTTGAGCTTATGCATTTAAGCTGAACAATAACACTAACTGAACTGTATTAACACCTAATTTTTATTTTTACCTTTAAAACGGAAAACTTACGTTATGCATTACGTTCAAAATAAATAAATACGAGAATCACAATATTCGAAAATCATATCAAAGTTGCACATTATTATTATTTAGCCAACCATTTTGTGTCAGGCACTTACTTTTGGCTAAAATACAAAGTAATCGGGGCATTGCTTTAGCTGTAGCTGCATCTGGAATAACACCTCTTTTGGTGGGAAGGTGGGAAAGCGGCTCACTCTGCCTTTAAAACTTCCGCTTAGTCTTATTCGTGTCGAAACTCCGTTGTGCAATAATACCTTAGCAGAGTGATATGGCTCAAATTCTCTGAAATCGCAGATTTATCGTGTGGGATGAGATAACTATGGCACACAAAGGTGGAATTGAAGCACACACTAGATTCTTAAAGATGTCAGAGGCAGCAATAGAGCGATTGTTGGAGTTCCTGTGTCGCAGGCGGGGGAATGCCGTCAGATTCTGTTATACCTAGAGAAACCCGAGCAGACAAAATCAGAGCATCCTTAATTTTCAGAGCTATTACTTGAAATAGGAAATGCGGATTGTTCCGAATCCGAAAGGAAAATATGTATACCATCTCTGCTGAATACAGTAGTGACAGGTGGCTATGATAGTTCTTATGAGAGTTAGAGTGTACCCTCATTTTTCTAATATACAAACAAATTTATAGATTGGCTGTGCAAACGTACAATACTAACTCCGAAAAACAACAGTGCAGCTGCTATTAATTACATACTTCTTAAGTCGTTGGAGGGCTCAGAAATTTAATACAGGTCTATCGAGTCAGTGCTACAAGCGGATAAAGCAATTTACTATCATGTAGAGTTCCTTAACAGTGTTAACCTTCCATGGGACACCTGTAATGCTTCTGCGTCTCATTAAACGATTTAAACTATGTAACGGGACTAGACGGCGAGTAACCGCATTGCACAAAAATATTAAAGACCCACTGTGATAACTGGATGTATAAGGGGGAATCACTTTTCCTACCTCAAATACCACTGATACCATCCGACTATGTTTTTGAGTACGATTTCTGCTTTGCAATGCCCATAAAAATAATTCAGGGTGAGTCATTAAGGGTGGCAGGCATAGATTTAAGAGAACATTGCTTCCTTCATGAGCAATTCTACGTTGCCTGTTACAGAGTCCGTACTAATAGCAGTCTGGTCATTTTGACACCAGACAGAAAAAGCACCAATGAGCAAAGTGGTTTACCACTATTTGTACCTCCCCGTGGAAATCGATCCTACGAGAACTCCAGAATGATAGACCATCGCTCTAGCTATTAGAACACGAATGCTGCTCATTTAATCTATACTTTATCTATACTTCTTAACATAGTATAAAACAAAGTCGCTTTCTCTGTCCCTATGTCCCTTTGTATGCTTAAATCTTTGAAACTACGCAACGGATTTTGATGCGGTTTTTTTTAATAGATAGAGTGGTTCAAGAGGAATGTTTATATGTATAATACATACATATTTTAGTATAGAAAAGCCGAGAAACCACGCGGGCGAAGCCGAGGGCGGAAAGCTAGTTAAACATAAATACGTAATATCAGGCTAGTTGACTAATATTTGAAATTTGAACATAAATAGAGCCGATCAACAAAAACAAAATTATAATCGGTTCAAAAATAGGACATTTATAACCATTTTAATTTTATACTAGACAGAGAGCGCACGCACTTAGCACGTTGTGACTCCACACCGTGCTTTTGCCATACAAGTTCTATACAGACATTCGTTTTGTGGGAAAGAGACAAACCATCCCCTCTCAATCCCCCCTAAAAACTTTAAGAGCTTTATCTTGTGACTTGGTAAGTCGATTTTAATTATTTTTTCAGTATACGAATTTTTTTTAATAATTTTTTTTCAATAGGACTGATATTTTAATAAATCAAACCCCTGTAAAAACAGCACTTGCTCTTTCTTTTATATTTTGTAGCAATGAATATTTTTTATCGTTGTCTTTGGCTGTATAGTTTTAAAACTTGTGATAACTTTTAGATTTTAATCAAGATAAGCAAAAACTATCGGGTCTTTTGTGGTGGCAACTTGTGAATTACCCTCTGGGGAAATCAACCCTCTGTTCCCCTTCTGCAATCATAGTAATATTACAAATGCTAAAGTACCTAACTCTTCTGTCCTTTCACGCCGAGACGGCTGAACAGATTATGATCAATTTTTTTTATATACTTATTTACTATTTTTGCATTGTCATAAGGGTTAATTTAACTTTTTAAACAAAACACATCCGCGACATTAAATACTTTAGAAGTAGGTAATTATTTGTGTATGAAACCATCTACCATAATTAATCACGTAACGTAAACCACACAATAAAATGTGGTATGTAAGTAGTATCGTGTATATTATATAGGCACTTTAACGTAACTTTTTCTAGACCAACTTCTAAACTACCAATTGGACCACTGCAGTAATCGAGCCGTCCTGTATGTTTATCCTGTACAGGAATAATTCAATATTCGTTAAAAAATACAAAAATACCTATCAAAACGATAGTAAGTACCTGTTCCATATTAAAGGGCGACATTGTAGAAAAGTAAGAGGTGATTCGACGCACGTGACGAGACATTGGAGATAAGTTCTCTGATTACGTGACATCGAACCACCCTGGGTGTTTAACATTCATTCATAGAAATTTATTGACGTCTATTACTACAACCACGTTGAGGTATTTAACCATAAACTATGAAACATTATTTGATTCTTTAAGATACGCGATATTCATTTGTTAACAATTTCTAGGTGGCAATGAGGACTTATAAATTCCAATATAACTTTGAAAAAAATAAAACTGGCTTCATCATACTTTGGATTGTCATTAGAAACCAGTCAGACACAAACCAACGACGAATTGGGTTTGAGCCCCTCCAACCATTTTAACGTGTATTAGTCAGTCAGTCTGTCGATTTCATAATAGACTATTTCGAAATATTATATTTAAAGGCTACATACATATATCTTATTTTAGGTTTGACTTTATCTAAGCCAAGGTTAGATCTTCACATAACGCTAAAACATTTGAACGCAAGTACCCTGATGTGTAACCTGTCCACTAGAGGACGACGGCGACGTCACGGTTAAAAGCCTTTTACTGCCCACGAAACATTCCTTTCTTTGTGTATACGCTTTTAGAGGACCTAGTAGCCGATTTGATACTCAAAAAGTCAATGACATCGTTCGTGGCTTAACTTAAAATGTAAACATTACGTAGGCAGAGGGCTCTGAATACATTTCGTAACAGGATTATTTCGTCTAGGAATTTAAAGGAGCGAGCTCCCGTGATAAAAGGATTATTCACTAATCTATTTCAGAGCATGCTTTAACGCAGGAAGATGTGGTTTTATTACGACATGAAAAGATTAAGGAAATATTCTAAATTACGGACGTTTTTCCGGACGTTTACTTTCGTAGTTTTTCACATCGTTTGTAAATATTTTGTGTAACATCGACACAGAGTCATTATATCATGGTATAATCTATATCAAGGTGTAGTTTTGTTTAAACCGAGTACGCTGACGATACTAGATATTCGTCTATGTATGTATGCGTTTCCCGTGCTTTTTGTTAAAAAGAGACGTAGTGAGACTATTAGCTTGTTAAGAACTATTCAACATTACTTTTAAAGATTTCAAAAATTTACTAACTCATGCCACGAGAATGGCGTAGGCCTACTTCGCTTCATGGTATTTATTTGTTAGCGAAAACAATGGCACTACCGCACTACATCTCGAAATACTCATTTTAGCTGTAGCTTCGGTAGTCATGATAAAGATAAGATTGTTGAAACTTTTAACCTGTCAATGCGTACAGTTCCTCTTTTGAGCACATAACAATAGATTTTGCATTGTGTCTACAATATGCCGCTAAAGAAAATGCATTATCGGTACGAGACATAATGATGACGTAACGAATGACTCAAATCAGATAAGAATCACATACCTATATGGAATCACAAGAGGTTAATGAAGAGTATGACTATGATTAGGTGGGGTACGTATGAATCATTGTAAATTAATCTAATAATGCAAGATGCTCGTTCTACATGCATTAACTATAAGATTAGTTTGTTTTAAAATAGATACCTTGTTTGATGTTTCTATTGAGTACTTATATGGGTAGTTAAGTATATTATTATGATAAGGACTAACAGCAGTGGGTATTTAATAAAATATTGATCACATTTCTGCCTAAGTATCAGGTTCCGTCGGCACTTATTAATAAATAGGAGTTGCAGAAAATTCATATAATTCCGTTTGTTCCTTCCACGGAAGAGATGAATAAGGTTGGAATGGCCATGTGGGCGGGGCAGGCGCGCCACAGTTTCGATTAGACAATCATAACTCGCCCGAATCATACATTCGCCGCGTTTAGTGTGCTTAGGACTACTTCACAGAACACAGCTCCGCTTTAAAATGCCTTGTTGTATTATTCTTACGTGACAGACAAATTGTCAGACCTCCAGTATATAGCGAGTAGATATATCTTTCCGTCTGTAAGTCAAAAATAGCATTTATTTACAGAATAATTGGTAAAAACATAAAAATATACTGATCAATATGAAATTCCAAGCATCAATCAAATTATTGCAACAAGTTACAAATAAAATGCATTGCCCGATATGTTCGCGCTTAATCAACGCGATGTCGTAGTCCGCTTGTAATGTACTGCATGCATTGCGTTCTCTACACTTCAACCATGGCCGTTGTTCGTCGTTTACCGGGGTTGGCAGTGAGTGATGCACGGCGTACATCTATCGATATCGAGGTGACCGTGTAGTTAAATAAAAGCATCGATAGAAGTCTCAATTATATTTACGTTTGACAAAGATTATTTATGAAATAATATATATTTAATTGATGAGAGTATTTTTTTAGTTAGATGTATTTTATATTATATTAATCATTGAATGAATGAAGATGAAGCGGCATGTAGACCATTTTATTTTACTTAGATTTTAATACTGAATAGATACAATATAGTCTAGTCAAATCTAAGTCAAATACTATACCTACCTATTTTATACGTGTTTTAATATTTGATTCTATTCGACATATTATACAATTAATTATAATAATGTTATGTTATAACTCCTCTAATGTTAGATTTCCCCCAATTGCTTAATTATTACGTTTTGTTCCAAGGACAGTAATTCTTTTAAATTAAATGAAAATAGTTCTTGATTTTTATGTTCCCCTTTTTCCTATCAATATAAAAATACATAACAGACTGAGAATTTATCGATAAAAATATCGATAAATTCTCAGTCGGCTTTTCAAGCACTAGCGTATGCTTGTTGCGTGTGTGTGTCTAATGCCTACGGGAGCTTGGTGCTAGTGTGTGAACAAATTGCTGCCCACAGATTTATGTGTGTGTGATTTGATTGTGTGCGAAAAACTTGTAAAGATAATGTTGCGTATGTTTGAGAATTGAAATAGTGGGAGTAAAGCGGCGACACTGGTCCTAGTACAAACTAGCAGCTAGGGCCTTTCCAACCTTATTTATCTCTTCCGTGGTTCCTTCCTTCCTTCATAAAGAATTATCCAAGGGGAAGAAACCACTTACGTTAGATATTGTCTTTCATTCAACCTGATGAATTTCTTATAGGTATCTTTTCGATATTAATAGCCGCCTGGATTATTAATTTGGATGCCTTGGATGATTTAAACGCACGTGCTCTTCAAATATTTTAATTGGCGTTGATAATCCGATAATACTGATGAATGAATGAGTGCAGTGATAGCCTAGTGATATGACCATTGGACTGCCAAGTCAAAGGTCTCAAGTTCGAATCCAAGGCACGCACTTCTGACTTTTCGAAGTCATGTGCGTATTAATAATTAATTATCACGCGCTTAAACGGTGAAGGAAAACATCGTGAGGAAACCTGCATGCCTGAGAGATTTTCTTGACGGCGTGTGAAGTCTGCCAACCCGCAGTAGGCTAGCGTGGCGGACTATAGCCTAATCCCTCTCGTACTGAGAGGAGACCCGTGCCCAGCAGTGGGACAATGTAATGGGTTGGTGATGATGATGATGAATCCGATAATAATAATTATTATTAAGGTTAACGGCGTACTCGAGTTATCTTCAATCTTCCATCGGGATCACCCATAGACCTGTAAGATTTAGGTCTGTGGGCTCACCGCTCGAGTGCAAACAAACGTTGTTTACAGCAATTTTAAATACATTGTAAGTAGGAATTATAAATAAGAATAAGAAATAGACATAACAATCAAGATTATTGATATTATCGTGAGAACGGATGGCATGAATAAAGGATGGTCTAAGAAATTAACACAATTATAAATTGTTTTCTTATTTACGTATGCTGCGCATTTTATTAGTAAGTAGTTTATTTTAGTAATAAAAAATGCGGATCGGAGTCTGGTGCACAAAACCGGAGGCCATAGGTTCAAATCCTGCCCATGGCCCAAAATATTCTTTCACGAAAATAACTTTAACATTATCTTCCCAGTAACCTATCTATTAAATACTAAGTAGTTACAATCTAAAGAAAACGTGACTGTTTTGGAAATATTGCTGTTATTCCTGATTTGAACCTGTAATCTGTTAAAAATATTTGAGCAGAAAAGAGTTTACTGCAGGGAATACGCTTCCGTAAAAACAAACATATAAATTATAAATATTTATCAAGTTTGTTAATTGATTCTGGTAGTATAAAACTTAAAAGTTGCAATATTTATTAGAAAGAATTTATCCTTATGATTAATAATTTTGGATACCTAGTTGAGAAGAAGCCGCAACAATAAACGCGAACAAGCTTGCTTTCTCCGTAGCAGTGTTAGGGGCAGCGACCTGTTGTGTCGCAACAGTGGAGATAATAAGACAGAACAAATGAATTTATAAACAGACAGTGAATTAATTACAACAAGCAGTACCTATCTACAACTTTTTAGTACACACTCGCCGATTTAAATATTTTCCAGTCAAGCCAGCCTATTTAAAATTGTCCACCCCCTACCGTTTCAATCACAACCATTTTTACAATGATTGTAATAGCTTAATAGCAATGCGTAAAATTTTCAAAAATGACAAAGGATAAATTGTGGCTAATTTTCCGCCCCTGAAATCCTGCCGCTCTAGTCAGTCTATTATAGATATAATAGGGCGTACTGTCAGCAATACGCACGACTATACTTTGTCCATTATGTGAACCGTTTTTTGACAGATGCCTTAGACTGCCTTAGAGCAAAGCTGTTCCAGATTACGTAAAAGTTAACTTTGAAATGCGTAACAAAATAAATGTATTATCTACCTTATGTTATTCAATTATCTTAATTATGATTCCTTGCAGACATTATAATACCATAAATGTAAAGGATTTTCCAAAAAAAAAAAATTGTTAAGCGTAATAAATTTAGTTACATTCTACCACATTCTACCGTGTCTAGTGATTCAATCGAATGTATTCGCTGCAATCATTTTGAACAATGACATTAAATCAGTATCGGAAAATGGCATCCAGTCTAATATCAATAAAATATAAATTAAACAATATTTTTGAAAAGAAGTGGATGGACAATGAATAATATGTATAAAAAATAATACAATCAGATGAATATTATACATATTTATTTATTATTGGTCTATTTTGCACCATTTTCGATCGATAACCAAACAATCGATAATCAATACTAGACAGCAATCAAAGTGTCAATAATCGAATCGATAATCCCATTATTAAGTTCCTGCAATCAAACTAGTGATTGCAGGAACTTACCATCTGTCAAAAAGTGGTTTACCTGGTGGACAAGGTATATATGTCGAGCTGTACAGATCCAATTTGAGCTGCCCTCTGAATATACGGGAATAGCTTATACTACTAATATAATATAATATAATAGCTTGACCTGTAGCCGTGTTTACTAGTTCACTTCACATTCAGTAATTATGAAATCCATTCAGGACTTAAAATTACTTAAGGGATTTTATGAGGTTCTAGTTTCATATTTGTTTAAGGCTTTTTACGATTTTCGGTATAGAGATAGATGGAAGCCTGGAGACTGCTAAAGGCTTTTTTCATGAAACTGATAAATCCATATTAACTCAAGTGAATCCGTGGGCGGAAACTATTTATAATTAAACGAAATTTACCTTCGTAATATAAGCAACTGCTAATTTAGGAAGGAGATAAATTCCTACAAAATCAGGGACAAAATGTGATCATGTGAACTAGTCAAACCATTTAAGTTACAAATATAAAACAATGTTGCTGAAGACAATTGTTAATATATTATATGGTCTATATTTAATGTTGTATATTGTGTGTGAAACTAAATTTTGATTAGTTTTTTAATATTGATTATAACAATAATATCATTATTTAGGGTATTGCAAAAAATTACATAGAGTAGTTCCCTGGCCATTTTATATTGACATCATTGATGGGATTTATTAATGAAACAATGCTGCACTACCAGTTTAAAGGCCCTATCTAATTAATTTTCAGTTGAGTAGCAACCCTTTGGCTACTAATCTTTTATTTCTTTTTGACTAATGTCAGAAAATAAAAGGTACAAATTATTATAGTTAATGAACAGAAGTCCAGTGGATAGGACCATTGGACTGCTATGTGAAAGGTTGGAGTTCAAATGTAAGGCACACACCACTGGTTTTTCCAAATCATGTGCATAATATATTAATACTTAATTATCACATGCTTAAACAGTACAGGAAAACATTGTGAGGAAACCTGCATGCCTGAGAGATTTTCTTTTATAATGAGGAAAGATTTGTTTGTAATAGAACAAATATTTCCTCTTTATAATATTTAGAATACTGAACCAATGTAAATAATTCTTTCAACTTAACTTAGTCCCATGCGAGCAAAGCCACAGGCAGCTTTCTAAGTAGCTAATTATATCCTCAAGTTGTAAATTAATTGTGAGGCACTAGTCAGTAAATTCACATTTCATTCTTTTTGCATTTTTTAAGCCATAACACATTTTTGTTTTGTGGCAGTAGTAATTGCAACATCAACTTTTGAAGTATTCACGAGTACTAAAGCCCCTTAGACAACTCTCTGACCTAACTTTTGCTTAAAAAATATTAATTTAGCAGATAGTAGATCAAATTGACCATTTTGGGCAGTATGGCCTTTTTGGCAACTTTCTCACTTTTCAGATGGTTTCACATGTAATATTTGTTTACTGTCACAATTAGGTACTACTGATAATATGTGCCTTCAATGTATGAATGTGGACGAAGCCAAAGAAGTATGCAAGAATTGTAGCAGATGGCGTTCTGTAGTTTCTGCCTACCCCTATGGGAAAAAGGCGAGAGTGTATGTATGTATGTATGTAAGAGTTATAGACATACAATTTCCAAAAATCCACAAATAAATTAATTTGTCACCCCAGATGAATGATCACTTAAAAAGTTCCTTCTTATTAGCATTCTAACTAGAAAATGACTTATTAGGTTCTTATTGGCCCACTAATGACTCTAGTGATTTAATTATTTCCTCAAAGATGCAAGCACAGTCCAACAGTAAAACAATCTGGTATCAGTGTGGTATGACTGTCAAACCTTAGGATATCATGAATGTAATGGAAAAATAATAATAATATTAAACTCACCAGCCAGGGTAAAGCGGTCCATGTAGTTGATAAGGTTGACGTAGCACAGTATTCCGACAGTCATGTATTCGACGTACGATACTTCGCTTATATGATCTCTTCTTCTGGTCTGCTTCTCTTGCAGCAGCGCCGTAGCCGAATCATTATCACTGTTTATAACAAGCTGCTGATTTGAAGTGTTTGGGGTTATCCCACTCTGGTCCATGTTGCAGCTATCGATACACAAATAAAGATTTTCTATCAAGTGTAGTCTAACCAATTATCACTCTCAAGAACTCCTGATGCCGAAATTTTTATCTCCAATCTCCAGAAGTGACTTAAAAAACTTATAAGAAGTAATTTTAAATGAATGCTTTAAACTAATCACAATGTTATATAAATAAATATAAATTAGATACAAAAACACTTTATACTAAATTAAATGCTATGAACTCAAATCATGATTTGACGTTACGACCGCTGCTCGCTAAGGTTATGACAAAATAATGACAATAGAGATGGGTAGCTCGCGAATGAGAGATAAAAATGAGCTAGCTCTTTGTTTCCAATCTAGCTCTCACTCACTCACTCACTGAGAGACTAGCTCTCCGGCTCAATTAGTTCAATGAATCTTCATTGTAAATCGATCTTTATTTTTGTGGAGACAAAGTAGAAAATGCTTTATCATATTTACTTATCTAGCTCTTCGCGTCAATTAGCTCAGTGGTTCTTCATTGTAAATTGATCTTTATTTTTATGGAGACAAAGTCGAAAATGCTTTGTCATATTTACAGATCTAGCTCTCGGTCTCAATTAGCTCAATGGATCTTCAATGTAAATTGATCTTTATTTTAATAGAGACAAAGTAGGAAATGCTTTATCATATTTACATATCTAGCTCTCCTGATCAATTAGTTCAATGGATCTTCATTGTAAATTGATCTTTATTTTTATCAAGACAAAGTAGCAAATGGTTTGTCATATTTACATATCTAGCTCTCTGGATCAGTTAACTCAATTGATCTTTAATGTAAATTGATCTTTATTCTAATGGAGACAAAGTAGGAAATGCTTTAGGATATCCACATATCTAGCTCTCCGGATCAATTCGCTCAATGAATCTTCATTGTAAATCGATCTTTATTTTTATAGAGACAAAGTAGAAAATGCTTTAGCATTTTAACATATTTAGCTCGTTGATCGCTCACATGTTGTATTGAGAGGGAATGTAAGTATATCTTTCGCTCACTGAATAACTCATTGACTCAGGAATTGAACTAAATGAGTTAAAGAGCTAAAAGAATGATATATATCTTTTGATTGAAAGAGTTATATCTCTCTTTTCTTTTCATTGAGCGGTTTCTCGCATCGCTACCTACTAGTCCCTATCCTTACTTATTATAAATGCGAAAGTAACTCTGTCTGTCTGTTACGCTCTTTCACGTCTAAGCCACTGAATCGATTTTGATGAAATTTGCTAATTGTCTTATCGACTCTCGTAAAACATGCCTGGCTCAATTGAATCTGTAGCTCGCAACCGAGTCTATTGGGCTAAATGAGTCATTTAGATCGCGAATGAGAGATAAAAAAAAAATGATGAACTCTTTGATTCCAATCTAGCTCTCACTCGCTGAGAAACTAACTCTTCGGCTCAATTCGCTCAATGGATCTTCATTGCAAATTGATCTTTATTTTAATAGATACAAAGTAGAAAATGCTTAAGCATATTTACATATCTAGCTCGCTGATCGCTCACATGTTGTAATGAAAGGGTATGTAAGTATATCTCTCGCTAACCGAATAACTCATTGACTCAGGATTCAATTTGAGCTAAATGAGCTAAAGAGCTAAAAGAGTGATATATCTCTTTTGATTGAAAGAGCTATATCTCTCTTTTCTTTTCATTGAGCTATTTCTCGCATCTCTAAATGACAACTCAACGTTCGTGACGTGAATATTCTGTTGACGAGCCAACGACAGAGCAATGGCAATCGGCATTCGCAGTGTTGCCACCTTGTCGTAAACATTTTCACTAGTTTTGGTCTGAAATTTCTCCAGAATCGGGGCACTTTTAATAAAAAAAAATCCCTAGAATCACAAGATAGGTAATAAAATAATATAATAGTTAGTGAAAATAAACATAACATAAGCTGAAAATCAACATCAAATACTTCTACTGGTATTTCTTCATCATCTTGATTGATTGTTTTTGCAGATGTAGCAGCACTCACTTACCCCGCGTTCCCGCTGACGGAAAAACATGCTGCAAACATCTATCTTACTCTCAAAGAGTGAGAGGAATAGGTAGCTGTTTGCAACAGGCTTTGTCGTCAGATAAACTTTACATACGTGCTAGGTTTTTAGTTCAATTCAATTCATTTATTTCACCAAAAATAGAGTACATTAGATGTTAACATAAATTAAAATAAGTTCTTCTATTCTACCACTGAATGGTATGTGAAAAGTTACAATTTTAAAAATAACATGCAATTATTAATTTTATTGGTATTATACATTATTTTCTTAAAGCTAATGTCTCATCATAAGGCGCAAACATATTATCAGCTGTTTATATTATTTTATTACAATAGTTCATGTGTGGAATAGTAAGATTTGTCAATCAGCCATGCTTTAAATTGTTTTTTGAATCGTAACAATGGTAATTCCTTAATATTGTCTGGTATTTTATTAAATATTTGAATGCACATGGCGTAACAACTTTTCATAAATAGAGTGGTATTTCGAGCATAATCTAAAACAAGCCTGTTAGAATTTCTTGTATTTCTAGGATATTTATCTTTTGCCTTAATAAATAACTGTGGGTGAGATTTTACAAATAGACCTATCTCAAAGATGTACATCGAAGGTAGTGTCAGGATATGGAGTTTTTTAAAGAAATGTTTGCAAGATTCTTCAGGTGGAATACCAGTAATGGCTCCAATGCATCGCTTCTGAGAGAGAAAACATCTATTAACATCAGTCGCATTACCCCATAGAATTAGACCATATCTCAGTACAGAACTTACTTAGCCATGGTAGGCTAATAAAGTAGTCTCCAATGATGAGGTTTTCTTTAGTCTTCTTAGGACATATACATATTTGTTAATTTTATTACATACACTATCAATGTGTGGTTTCCAATCGGTATGTTTGTCTAAAGTAATTCCTAAAAATGTTACATTGTCCGCTTCATTTATTTTGATATCTTTACGAATTATGATTTTTCGGTTGATTTTAGATCTTTTGTGTTGAAATATAATATAGTTAGTTTTAGTTAGATTTACATTAAGATTATAATTTTCATTTATTCTAACACTTTCACATTATGTTACATTTTTAAATATTTTTATAAAAACTGAAGACAAAAACATTTAAAAATATAAGAAATAGTATCCCACCGGCATCGGGAGCAGGGTCCAAGCCACCGGTGGTCAGGGCCCCAGAGAAAGAAACCTCCTAACAATGCGGGCCGTGTCTAAAAGGACAGCTCTCTGTATCGAGCCCTTGATCCAGCCACTCAACGAGAGCCTCCTGAGATGTTGATCGAGGCTCTTAGCTATTAGGCCATTAGCTGACACAACGATTGGTACAATGATTGCTGAATCCACCCCCCACATGTCGACAACTTCATGAGCTAAATCGAGATACTTTATTTGTTTATCTTTTTCAGCTTTCACGAGGTTCTCGTCATGCGGAACGGTGATGTCAACAATCACTGCACGACGCTCTAATCGATCTATCACCACAATATCAGGCTTATTAGCAACAATAGTCCTGTCTGTGATGATAGATCGATCCCAGTACAATGTAGCATGACCATTTTCGAGAACTGGGTCGGGCACATACCTATAGTACGGTACCTCCGATTCCACAAGATTATATTTCAACATAACATTAAGATTATTATTATTTATAGTTAGTTGGGATGTCGATGTTATGCCCTTTAAAACATCCATACATCAATGTTATGACAAAAATAGCTTTATTTCCATGTCTAGCATTGAAGTGGCGATTGCCTAATGGCTAGGGCGTCGGACTTGCGATCATGTGGTTGCTGATTTGAAACCCAACCATTGCACTACCGACACCGACGTGAACCCACTCGTAAAACAAGCATTTTGCTTAATACGTGGGGTTAACAAGAATACTAGTAATGTGCGACCCACATTGCTAGTAGGTTTTTATTTTGAAAAAAAAACACAAATTAATTTTGATATACAAAACACATACAAAAAATAATGCAATCAATGTATATTTTACATAATCATTTATTATTGGTCGTCGTTGAACCATTTTCTATTCAACTAGCTCTCCGCCCACGGCTTCGCCCGCGTGGCTACTCGGCTTTTTTGCATTTAAAAAAATTCCCGTTTTTGTAGCATTTTTCTTTTCTGCTCCGCTCCGGTAGGTCTTAGCGTGTTTTTTTTTTTATCCGATAACTCGGCAAACGAGCAGGCGAGCTACCTGATGGTAAGTAGTCATCGCCGCCCATGGACATCTGCAAAACCAAAGGAGTTGCAGATGCGTTGCCGAGCCTATTTAGGGAAAGGGAGGGGAAGGAGAAAAGGAGAAGGAAGGGGATTGGGGGAGGAATTGGGCCTCCGGCTCTCTCGCTCACTGAACGAAGCGCAGTAACGAAACGCTACTACTCGGACGTCCTCGGACGGACGTGGTACTTCCCCGGTCAAGCCGGCCCATTCATGCTGCGAACAGCGTGGCCCTACCACAACAAAAATGATATATTTATTATATAATGATGATGATATTTAGCCTATAGCCTTCCTTGATAAATGGGCTATTTAACACTGAATCAATGAAATATTTTTTCAAATCGGACCCATAGTTACTGAGATTAGCGCGTTCAAGTAAACAAACTCTTCAACTTTATAATATTAGTATAGATAACCAAACAAACGATAATCAATACGAGACGGCAATAATAATAAAATATCAATGATCGATTCGATTAACGCATTGTAACGTTCCTGCAATCACTAGTAGACAGTACTTAAGTACTTATTCATAACTATGCTAGTAGACTAGTACCATCTGTCAAAAAAACGCTCGCCGAAAATACAATAGCAGTCTTTAGAATGTACTCTGTGGAAAATAGTTTCTTTCGCTTTCGAGTTGTACAGTAATTTAAAATTATACATTCGTGTTTGTGATTCGCGAGTCGCATCGTTCAATAATTGTTTTGGAAAAATAATTTCTAAAATAAGATATAATCAAGAACTCTGTCAGGGCAACCGATATTGTTTTTAACTGCTAATATGAATAAAACACTTTTCTTTATAGTTTTTATTTGCTTGTCTTTTAGTACAGCCAAAAAACAGAAAGATGAAGAAAAGCCAGCCTGGGCTAAAAAGGATATAAGAGACTTCAGCGATGCTGATATGGAAAGGTAAATAAAGTTCTAAAATTGCTTACCTAGTTACAAGCCTAGTAACATTTCATACATTCTGTAGAATAATGTAACATAACATCACACATGTTTTCACTTTATTCGACCTGGGAATCTGACCAAGGACCTATAGCATATCAGTCGCGCCTATGACCACTACACTAATGTAATGAGGCAGTCAATAAAATATAATTATAATCAATACATAATAGAATCATAATTCCTCTTTCAGTTTTAATTTATCTATAATATGTTTACCCAATACTATTCTTGTTACTTACTTACTATACAGACTTTTTGATCAATGGGAAGAAGATGAGGAACCACTACCAGAAGATGAATTACCAGAACATCTTCGGAAACCACCATCCATAGACTTCACCAAACTTGATATGTCTAATCCAGAAAATGTATTACAAGCTACTAAGAAAGGACAAACTTTGATGATGTTTGTATCAGTAGCTAATAATCCTTCAAAAGCAAGAACAGAAGAAATTACAAAAATATGGCAGACCAGTTTATGGAGTAATCACATACAAGTTGAAAGGTAAATACTAACTTTGTAATGCATATTTTTTCATTATGCACTTAAAAATTTACAATTGTACATAAATGTCCCTTCCACCATATATATATATAGGTATATATATTACCTATATAGTATATAAGTATGTATATATAAATTTCGTATTTATTCGATTATTTAAGTAAGTTTTTTAGTACACCACGGACTACCCCCCCTAATTTTTTTCACTTTTTCTCTGTCCATCCAAAAGGTTGTCTGGAAGATATCGCTTGTAGCGATAAGACCGCCATTGTACCCTTATTTTAATTATGTCTTTGTAAATGTTCCTTATTATGGTGTACAATAAAGATTATTCTATTCTATTCAACCCAGTATTATGTAGGTTTCGTTTTCTTATATATTTTTGACCAATTTATATGAAATAATGTGATTATTAGTATGTCATGTGTAAAATTAGACTTGATTTTGTTTAAGGTATCTTGTGGCTGATGACAGAGCAATTTTTATGTTTAAAGATGGATCCCAAGCATGGACAGCTAAGGAATTTCTTATAGAACAGGAAGAACTGAAGGAAGTACAGCTTGAAAGCCAAACATATCCAGGAAAGAAACCTGATATTAAAAATAAGTCTCTTCGTGATGAATTATAATATTAGTGTATTTTTCATACTGCTACAGATTCACACAATCTGCAGGATTTTAGTTGAATGCTTATTGATATCAAATCTTAGACACAGAAAATAAATTGCATAATTTCAAATAGTAGCAAAATATCTTATATGCAGAATGTCCAATTCTGCATTCTGTGCCTTAACAGTCAATATGCATGCTGATGAACGAATAATATGAATTGATCAATTTAATTTGTATATAGGTAAACAGATTATTTTGCTATTCATTTGTGTAGGTATACCTACATACTGCCAACCTTTTTATCTGGTAACCTCTTTAACTTTCTTCCAGTGCAGATAATTGAATGTCAAATATTATTGTAAATATGTAAGTACATCGCAAGATCTGTTATCATTCCACAGTTGAATACTGTTTTGGTAAATGTATTGGTTTACAATTTAAAATATAATGTAATTATGAATAATAATAAAACAAATATATTTGACCACAAATACTTTTTATTACATAATAAACTCATGATTTGGTGGCACTTAATAAATTTAAGAGAACATGATACAATGCCAGATCTTATAAGGTAGTATTTAGAAAGCATCAGTAGCTCGGAAATGTTCTTCATCAATTGTTGAATAGATATGCCCTTCCCCGCACATCCATTCCAAAATGTTTCTGGAAAAATAATTACGAAATTAAACATACAAACCTTGTGTAGATATTATATACATATATGTATTTTGTATTATGAATTATAAAATATAGTATCTAACCAAGAAATTAACGACCACATAAAAATCTGTTCTGTTTATTTTGTTTTTTGTTCTGGTACCAAATTGTGGTGCAAGGATATGATGGATAAAATACTAACCAACCCATTACTCAAAGTGGATGTAAGTGCAACTTGAGTACAGTGATAACAGGTTTTTTTTATGAAAATCTCAGAAGCAGCTTGAAAGAAGTTTAAGACTTGTGCCTGGTTAATGGTAATGGGCTCACCCCCTATCTCATGGGACATAAGTACATAACTATACTGGTAAACTGTGGGCATACATAAGTACACCTCTGACTTACCTTTAAGAAATACAGGTGTTTTCTTATAAGAAAATAACAGTAAGGGTACTAGTTATTCAATTTATGTAAGTACAAATGTGGGCCAAGTTGATAATGACTTAGTTAATTAAATACTTACTCAAACTCCACCTGTGACATACGATCTTTCAGAGTGGCATACATATCTACTTTGCTGATACCCTGTTCCAGGGTGGAGGCCCTAATTAAGTTGAATACCATCATTTGTCTGGGATTGAGGCCATTAACTGATGTACTATTTTCAGTCACTCCAACCATCGAGTTTGCTGGCAGACCACTCGTGAATGTAGAGTTATTGTTGACAACTTTTTCCTTTATTAACAAAGAACATTTTTTTAAGTAACATGGAATTAGTGATACTATGTTCAGCTGTGAATAATGTCATAAGTTGAACATAACAGTTCATATACTTCATAATTATTTTTTATTTTACATAATACCTTTTTAGAATCGGCTTCCATTTTCAGCTTATTATGGATACAGTGTAAGTAGTGGAATGTTATTGCATTAACATCTGTTATCAGCATTATTTTAAATGTCATCAGAACTTTTTTCCCTTTATTGGTCTTCACAGTACCATATACTTGGACATAATCATTCACTTGCACCTTTGGTGTTGCTTTATCCTGCAAAATAAAATGACTTGACAAGATGTGGGATATCATTCACATACAACATGGACAATAATTTTAAGCACTAAAGTTGAATCAGAATATTACATCTTCATCAGCTGCTTCTTGGTCCAGCCACAGCACAGCTCGCATTCTGCCAGTAAGGTCTTGAATAGTGTAAGTGATTTTGGTGCTTTGCATTCGGATGTTCCTCACGCGAGCTACAATTGAGACAATCTGAATCTCTGTACCCCAAATTTTAACACCATCATCCCCACTGTGCAATGCTTGTCTAATAACTACTGGTGCTGTGCGCGATGCTCTTCTGCCCTGAAATGAAAAACAATAATATTAATTGAAGAAAAAAGCCATTAGTACCATAACCATTAGGGCCTAATAAACACTTACTTGTTTTGGTGCCTGATTTGGTGTATTTACACTTCCAAATTGGTTTGGAGAATTAAAAAACCCTCCGCCAACTGCAGACTGATCTGCACAATGATAAAAACATTCAAAATTCTCACTACTAAAATGTTGTAGTTGATTTGCTCCTCAGTGTAAGATTTTAAGTTACTTACCATTCCACATAATTGTAAAGCGAGTATTTATTGCGTGGATTTAACAGCCAGCATCTAACTGAATTGTATTGTAAATTAATTTGCGTGCTTTGCTATTCGTTTTTTTTTTTTGACAAGTTTTGTATGTCATGTTGTAAGGGCGGGAAAGATGATCGATTGGGTTGGAACTAGAGGTGTAACTAATATATTCGTAATAGGTATAGATATTATGATACCAGCTGTATATTCATATTATAGAGAATAATATTATGAATTATTTAATAAATAAATATTAATCATTTCAATAATTATTCATAAAATTATTCTCTATAATATAGAGAATAAGGTACGATATCAATAATAAATAAAAAAAATATATATGTTCGAGTAATGAATACGGAGAATAGGTACGATATCAATATTATGTTAGATTAACGAATACGGAGAATAGTAACGATATCAATATTATGTTAGATTAACGAATACGGAAAGAATAGGCACGATATCAATATTATGTTAGATTAACGAATATGGAGAATAGGTACGGTATCAATATTATGTTAGATTAACGAATACGGAGAATAGGTACGATATCAATATTATATCGAATACGGAATCTCTAATTGGGTGACTAATATTTGACTAATAATACTTATTACTTACTTAATAGGTATGGTATGGTAATATGAGCTAGTGAATATATTTAATAATAGTATTACCTAAATATCACCCTAATATAACACCTCTAGTTGGAACAACCAGTGTTGCCAGTGACAGATAGTCAAATATAACATGGGTCGGCTCAAAAAGTAACATTTTCACGAAAAAAGTAACATAACCTAATTTTATCTGATAACGATTTTTAAGCAGAAGTTTTACTTATAATTGTGGATAAGTTATTTTTTATAGCAATTTCTACTGCAAATGTACGGTGGCCAGCACGTCAAACTACCACAAAATGTATTTTTTTTCAGTTGACTTTGAATTTAACACTTTAAGGTTTAAAATCATTTGGAGTAATTTGACAGATTTGTATAACCTGCTGTGCTGGCGACTGTACACACGACTACAGGTCAACCTATGCGAATCCAGTTTAACCTGATTTGGAATTATATATGCTTCCTTTATAGTAAGAAGCCAGTGTAAACTGGTTTTGTATAGCTTGATGCGTAGCCGTGCGTACCTAGAATGTGATATAGACGAATAATAGCGAAAAACCAAGAAAAAATAAATTTCGCGCCCAGTGCCGAACGTTTTGCCTTAAGTTAGCGGCATGGGTGAATTAAAAATATACGCGAGTGAGTGAATAAGCGATAAAACAAAAATAAAATCAAGTGCGCTATCAGCACGAGTACGAACTATGGAGTGTAGAAAGACACTCCATAGTACGAACTATGGAGTGTAGAATGAAAGGAGGACCATCTCAGTGTATTAAAAAGTGTACATTGAAAGGGAGCAAATTAAGGTGGCGCTGTAGTAGCAAGTGGAAGAATTTTAAAAAGAGCGCCACAGATTATTAGAGTCGGTTACTAAATTAAAAAAGGAAAGAAAATTTAAATAGTTAATTAAAATTGATTATACATACTGTTGGTCGAAAAAAAGATCTAGGTTGAGACGTATCAATTCCTTTACTTTTCAATTTTCGTCCACTTGGACAACTTTTCACTGAACAAAGTTTTCCCATTGCGTCTATATTTGTTCTTTTTGTATTAACAACAATATAATCATTAAAATAACAAAAATGTATCAACGAAATTGCATAAAAAACAATTTTTCAACTCAGCACACTTCACTCTGCTGCTACATTCATATCATTTCCACTTGCTACACTAGCGCTAGTTCGGTGAGTTTTCGAACCATAATTTGCTGTATACAAGTGGACACTTTTTGGATCCCAACCTAAAAATGATGACTGGATGATTAATACGGCCCCTGGTCAACCTATACATATCTAGTTTTGGCTGATCTGGCATTGTCTAGGCTTTCCATACAATAAGAGGCCAGCTTAAACGGGTTTCATATAGCTTGATGTGTAGCCGTGCGTACAAGCGAACGCGCAGTAAAATCTATCTCTATCAATGACTCGCATTACTCAAAATTATCTGATTCTGATTTGTGAGTAAGACTGCTCACAGATTTGTGTGAGTGAGCCGCAAGCTGTCATGCAACTCAAAGTTTTTTGTTGAGTTGATAAACCCCTAAAGACCCATGCCTAGCACAGACTAGTTAAAAATGAGATATCGATCACATTATAGGAAAGGGATTTTACTGTTGGAAATCATTCGCAACCACGGCAGGCAGCTCACTCATAAGTCATAATCTTTCTCACAGTTCTCACACACAATCACTTAAATACAATGTTTCCAACAATATTCTTTAATATTAGTGAACTGTCAACTTAAGGCTAAACGTTCAGCCTTGGGTGCCCAATTATATTTTTTTGTATTTTCGCATTTTATTCGTCTTTGAGAAATTCAATTCAAAAGTTTTAGTACTCAATCATGAATAGGTTATTGTTAACGTCGCAATTTCTACTGGCATGTACGCACGGCTACACATCAAGCTATTATAACCAGTTTAAACTAGCCTCTTATTGTATCGAAACCCTATAAAATGTGAGATCAGCTTAAACTGGATTTGTATAGATTGACCTGTAGCCGTGTGTATACACGGCTATATAGGCTGGCCTTGAGTTGTGCGGAAAACCTTTACAATGAGAGGTCAGTCTAAACTGGTTTTAATAGCTTGATGTGTAACCGTGTGTACTTTATATAGCAATTGAATTTAGCGCTCAAGGCTACAAGCCTTTAGGTATAACCTACAGGCTTAATGGCGACTGTCCTAAATCTGTGCTATGCTTGCGATGTCAGTTTTCACTTTGACTTTAACTCTCTGCTAGATGTAATTTGCTTATTTTGCAATCATCATCATCATCCTCATGTCAGCCTATTGCCGTCCACTGCTGAACATAGGCCTCATTTTGCAATGTGAGATTATAATTAATAAAATAATCTCTCTTTGATTGTAATAATCTGTTGCCGGTTGCCGTGATGACGAGTGTTGACTGTTGCGTCTGCCTGGCTTGCTTTAATTATTAGTAATCTGTGCCAAAGAGTACCTGTGCTGTTAACCAGGGGTGCCAACTTAAGGGGTTTTTCCATTCAACTTAGGAGGAAAAAATCCAGCTTGGGGATTTTTTTGGGGGCTAAATATTTTTAGTGGTTTTTTTGGGGATATTTCTATAATGCTGGAACGTGTGATGATGGTCCACTTTACACTACAGCGATTAGGATCTTTCGTGACATTTACTCCAACAAATGAAATGTTAAAACTATTCAACGTTCGTATGAATGATCATAAAAATGTAACCGATTGAAAATGGTTTCATGTACGAAATTCTGGAAAATGTATAAATAAAGAATTAAATAAACGTATAATTTATTTTATTTTTTAATTAAGGGGTTTTCCAAAACAATAGTACAGTTTTAGGGGTTTTTAAGTTGAGCTCTAGGGGTAAAAAAAAAATTGGAGTTGGTAACCCTGCTGTTAACTGACGTTTGTAATTTGTTTAATCGGTCGATTCGGTCGAGTAATGAGATGATTGGGCGGGCTTTTACAATAATTGTTTAAGTTCATCAGTTGTTTTTCATTCATTATGATATGTATTATGATCAACTATAATGGCTTGTACTACGTTTCATGTAGGCAAATATTACATTACGTTTAAAAGAGGCTTCGAAGACTGCAAAAAAGATGTGACCGTAACAATCGACAAACTTTTTGAAACTGATACTTTGGTTGGTTTGGTTCAAAGACATTTTATATCAACAATTAACAATTTTTCATCTTTATTATTATTTATTCATTCAAACTACGCTTTGTTACAGAGAATATCATTATCGGATGATGAAGACCCCACATTTTTGTGTGTTCTGACTATAACGCGTATGGACTATGAAGATTTAAAGAAGCAACAAGGTCTTCTTGTAGATTTTGATAATTTCCCATCGCAGCTTGTGAGGCTGTTACAACAATGTGCTTCTAACAATATGTAAGTACTTCATAGTTTCATAATTCCTGTCCTGTCCTGTCAAGCGGCATATTGTAGACACAATGCAAAATCTATTGTTATGTGCTTAAAAGAGGAACTGTACCGCTTGCCAGGTTAGTGTACAAATGCAATTATTTATAAGAAATACATCAAATTATGATTTTAAGTAAGCTGATTTTGACAACAGAAAAATCCAAACATCCTGCATGTTTTTCTGTAATGGTTTGTCTTTTGCATGCCAAGCTTCTCTCTCACCCATTCTTGACATTATTATTTATTTATTTCCTGCCAGGTTTTTGATAATGCAACAAAAGAACCCAGTTCAGTATTATTTTGAGGTAGTTGAGCATAATGAATTCAAGAGACTTGTGCATTTATCTCTGAAGACAGGACCGGCTATAGATGCTGATATCAAGCAACACATGGCTGACACAATCATCAACTTAAAAGTAACTACATTTAATTTCTACCTGCCAAGGCACCAATTGCCTCGTTAGTCTAGTGGTCCCAATCGCGACTGATACGCTAGAGGTCTTGGGTTCGATCCCCAGGTCGAGCAAAGTGTTATTGGGTTTTTCTATGAAATTCTCAGTAGCTGCTCAGAGTCTGGATTTGTGCCCTGTGAATGGCAATAGGCTCGCCTCCTATTATATGGGACCTAAACATACTGGTGGGTGTGGGTATGTGGGTAGGTGTACATTAAGTACACCCCTGCCTAACCCTTCGGGGAATACAGGCGTGATGGTATATTATGTTATATTCAGGCACCAATTAGCAGACTGCTAATAAGTCTGTATTCACCTGTCAAGTACCTAACAAGTTACAAAAGAAACAAGTAAAATTATTTGGGTGTGGGCAGTTAGATGATACTTAGCAAGTAAATATTGTTTACAGAAAAGTCTCTCTTCATTTAAAAGTTTGGCAATGAACAATGAGGCATTATTGAATGATAAATGTGCAAACATGGATAGAAAAATACATGAACTGACTCAAAATCTAGTAAGAATGGAAGAGGATAAGTTAAAAAATGAAATTGAGTTCAGAGAATCCTTGAAACAAGAGAAAGAAAAGATAATGCAGGTAATTTTTTTGTGTTTAATGTTTGGCAGGTGTTGTATCAAGTCTCCATGGATTTATTTAAAATAGAAGAATTGTACTAGCCATCCCTGGAGGACTCAGCAGAGGAGTACTACTACAAGAACAGTTACCATTATTTGGCAAGTTGTCAAGGCCCTATGTAATAGATTGCCTATTGACATTAAAAGTGTTAACTGTTTCTGAGAATGTTGAAATACTATTCATCATCATCAGACCATACCTGTCCATTGCTTGTAGGCCTCTCCTAGTGAATGCCACAGAGCCTGATCTTTGACTTTCCTCATCCTGTCACTACCAGCTGCCTTCCGCAAGTACACCACTAATCCTATAACAACCTATAACGCTGCTTAACCAGAATTAAGCCCTGGGGAACCCAGTATCCTCACTCGACTACTACACTGCTCAGGTCTGGAGACCAGAAAAAATTATTTTGCATTGTCTGTAATATATTCTTTGAAGCATTACAAGTTATATGACAAGAGTTACTTGACTTTGAATTACTTACAATATATTTGGCAATTTTGATGAACACTGATATTAAGCTCTATCTACATTAATTACTTCTAAAAACCTTACAGGAAAAAATGCTATGGCAGCAAAATGCTGAATTGAATATGAAGACACAGCTTGCTACATATCAAGAGAATCTCAGCAAGAAAGATAAGCAGATAGATGAAATAAACTCTCACTGTAAGAAGCAGCATGATAGTATTGGACAATTAGAAAATCAATTGAGGTAATTTTCATTATTTGTAAAGATTAAAAAGTTTCCATTTTTGTTGACAAGCATAAAATGTATAAACTAGTTGTTATATATGTATATTATCTAGTTGTTTTTCATGGTACCAACACAGCATGGTATTGCTGTATTTGGTGAAAAATTAAATAGTTTTTAGATTTGGCGGGCTCAATACTAGATTAAAAGTTAAATAGAATTAGTATTTTGCATAAACCCACTCATGCAAAATACTAATTCTATTTAACTTTGGCAGTCAAATTGAATTAGGTAACACAATATAAAAGTCAGATATTCGTAACGTTTTCATAATATAAAAATGAATTCTGAATTTATAATGGGTAGTATCCAAGCGAGTTATAATAGTGAGTTGATAACAACATTTTAATATTTTCAGTGAGAAAGTCCAATGCTTAAATATGTTAGAGAAAGAAGTTCAAAAAACACACATTGAAGTGGCGACACTGAAAGCAAAAAATGCGTCTTTAGAAAAGGATATTATGGATAAAGAAAAACAATATCATCAAATAAATTCTAAATGCATTTATTTAGAAAAGGTATATTTACGCAAGTCATTAACAACTTTTGCTAGAGAATGATTAGTTTTCATAAATGTTTGTTATTCTTTTACAGACTGTGAAGGATCACTCAGATATGATAAAGGAGTTGAATAGCTCTCTGCAAATAGCAAAGAAAGAAAAGGTAATTCTTATTTATAACTATTGTAGCAGTTGCAGAGATATGTCTCTGTATACTTGTTTAGTAGTAAATTGACACTGATTACTCTTCATTCTAAATGCTCAGATTAAATAAAAAGTTAAGATGGAACTTTGCGAACAAAGGCTGGCTAAAACTACGCCATGCCGTTTACAAACACAATTTTACATTATATAACAATACCGAAACTACGCCTTATCTTGTCAGTCGAGCTATCGAAAGCTCGACCGACTAGGTAAGGCGTAGTTTCGGTATACGTGTGCCTGTAATTGTGTTTGTAAACGCATGGCGTAGTTTTATCCGGCCTCACTTCTTTGTTCGTAAAGTTCCATCTTAACTTTTTATTTGATCTGAGTGTAAATGATACAAAAAAAATGTATTAATATTACAAGTATAATTTTGCTGATAAACTATTTTAATTTAAAAAGAATTCGCTAATGTCTACACCCAAATAGGCATCTACCCGCCGATTTCAAAGTCACAACTTGACTTCATAGTTTCTGAGATTTTATTTTATAGCTCCCGATCCACAAGTTACTACAGAGTGTACGCACGGCTACACATCAAGCTATACAAAACCAGTTTACGCTAGCCTCTTATTGTGTGGGAAGCCTATACAATGCGAGATCAGCTTATAATGGATTTGTATAGGTTGACCTGTAGACGTGTGTACTAACTCTTTTGTGTCCAAATTTCACCAATATTATTTTAATATATATAGATAAAATTAAAGTGATCATTATATATTTGTCGCATCATGGTTGGCCGAGATGCGAAACATCGGGTCTTCTTCACGATCTGACATGGTTTATGGTAAATGTGGGCACTGTAGTGGGTATCTCGAGCGAAAGATAATTTAAACGGAATTAAAATAACTTTATTCAAACTTTCAAAGTAACAAGAAACAAACACGTGCGTCGGCACTAAGTGAACGCTACGACTATCCAAGCGCAACTGACTGAATCCACAGTCCCTCCGAACTTGAGAGAAATCGCTGCGCCCCCGCCAGGGGGCGCGCAAGTCGGGCCACGGGGCTACGCCCCTTTCCCGAAAGGGCTACCTCTGCCCGTGAATACGGGCACGTCCTTTTGTGGCCTTCTAGGGCTTAGCCAGTGGGCGCGCGGCCATCCGGCCGCAGCGCACCTATCGGAGTATCTGTACTGGGTGTACTGTGAGAGCGCCGCGGAACAAGTTTCCGCTATCTTCACGCCACCTCGGCGGTCGGTACCTGCCAGGTGAGACTCCCGGTTGCCCGGGAGTCCCTCCGACACTTATAGTCGCATCTTTTCAACCGACGATCGTGTCCGACGGTGGGGCGCGCTTGCGTTTCCGGTCACTTGATTAGTTTCCGAAACTATTTGTTAGATGGCGCTGTCCGTTGCATCGTTGCGCCATCAATCCACGACATATTTGTATGTACAGGATTACACATATTGAGACAAACAGACTTCTTAACAATCTAAAATACTAAAGGAATTAACTTTATCATAATGGAATAAAATTCATATCAGGATGACAGTCGCGTACTGTGGATGCTGAAATAGCCCTTATATGTTTGAGATAATAAGATGCTTTCATTTTAATTAGATCAGGTTGTGCGCCCAGATATCTGATGCTGACTAAAGATAACTCTGAACTCCATTCCTTTTACTTGGCAGTTTATTTTATATTACAAATTCTGCTCCAACTTTTAATTAATTTGTTAAGTAACTGTTTTTTTGGCATGGTTGAATGCGACTGTAATGGCATTATCTTAAATTTTCTTTGTTCTCAGTCCAGTTTAGAAGAACGTTTGGCTTTGAGTGAATCCCTGGTAAATAGAAATAATGATGCTGTCCATTCAACATCAGAACAACTTCTAAAGGCAAATCAAATTATTTCAAAACAAAATTCCGACCTCATAGAAATGAAGGAGAAGGTAATTTAACATTAATCATGCGCTTCAATTGAATTGAAATTGAATTTAATGATCATAATTATGTGGCTATACTTAACTATAAAATATCCATGGTGTCAAACATTCCAGCTATTATGCAGAACAGCTATAGCTTTAGAACAAGAAAAAGTTATAGAACGTAACACTAAGGAAATGGAGGAACTCAGAGAGCAAATCAGTAAAATAAATCAGTGTATGGATAAACTGCAAAAAGATTTTGATGATCTAAAAGAAAAGAATGAAACAAACGAGAAAGTTCTTAAAGAAAAAGATGAAACTATTAAAAATAATACCATGGGTAAGATAAAATTAGCTCATTTCTACTGTCTAGATTTATATTGTGAAAATAGAGGGAACAAGTCTACCTGTAACTATAGAGTTTACAGAGCCCACTTAAAATAAATATGCAAATCTACGGCGATTCGCACAGTGCATACACACTCTGTGTTTGTATAGAAAACATGCGTAATGCAACACACAGAAAACGTTTTTACGCGCAGTATTATCGTTTCATCGCCGCGCCGTGAACACCGCGCGTAGAGCGGGGTTGTGTGTGAATCGCCTTATTAGCATGAAAAAGTAAAGAACTTTTGTTGCGAACAGTCATACTATCTTACTGTAAGCCTAAAATAGCTGTATCAAAAATAAATTAACTGTAGATGGGTGAAAATTAAATGCAAGATTAGTATGACTATGTCATGATGTGGAGTCCCTATCTATTTGGTGTTGGTATTGTTTAACTACTATAATTGTAATTGTTACTCCAGATATGTTTAGTTTTTATTATATTGCAGTGATCCAGTGGCTTCATAAAAAATTGGATAATATGGAACACATTGATTCATCTCAAAGTAAACAAAGACTTGGTATTACAACAGCCACAAGTTCCACGCCATACTTTCTTTCAAGGCATAACAACAAGACAGAGTCATCACACGGTATATCCGAAGAATCCATTGACTTTTATGCTACATCGAAATCGTAAGTGTAATTAGATTTAAATTGAAAAGACTTTTATATTTTAAACTAGTTGACCCGGCAAACTTCGTTTCGCCTTAGTTACACACGCGTCGAATCCTTCATTGACGTACCTTGCAATATACCTATATATTTTTTATTAACCTATACTGCTGTTCAAATGCTGGGCAAAGGTCTCCCCCCATAAAATTCCACGTCCTTGTTTGTCGTTTTCTCTGGCCAGTCAAACCAATCCAGACTGTGTCGCCAGCGCTTTTTGGGACTGCCCTGCAATGAGGTATAGTACACTTTTTCGTTTTGTTGTATGGTGCTAGAATAAACAAAGCCGATGGTTTGTAGACTCCACAACGATATTATTTCGAAATTTTCTACCTATTTTACGTTTGTGTTTTTACATTATACTATGTTCAGCAGTCTACGGCAATAGGCTGATATGATGATGAATATGAATCACCTATTGTTGGAGCATTGAATTGGCGTTCTTGTATTCCAGGGTTCGTTTACCCGTTCTGATTTAGTATTAGAATTATAATTGATATAATTCGTATATTATTTAGGGTGTCAAATTCAGAAGAATCTCCAGGTCCTGGCATCCAAGAAAGCGGTACTAAAATAGGTCTTGATCCAAAGTACCTACAACCGTCAGAAAATGACTATCAAACTGGAAGAGGTAAACGTTGAAATTACATATATAAGTTTGAACTGCTTTTCTTTATTTTCATTTGCTGAAATATAGTCTCGGATCCGCGTTACTTACAAGAGAGTGGTGCTATCTTGATTTTTAACCAATGAAAGTCTGAAAATTTGCAATAACAATCTTATCATTAAAATACCTTGTTCCTTCTACGTAAAACTTCATTTAAATATACCTACGGTTAAAAAGTTACACGAGCTCAAAGATTTTCGATAAAAATGACCCAAAAGTGACAAAAGAACAGAAACGACAAAACAGAACCATTTTGACTCATGAGAAAACCCAGATATTAAAATGCTCAGATTAAGGAAATATACAGTTAAAGTATGCGCAACAAACGATGTGAAGTCACTTATTATTTATGTGTGCGTGACAGCTCGGAGCGGCATTGTAGGGACACGTGCATCTTTGTGCGAGTAAAGTTGCCAGATATTGGGAGAAACTCCCACATTTTTTCTATTGTTTTCAATTATTGTACCTATTAATGTTTAGAATTGGAAATGTGCTTTTGCTTTATAGGTACTTAAATATAATTAAAACGGAATAATAATTATTAAATAAATTACGGTGGAATAAAGTTAAATATAAATAATTATACAAAATATAAATATTAGTCACAAACTAATAATCATAAATCACTGATTATGATTACTTTTGTTAATCTGTAAGCATAATTGATGATAAAAAAATATCGTAATCGTTAATCATTAAACTGATTACATTGTGCCCAACTCTGACCGGTTACATATTTATAGGTACTCGTACATATAGAAATGAATCGATCTTTTTACACACAACGTACATTACCCAAATTCAAGTAGACCTATTTCGATGTAAACTGGCAACCCAGACCAATTACTGTCGAGGTTTTGTGTTCCAAGTGAGCCGAGAATATTAGAGGGAAAATAAATAACAAAACAATAATCTAAACAATATTTACCTGTGGAAAGATATTCCATCTTCTTTTCTTTGTTTTTGGGAACAAATGTTTTAAAATAAAATGGTAAATCATTTGAGACATACAAGCAGTACGAAGCGCAGCTTAGTACTGACGTGAGATTGTATTCACTTTTGATTTTGTATTTGCTTTGGTGGTGCTTCACTCTCTTGTTCTACGGGCTACATCTGCCTATTTTCCTAATCTGAGTTAAAAATGAATATCCTTTTACAAAAAACAATGTTGCATTGTTGTTGCCGTCTTTGTGCTCACGATGCGACCGCTACAACTATGCATTTGCGACATTTTCGCGCATATTTCTTGTTTCGAAATTTGGATATTTCTCTTTAAGGACGCTATCACATTTTGAACTTGCTCAAGTTTAGGTATCTGGTTTGCAACACAACAACATTACGCGCACGCACGCATTGAAACCGCTGTCCGGACGATTTTATACGTAACTTAACTAATCTTGATACTTGGAGGTATTATTTTTTAATTTATTTTACTGGTATTAATTGATTCAAATTAGTAATAAGTTTGCAATCGATTTTGGGAACCATGTAAACATGATTATCCCTGGTAGGTACCATCTGCGTGATAATCATGTTTTCAGTTATTTTTATACCCAAAATAAATGGATTAATTACCATATTCTTACGAAAATAAAGACCATTTTGCTATTACAAGGAAAACCTACGATCCCCATTTTGAAAAGATATTTAGGAGTTTATAGCAGATTTTCGTTTTGATATTTAAAAATAATCATTCCCTTATGGAAACGGTAAGTATCTATTTACTGAGATCAATATTTTTGATAAAAAGTAAAGCAAAAGTAGGTAGTAAACAGTATAATGTATTGTAAATAGGCAGGATACAAGTCGCAAAATGTATACAGTACTGTACCGAAATGAAATGATATTTATTTCTGTAAATAGATCTTTTAAAGACACTTTTACAAGTCGATTTTTGCCTTTTTTTTAAACTACGTGGCGCCAATATTTTATTTCCGACGACTAGGGATGTGACTTTACGGTAAAAAAAACGATTATTTGAAAATCAATTTGTATTTCTCTAAAAAAAATCGATTATATAAAAATCGATTTTTCATGAGATAATAATCGATGAAAAAATCGATTTTTTTTTGATAATGCTATTAATAAATAATCGATTTAAAAAAAAAAAGTTTTTTTTAATACCGACGACGTCTGAGAAGAAATGTCGAAACAAACTCAGAGAACCATGGTCTTTTTTAAAGTCCAGACAATAGTAATATCATAGATATGTGAATTTTACAATTTAGGGCAAAATCAGAACAGGCCTTTTGAAGAAAGAGTCATAGCAGCTTTGAGTTGATCTGTCCTAACCGAAGGGAAAGAAGTTTTTGCAAAGAAGTTCAAATTTTAAATGAAGGCCAGCTCTTTTTCAACCGTACTCAAAAAAAGGAGAAGGTTCTCAATTCGTCTGTGTTTTTTCTTTTTTTTTTCTATGTTTGTTACGCTATACCTCCATGAACTATTCCTGCTCCTGAAAACAAAAAGGCAACATTAGTAGGTACCCAAGGAAAATCAAATAAACTTACAAGTGAAATATCATTTTGGTTATCATCAGCTACGGAGACATCTAAGCTGCACTCCCTGTTAAATAAAAAAACTTACTATATTTTCTAATATAAGGTATGGCATAACAAAACTCCAGAGTAGATTTGTGATTGCTGACTACTTACAAAGTCTCATTACTTTTTTATTGCTACATGTGCAGTTTTTTTGCTCTTTGTCCAAATTTCCGAAGTCACATCTATAATAACATTTATTTCTAAAACAAATTTCAATACTTGTACTTACTTTTATTTCGGACCGAAAATGTATCAACTTTTTCGAGACCGAGTCCAACCAGAGTATACAACAGGGCACTCACCTTTTACGTAATATTTTTTTCGACAGCATGCGATACACCCGTGCTTCCGCGAGCGCGTTTGAGCGCGGAATGACGAACGGCGAGTAGAAATTGTATGGAGACATTTGGAAGCGTTTCATATTTTCCTCATAAATTAAAAATTTATTCATTTGGCTACAAAATTTTTAGCTATTCGTATAGAGGACTATATAAGCAACATTTTATTATTATTTTTGAGTTTAAATTTGCAGTAGATCTAGCTATACTGGTACCTATTCAGACCCCATTTTTTTATTTTCAACCGACTTCAAAAAGGAGGAGGTTCTCAATTCGTCTGTATGTTTTTTTTTTTTTGTATGTTACGCGATATCTCCGCCAGTTGTGGACCGATTTTAATGATTGTTTTTTTGTTTGGTAGGTCATACTTCAGAGGTGGTCCCGTTCAAATTTTATCGAAATCGGTTGAGCAGTTTTGAAAATATCAACAAAAATCTAAAATTTGTTTACATCGATGATATTATCGTTTACTCCGAAACATCGCTGTCTTATTGGAGCAGTGCGTTTAGTTGGCTAACAAGTACTTCTAAACAAAACTTTCCACTAAAAATTACAAAATAAAATTACTTTTAACAAAAAAGTTAAACCGCCTTCAAAAAATAATAAAATAATTTTGTCTAAAACAGTTTGGGAAGTCGGTGGCGAAAATAAAATACCCACTCAAATAGAAGTCACCGACTTCCCAAACTGTTTTAGACAAAATTATTTTATTATTTTTTGAAGGCGGTTTAACTTTTTTGTTAAAAGTAATTTTGCGATTAGTGTGATGGTGAAATCGTATTTGTGTGAAAATGTTGTATAGGGTTAGACAATTTTTATGGAATCATTGTGGAGATGAATATATTATCTTTAATTTGAAACCAAGATATCCTCGAAGTTGTGCTCCTAATTCGTTAAAATGGTACCTGAAAAGCACTAATATTTGTAGAAAAATGTGATAGCGTCCTTAATACATAGTTATTTTGTAAATAATCTTTTTGTTACACATGGATATTCGTTTTATTATTCTAGGTCCCTGTGATTCAAAATGGTTCTGTATTGATATATTTTCTTGGAAAATGGTACAAAGTTAGGTCGTTTTTAATTGATAATTACCAAATATGAGCCCGTGTAAATATTGAACATCTACTCTTGTATGGTCTCGTTGCGGAGACTATCCTCTTAAGTACTCGCACATAGTATATTATTGCTTTGTGGAAGATTTGATATCCTGCGTTCTCTATGCAATTATCTCATTATGGTTCGACTGAGATCTTGGTCTTAGCCAATTAATGAACAAATGCCGCTCGGTTCGCTCTTTCGTCGTAATCGAGTCAGAGTAAAACGATTCTGGTATTTTGGCCATTCTGCCATTTTTGCCAGTCTCGATCCTCGATCTCGGTCTCGGCTTAAAAACCGAAGCAAGTTTAATAAAAGATGTATTGAATTTTACAGGTACGAAAACGAGGTCTAGTAACCCACCGAGCCAAACAGGCAAAGAAAACATGAACATAAATTTACCAAGAGTGAACTACAGGGAAAAAAAATCTTCACGAGGATCTACCTACCGCACGACACCTGTATCGGCTTATTTTCCGTAATACTCTGCTATAAATACTTATGTAATGTTAGAAGTGCAATAAATAATAATTTAATAAACATGTTGTTTATCTTTCACATGAAAGTTTAAAATTGGTGAAATGTAGGGTAAAATATAATTTTATCATAAGGGTAAGGCTAAAGTCGGGGTTGGACGCGAAATACATTTTTTTCGTGATTTGAAATAGCTCAGACTGATAAAAAAAAGTAAGATGGAACGTTGCGAACAAAGAAGTGATGCCGGTTAAACCTACAGTTTGTTCGAAATAAGTAAGGTGAGCGGAAGTTGTCTGCAAGTGGTTTAGAAGTGGTAAATTTTAATAGAAAGAGTCGGTGTAAAGATAATTAGAGTCGTATATGTAACACTCATTTCTAATTATTATGTTTACTCGATATTATACGATTTTATCACCGTGGTAGTTCGGAACTGCTAACTTCCGATCGGCTTACTTATTTCGAACAAACTGTACGCCTTGCCGTGTACAAACTCAATTACACGCATACACGCACGTGATACGATGTCGTTAATGACGTTTTGATAGACGTGCAGCGATACCTCGACTGCTCGACTGACAAGATAAGGTGTAGAGGTGTAACTAATATATTCGTAATAGGTATAGATAGATATTATGATACGAGCTGTATATTCATATTAGTATATATTAGTTTAGCGTAGACTATTACCAGATATTAGTCAAATAATAGGCACGCCAAGAGATCAGTGTTCTGATATTCGCGGTGACTTGCGCGGCTGTGTGCGTCGACGAGCGCGCTACGGGAGGTTGCCGCACGCACAGTCGCACACTCCGCTGCAACCGCGTCATAGCGAGACGATTCGGGGGAGTGAGCGAGATGCCTATATGATTCTGCTTACTTCTGTTTGACGTGTGCGTGCGTGATTGAATGAGATTTCTAAAGACAAAATTATACACGTCGGGCTTTGTATGCAAGCTGAATGTGATGGTTACAAAGTAAACACTCAATGAAAACAAAATCACTACATTTAGCGCTGAATATGCAATATTAGTTTGTGCATAATATTTTATAATACAAACTAATATCATAGTGTAATGAAATCTAATAGTGGGGCAACTCGCCGTCTAGATAGGTCAACGATGAGGTGGGTTGCGGGGCAGAGCGGCGTCCCCCCGACCCTTAGTCGCAGGCGTCCCGTCCGGCCGACAGGTAGTGCGCGCCGGTACTCCGCTGAAAGTTTGGCTCATTATAATTTCTTTTACAATGCGTTCTACATGTGCAGTTTACGGTTGTTTGTCGGCATCGTACAGAAGTAATAGTGAAAACTTGAGATTTCATCAATTTCCAAAGGATGAGAATCGGTAAGTGCCTACTAACCTATTATACCTAAATAAATATTATCTCTACTTAGTAAACAAAGTCGCTATCCGCGACGCCGTGCGTTTACTTTTAAATTATTTTAACCTTCCAATGGATTTTGATACGGTTTTAACGAATATACGAATTTTATAATATTATAATTTGTTGATAATTTTGTATTTTTGTTTTGTTGTTATGATTTTGTTTGTTTGTTTGATCGCACTAAAGTACTGGTCGGAATTGATTTCATATTTGTGTTTTATAGTCCATTTATCGAGTAAAGCTTAAGGCTATATAACATAACGCTATGACCAATATAAGTGGCGCACAAGTGATAATGTTGCAAAAACGGGAAAAAAATATTCCTTTTGAGCGCTTCCGTTGCGTGCGCTGCGTAAACGGTTAAAGTTATGCAAAAATATTGTATGACGGAAATCTTCCGCTTGAAAGGTTCTAAAAAAAAGTCCGCAACAGCATAGGTCTATCTTTTAAGGTTGACTTAATAATACCCTTTTATGGTAACCAAATTTGTTCCAAAATAATGCATTATTTCCGAAGGTGTTTTCACAAACATAAAATTCATCCACATTCAAATAAATACGTAATTCATCACAAGTATTTAATTTCGAACAAAATTGCCCTCGACATCATTTAATGATGCGCACGGAGCGCGCTCTCAACCCGATGCAAGGCGAGGGCGGGGCGGTCATGAGGGGGAGGGCGCAAATGCTTAGATAGTAGGTAACTATTCCACGCGGGCGAAGTCGCGGGCAGAAGCTATTTTTTATAAAATAGTTTTTAGTTGTAATAATATTCCAGTTTCTATCGCTACAAAATAAAATTAACGTGTTATTATTTTTTGTGACAACCCTAAGCTATTTTCAATGTCTAGACGATTGTCGGCATTTCGACGCAGACAAAGGAGTGCGCCCACTATTAGATTTCATTACACTATGCTAATATCATGTATTAGGAGGTGTAACGATGAATAATTATTATTCATTAAATAATTCATAATACTATTATCTATAATATACAGAATAAGGTACGATATCAATAATATTTAAAAAAAAATATGTTCGAATAATGAATATGGAGAGAATAGGCACGATATCAATATTATGTTAGATTAACGAATACGGAGAATAGCTACGATATCAATATTATGTTAGATTGACGAATACGGAGAGAATAGGCACGATATCAATATTATGTTAGATTAACGAATACGGATAATAGGTACGATATCAATATTATAACGAATACGGAATATCAAAATGGCTGACTAATATTTGACTAATACCTGGTAATAGGTATGGTATGCTAATATGAGCTAGTGAATTATATTCAATAATAGCAATATCCATCACCCTAATATAACACCTCTAATAAGGTGTAGTTTCGGTATACGTGGGTGCGGGTAATTGTGTTTGTACACACGGCTACAGGCAACCTATACAAAACCAGTTTAAGCGGATCTCGCATTGTTTAGACTTCCCATACAATAAGAGGCCGCCGCCGTGGTGCGTACGACATCACTATTTAAAACTCGCAGTCCATCTAATGTCAGTTTTGTCTACGATTAAACAACAGACTAAGTATAATCACAAAAATAATGAAGAATATTTATAGTTATTTTTACAAAATATGAGTCTATGTATTTTTGAAGGTGTGAAATGTTCATAAAAGTGCACTAAATAAATACAAGAGATGAGTTTTAATTATTTTTTTCACAGATTTCATAAGGACTTACAGTTTGTTGAAAATAACTCTGCTCGTCTGAAGTTAGCCGTTTCGATCCGCCGCGCTGGTAAAATCACTTAATTAAGATTAAGTTATCTTTGTCCGTAAGTAGGTAACCATTATGTGAAGAAAGGAGACAAACTTAGTCTCGTTGTGGCTTGCCAGGAGGAGATAGGTAACGCAAACGCCTATGATTAAACACAATGATTTCTATGGGGATTCCCGTGAACGTTAAATGGTAACCTTGAGTGCCATGAATAGCATTCTCAGCCTTGGTTGAACCATAGTGTAATGAAATCTAATAGTGGGGCAACTCGCCGTCTAGACAGGTCAACGATGAGGTGGGTTGCGGGGCAGAGCGGCGTCCCCCCGACCATTCGTCGCAGGCGTCCCGTCCGCCCGACATGTACTGCGCGTCGGTACTGTGCTGCAATAGTGGCTCGCGCTAGCGCTAATTATAATTTATTTTACAATGCGTTCTACATGTGCAGTTTACGGTTGTTTGTCGGCATCGTACAGAAGTAATAATGAAAATGAGAGATGTCATCGATTTCCAAAGGATGAGAATCGGTAAGTGCCTACTAAACCTATTATACCTAAACAAATATTATCTCTACTAAGTAAACAAAGTCGCTTTCCGCGACGCTGTGCGTTTACTTCTAAATTATTTTAGCCTTCCAATGGATTTTGATACGGTTTTAACTACCATTTAGAGAATTTCTAATAATTATATAGGTACATATACAGTATTAAAACTGGGTTCTTAATGTTGGTATGTTTACAGGATAATAAATAAGTACCTACCAGAGTAAGATTTGGCGAATCTAAACGTATTTATTATCTATAATATACTATTTCAAAACTAATATATTAGGATAAAATTATTTATTATTATTTACCTACCTATCTTTTATAATAATATTATAAGGCTGAAGATTTTGTTTGTTTGTTTGATCGCACTAAAGTACTGGTTGGAATTGATTTTATTTTTGTATTGTATAGTCCATTTATCGAGAAAGGCTTTAGGCTATATAACATTACTCTATGACCGATATAAGTGGAGCATAAGTGAGAAATGTTGCAAAAACGGGAAAAAATGATTCCTTTTGAGTGCTTCCGTTGCGTGCGCTGCGTAAACGGTTAAAGTTATGCAAAAATACTGTATGACGGAAATGTTCCACTTTAAAAGTTCTAAAAAAAAGTCCGCGACTGCATAGGTCTACCTTTTAAGGTTGACTTATTAATAACTCTTTTTATGGTAATCGAATTTGTTCCAAAATAATGCATTATTTCCGAAGGTATTTAGAAAATGAATGAGAATTAAAATAGACTTAACTATTCATTTCCCACGTTCGTAGGGGACAAACATTGGAGAAAGCTAATATAATCTCTCTAAAGAGATAAATAAATTGGAGATTTTAACCCCCGTTTTATTTAATCATTAGGGCCTGTCGCGAAGAATAAACAATAAATCGTGAAGGTAATATCTTGCTAGAAATCAATACTACTACTAACACATAGATTACTTTTGAACTTACAATCATTATCACCTGTAAATCACCTTTCAAACAAAAAAACTAAATCAAAATCGGTTCATCCGTTCGGGTGTTACGATGGCACAGACAGACACACACGCACACACAGAGACGTCAAACTTAAAACACCCCGTCGTTTTTGCGTCGGGGGTTAAAAAGTAAAAGTAAGTCCTTGAAAATCATTTTTTGTGACAACCCTAAGCTATTTTCAATGTCTAGACGATTGTCGGCATTTCGACCCCGACAAAGGAGTGCGCCCACTATAGATTTTATTACACTATGGTTGAACGAAGATAGCAGCGATAAGACCAAAACCTACTGCGGTACTTATAGGTATTGATAAAACTGTTCTACATACATGCCAACCTCTATTATTTAACTTCTATTTGAAAAAATAAAGTTGGCAACCCTGGTCGAATGCCGGATTGGACGCGTTCCACTTTTAGTTCACAACAATCACGCTCACGACCGCAGGTTTTCCAGTTCCACTTGCTTGTAAGCGTTACTGTCGTAAACTCAAGTGTAACGCGGCCTAAAGGAGCATTTGGATCGTTGTGAACGCCAGGTGGAACGCGTCCGGATTGAGAATTGAGATTCCTGACGGTAATGATGACAGGTGACGGATATACCTCGAATCGCCTCGACTTAGTTAATGAGAATATTGAAAATATTAAATGGGATTGGTCAGGTGGGGAAGGTTGACATTATTTTGTTGTAGTGATTCATTGTTTTTTTGTACTATACAAGTATTTGCCGAGTTCTTGATGTGACTAACTCAAAAGAAGCTCAATATACAAGTTTTGTATACTGTACCAGTGGTTTAGACGTACAGTGCTATGCGTTTTTGTGGAAGAAATAGTGTAATAAATTGTGCCGTGTAAGGTTGGAAGTAACGTCCAACATAATGCCGTTCGATTTTTTATGTTGTGTAAGGCCCGGTGTCGAAGATATTGTGGAGTTGGACTATTCACATCAGTCACTTGTAGACTTCCCCACTGAAGTTTTTGTGTACGAAAGAACTCTAGAAACACTGCTCTGCCAAAGTAATCGAGTGACGGAACTCCCCCGACAATTGTTTATGTGCCATGGATTAAAATATCTGGATCTTAGTGATAATGAAGTGTCAGGTTTGCCTGCAGCCATATCTTCACTTGTGAACCTTCAGCACCTAAATATCAGCAGAAACACTCTTACATCGATACCCGAGAATATGAAAGCATTAAAATATCTGGCATTCTTAGACCTTAGCGTCAATCCACTAGAAAAACTTCCAGATGCTATAACAAATCTTACTGCTTTACAAGAACTATATCTGAATGACACATACTTAGAATATCTACCAGGTAACTTTGGACGACTAGCAAATTTAAGAATACTTGAATTAAGAGACAATTATTTAATGATACTACCTAAGTCACTATCACGTTCAACTGAATTACAGAGATTAGATATAGGACAAAACGATTTTCAGCAGTTTCCTGAAGTGATTGGCAGATTTGTAAAGCTGAGAGAATTGTGGATTGATAATAATAGTTTGACATGCATTACATCTGTAATAAAACCATTAGAAAACTTGGTACATTTGGAAGCCAGTAATAACATGATAGATGAACTAGCCCCTGAAATTGGATATTGCTCTCAGCTAGTAGACATGACACTGTCATTAAATATTTTGACACAGCTTCCAGATAGCATTGGTCAACTCTGCAACTTAGCAACATTGAAATTGGATAATAATAGATTATATTCAATACCAGAGAGTATAGGACAGCTGGCAAATCTTGAAGAATTAATGTTAATGTGCAATTATTTAGATAAAATACCATCTTCCATTGGACTACTGAGAAAATTGAAGTACTTAAACATTGATGATAATATGTTGACATCAATACCACCTGAGATAGGGAGCTGTACTAAGTTATCTGTACTATCATTAAGATCAAATAAATTATCTAGATTCCCTCCTGAAGTAGGCCATTTAACTTCTCTAAGAGTGTTAAACTTAGTAAGGAACTCATTAAGTTGTCTTCCTCAGTCTTTGTTGAATTGTGATAATTTAGTGGCCCTCTGGCTGTCTGAAAACCAAAGCAAACCTTTAGTGCCTATGCATTCTGAAGTAGATCCTCAGACATATGAACAAGTCCTAACTTGTTTCCTCTTCCCCCAAGTGCCTTTAACCCCAATTGAAATTAAATTGGATACCGACAAATCGGAAAATGTGGAAGCTAATTCTTCTACCCGCCATATAAGTTTTGTGGATATGAAAGCTGCGCCTAAGGTTGCAGAGAAACCTGGACAGTTGAGAAGAGCACCAACACCTTATCCTAAAGAATTAAGAGCATTAGCAAAACATGCAAGAAATATACATAAAGATGGTACTCAAGATATTTCACCTGCAATGCAAAATGCAGTCCATATTAAAGCTGCTAAAATTACACCTACATTACAACAAAGATTTGCATCTGATAATAAACTGGAAATGGAAAGTAATGGAAAAAGTAATGTAGGAGGCTTAAATAAAGATCCTATGAAAACATCCATTTATGATAATCTCCCTCCTGAAAATGCATATGATAAACCTCTAGATCTTTCATATGAGCAGGATAAAACTTACAAAAGTGTAGATCATGCATTGTACCCAGATAATACTGGGACTGCTAACAATGATTTTAAAGCAGAAAGTGGGGATAGTTATCTTTTGCCACAAATACAATACAGCACAAAGCTATCTGACAAATATAGTTCAAGACAAGATATGGATCATACAACAAACATGCCTCTACCCCAGACTATATACAGAGGCCATGTAGAGCATAAAAACTTTCAATTGCCAAATGATGTGACCTACCGAGCTGGCTTAGAGGAGTCTCACAATAGATTGCAGAGATTAAGTCTTAACTCTCAAGAAAGACAGCCAAATAATGACACTATATTATCACCTCATTTTAGTGATAACTCATATAACAGCAGGACAATGATGGTAAATGTTCCACCTTTTGATCCCATATATGTTAGGAAAGATCACTTATGCCACTCTGTATCAGAAAATAATTACCATGAAAGTATCTATGACAGTGACAAATGTTCACATCCCAAAGATAAAATTTATGGTCAGCGGAATTATGATGTGTATAAATATCATTCACATGGGAATCGTGATTTGTCAAGCCCTAGATTACACACAGTAAGTCAAGTGGTTAGTTCAACAACTATGCCAAATTTAAGCAGTTATAATAGTTCTGTTGTGGAAAGTCATGATTATTCATCTTCTCTTCATCATACACAGACACCAAACTCCAATATTTATGGAATGACATCAAGTCCTACATATGTATCATCACAGTCTCCAGAACTGTACTCTCCAACAGGGCACACAAATACAACTAATCCCTACCGCATGGCTACAACACCATTGATATCAGATGATGGGAGTTACAGTCATGTGCATTCTCCAACTAGCCAAAATATGTATGATTTATATGATGCCATACCAGCTTCACCTAATCCGCCGAGTGTGGTTAACCACCGACATAGTCCTAGCATTTCAGAGCCAGTTTACGGTCGAGGTCAACCTCCACCTTATCACATTGCAGCTCCATACACAAAACACGCACATTATTTCAATGGAACAGGCGGATAGTGGTGACCCAAACGCGGTATACCGCGTAGTTTTAAGAAAATCTACTCTAGCGAACGTTATTAGAATGAATTTAAAACTAAAATGGTGACTCCATTCCTGATTTGTGACTTTGGTTTTCATTTATCTGCATGTGCAATTTAAATGTGATAAAATTGTGTAAAAATAATGTTGTAGTAGAAATTAATATTAAGGTGCTAATTGACAGATCATAATTATTATGTGCAAAACCAACACTCCTCACAAATTATCTCGCCAAAATGCCCCTTTCGAGAATTATTTGTTTCGAACAGCAAACGCCTTCCAAATATATTCCATCTTATTTCGATTTACTAATGCAACAAAAAAGGGGAAATAAAAATATACATTTGCGATAACTGAAAGATTTCTAACATTAAGAGAATCGTCAATTTAGTAGAGAGCATCTTGTTTTTAGTTTTTCCGTTAACATAAAGCTCGTAACAGTGACGAACTATCGGAACATTGAAGGAATATACGTTTTGCGTGGTATTTTCCAAACCGTCATTTTGAGAAGGGGACGTTTTTAAAGATTGCTTTATAAAATGGGCAATAATTTTATTGCTGTTGGACTATCATTCGAAGTCAAGTAAATATTTAAACAAAATAACAAATATAACTAGAAAGATAATGTATCTTTTTATAGGATTTGAATTCGTCTAACGTGCATTTAAAAATGTTAAAATGGTATGTACTTATTAAGTACGACTTGTAACAACTATGTTGTTTCAAAACTGACTATGTCTCATAATATTTTAAATACTTATTAGATTTTTTCATTAAGCCTGATCGGAAAATACCATTTCAGACATCCCTGAGTGGCATCAGGCATGGTGCTGCGCCCGTAAACTACATTTTAAGGGCCTAGTTCCACGGCTGAATGTTGTAAATATGTACCAAATTTTTTATAAACGGCATTATGTTGTAATAAATGTCTAATATTTTTGTAATTGTTTGATAGTGGTAAAGTTATTGTATTATATCGATATATTTAATTAAGTGCACCACATGAATAAAATATCATCTTGTCATAATCTTCTAAAAGAGCTCCGGGCGGTGGGCTCAGTATAAAATATTTTTTTACGTCGTGTGTATCACATGATATACCTCTGTTTATCATCGTAGGCGACCATTACCTTGTGGGCCACCGCTAGAATCCACGTCGTATGAGCTAAGAGACCCCGAATATGGCGGATTGAGGCAGAGTCTAGGCATTGTTGATTTTTTATTGACATAAGCAGGACTTGTATCTTAATGCAGAGAGCAATGGTTGATAATATTATTATTTTGCTTAATTTAAATTCGTTATGGTGGTAAGGTGTATCGCATGCCTGCTGTTAAAAATTAAGGGGTTGGTTTTAAAAATTTTCAGTGTTTACAAATTAAAATTATTAATAATATAGGGCATCAATGACCGAGCCGAGAGTCCGAGACTCTCCTTCTTTACAATTGGTCAAAAAAATTTCGCCTCGTGCGCCATAGTCTTTTTATTTGGGATTTTTTTGTAAATCATGTATTCGGCTTTGACAAAGTACAAAGCTGAATTAAATTATTTTTGGAAATTTATTTAGACCTTCGATATTGTAATACGATGTAACGATGGCGTGTATTCTCTTGAGAATTATTTTTGATACCTACCTTTATATTCAGTACAATATTATCAACTTTTAGGACGTGTGAAAATGTACCGTTACAGATTACCTAAAGCTAAAAGTCCGTAAGTAGGTATGTTAGTTTCTGTCGGTTAGTAATGATGTTGATTGCTTTACAAACCTGATAATTTATTTTTTGTAATGTTTATTTATACTTACCTATTTAAATTAGTTAAATTAATATTCGGTACCTGTGAACTGTATAAATAAAAATATAGATTATTTGTCTAATAAATAGCTCTCTACTATTAGTTAATGTTAGGTATTATTTGAATGTGTACGAGTAGATAGGTAGTATAAGAATATATAGAAGAATTACAAAGATCTGAATTACTGACATTCATTAGCTATATCTACCTAACAACTGGTAAATTTTTAGATGTTTTGTCATATAATAGAACTTAAAGAGCATAAAATAGATAATCATTATGTAAACAACCTTAAGGCTAAAGCGTCAGCCTTGGGCGTGAAATTCGTTGAAAATTTCGGTGTAAAATAATATATAATGGATTCGGCGAAATATGACAATTTACACCTAAATCTCATGAGATAACGATTCCTAAGCAAAAGTTTCAATACTCAATTGTAAATAAGTTATTGTTGATGTCGCAATTTCAAATGCCATGTGCCTAGAATAAGTTATAGCTGAATATTTTGCGAAAAACCACGTGAAATTAAATTTCGCGCCCAAGGCTGAGGCTATAGCCTTAAGTTGTTAGTTTAGCAGGTTAGCTACCAACATCAATATATGGAAGATACTGCAAAAATAACAATGTAATAAATAATTAGAATATTTATAGACCTGACAGCCTGTCAGTGTTTTTCTTGATATTATAGGTACTTTACACATTATTATTTCGTTAATATAATTGCATGCTTGTAGTACCTACCTACCTATCTATATTATCATTTTTTTAACAAATTAATTGTTGCATGTAACGAGTGCGCGTAATTTATTTGAATTTAGACATAATATATTGAACTTACAACTCATTCACTCAACGCGCAATCATAAACTATGAAGTAAGTAATCATAAATACTTACTTGAAGCGAAAACTTATTCGCTTCAAGTAAGTATTCTATATGTACATTTATTCAAACTTCTATAGTTACGTATCTTTATAAGACGAGGCATGTTACATGCTGTAACGTGAGATACTTTCTATGAACCGAGCCATTTTCTTAAATACTTACCTACTTATATAATTTATTTTAATATTTATTTACAATGAATTTAGCCCAAATTATACCTACTGCCAGTACTTCATTATAATGATAACTCTCAATAAAAGAAAATGTACTTTTTCTAAGAAATTTAAACGTTAACTTACAAAACAATAATTATCATTCTTCAATTATTGATCATGATACTTGTACACACGGCTACAGTTCAACCTATACAAATCAAGTTTAAGCTGATCTCGCATTGTTTAGGTTTCCCATACTATAAGAGGCCAGCGTAAACTGATTTTGTATAGCTTGATGTGTAGCCGGGCGTACCTATTTCGCATAAAATAACTGAATACATATTTTTACAATATTTTGACTTATTTTATTTACCTGACCTTACTTCCATCTTTCTCTAATTTGTATGACAGGTATCCATAGCTAGATTACGATCAGCAATATGTTTAAGCAGTGGCGGCGTAAGACCGAAATTTGATGTGGGCAAGATTCATTTTGCGGGGCCCTCTGCCTCTGCCCTCTTTCTCATAAATTTTGCGGGGCCCTCTGCCTCTGCCCTCTCTCTCATAAATTTTCGGGCGCGAGGCGCCCTGGGTCGCGAGGCCGTAGGCGGTGGCCCACGTCGCCATCGCCTTACGCCGCCACTGTGTTTAAGTATTTTTTGTGCCTTGTGCGCGAAATATTTTTTTCTGTTTTTCGCAAATTTATCGGCTATAACACATTCTAAGTACACACGGCTACACGTCAAGCTATACAAATCCAGTAAAGACTGACCTCTGAATGTAAAGGTTTTCCGTACCATTTAAGGCCAGCCTATATCTACTGGATTTTTATAGCCTGTTGTGTAGCCGTACGTACATGGCAGTAGAAAACCTGCAACCTTAACAATAACTTATTCACGAGTGAGTATGAAACTTTTGCTTAAAAATAGCTATCGTAGAAGATTTAGGTGTAAATTGTAATTTTTGGCCGAATCCTCCATTTAACATTATTTTGTAGTATGTTTATTTTATTTAAGGGTTTGTAGTGGTAAAACGATAAACAACCGATGTTTAATGCAGAAATGTAAGTTCTAATTATTTGAAAATACTCTTAGCTTGTTTGCCACCTGTGGAGGCAGACGGGTACGTCGACTTGTACACACGGCTACACATCAAGCTATACAAAACCAGTTTACGCTGGCCTCTTATACTATAGGAAGCCTATATGATGCGGGATCAGCTTAAACTGCTTTTGTATAGGTTGATCTGTAGCAGTGTGTACTTACCAACTAAAAACCGCAATGCCCTCCCTAGCTTTATAGTGACGGCCATGGGATTCGCCACCATTGCCACAACCATGACAGGCTGTGTTCCAGCATACAACTCCTTCAAAGGATTTTTTTATGGTATAACTCGGCAAACGAGCAGGCGAGCTACCTGTTGGTAAGTAGTCGTAGTAGTCGTGGTAGTCATCGCCGCCCATGGACATATGCAAAACCAAAGGAGTTGCAGATGTGTTGCTGAGCCTATTTACGGAAACTGGAGGGGAAGGAGAAAAGGAGAAGGAAGGTGACTGGGGAGAAATTGGGCCTCCGGCGCTCCACACTCACCGTACGAAACGCAACAGTATGCATACTGATACAAATATTATTACGCTATACTTCACATTATCACACTTAGATACTGTTATAAATACCTATTGAAAATCTGGTTACTTTTGCACAAGTATATTAACTAGATATTATCAATCTAGGCCGGCAAAAATCCCTGGCTCGTTGGTTAGCTCGTTAACGATCTGCGGTTGACCTAATTCTGCGATCATTGTTCTCACTCCATCCGAGAGTAGGTAAACTGTTGTACTGCTATTGGTATACCTAAGTAGGTACTCCGGGATTATAAGCTTAGATACCAATCCTTTTTTTTTCGTTTACCACGGAAAGTGTGAAATAACAATTATATCTATCTTTATCTTTAAAAATAAATACATAACGATTACTACATAAGTACTAGATTTTAATCTGCATGTACAGTTGTTCGAAATAAGTAAGCCGATCGGAAGTTAGCCGTTCCGAACTACCGCGGTGATAAAATCGTTTAAATATGTGTTTTATTACATAAATTTTGAAATGAGTAAACAAAATAATTAGAAATTTGAAACATATCCGACTCTCATTATCTTTACACCGACTCTTTCTATTAAAATTTACGACTTCTAAACCACTTGCAGATAACTTCCGATCGGCTTACTTATTTCGAACAAAGTGTACCTACGTGGGAGCGGAACATGGGTGGAAACGACGCAAACCTTGATCGAAACTAAGGAAATTAAATAAAATAACTTTTTACATAAAAGTAAAACCGCCTTTAAAAAATAATAAAAAAATGTTAGGTATGTGTAAAACAGTTTCGGAAGTAGGTGGGTAATTTGATTGGATCTTTTGTTTCCGCCACCTACTTTCGAAACTGTTTTACACACACGTAACATTTTTTTATTATTTTTTTAAGGCGGTTTTACATCTTGTTAAAAGTTTTTTTATTTCAAAATTTTTAGAGAACACATCTCCACCAAATTTGAATGAGACCACCTCAGGAGCATACACTTTTAAATAAAAAAAGGCCTATATTTTCTCATTTTTAGTGGGTTGGTTTGTAACGTGGTTTATAATTTACCTCAGTTACAATAATCGAATGTCAACCGCTCATCGCCTTTTACGAAATATACCTACCTATGTATTGCTTTTCCCAATGCAGACACGTTAATAATTGAGGAGTTCTCCTGGTACTTCACCATATGCATTGTGACGCATAAAATGCAACTATATTAAAGTTCGATTACTTGATCGCAACCCCTATAATACTTATTATTGAAGAGTTGTGTCGCAGCGGTTGTCTTCTTCATCAGTTTTACTTCACCGAATGAACCTTTACTAGAGCAAATTCACGAGATTGCTATTGCAAATACAATATTTGAAGATTTCCCTCAATTTATCCAGGATCATCAGATCATCATCCATCATCAGATCTTGACCTGATGACAATAAGTCGACCTGGGTACCTATCCTATTCGAACAAAAAGAAAATTCCAAATCAGTCACGCTGTTTTCGAATAATGGAGAAATATATATAAAGATTCGTGGACTTCGTGGTCTCCAAAAATGATGCTTTCCGACGGCAAATGCACGAGTTCGGTACGGTTCGAGCACGGTACTTTGGAAAATTCATAAATATTATAGGTTTGCCAATAGGATATTTGAAGAGTTCCGTCGATTGCTCCAGGATTCCATCATCAGATCCTAATTTGCTGACAATGGAACCACCTCGAGAGTATACTCGTACCCTTTTAAACAAAGAAATAATTTTCAAAAAAAATGAGAAAAGGGACCTGATGTGTTTTCTCGTTTTTTTAGGGTTCCGTAGCCAAATGGCAAAAACGGAACCCTTATAGATTCGTCATGTCCGTCTGTCTGTCTGTCTGTCTGTCCGATCGTGTCACAGCCTTTTTTTTCGAAACTATAAGAACTATGCTGTTGAAACTTGGTAAGCAGATGTATTCTATGAACCGCATTAAGATTTTCACACAAAAATAGAAAAAAAAACAGTAAAATTTGGGGGTTCCCCATACTTGGAACTGAAACTCTAAATTTTTTTTTTCATCAAACCCATACAACCCCAACCCACACGGGTTATCTATGGATAGGTCTTCAAAAATGATATTGAGGTTTCTAATATCATTTTTTTTCTAAACTGAACAGTTTGCGCGAGAAATACTTCCAAAGCGGTAAAATGTGTGTCCCTGTAACTTCTAAAATAAGAGAACGATAAAACTAAAAAAAATATATGATGTACATTACCATGTAAACTTCCACCTAAAATTGGTTTGAACGAGATCTAGTAAATAGTTTTTTTGAATACGTCATAAATCGTAATGATACGTAACGTAACCCTCCGTGCGCGAGTCCGACTCGCACTTGGCCGGTTTTAATTGTTATACCTACTTTTGATCTAGGTTATCACACAAGCAGGTGGAATTAATAAAACTTTAAAATAACATGTAATTAACTGGTTTATATTGTAACACACTATCTATATTATTATGTACCCGACACCTCATCATCATCATCATCAACCCATTACATTGTTCCACTGCTGGGCACGGGTCTCCTCTCAGAACGAGAGGGAACCCGACACCTACTATAACACAAAAGGTTGTGCCTTTGTAGTAAGTTGCCAACAATTTAATTCCACGTAACTAGTGCAGTGAATCCCTGAGCGGGTTCGATTCCAATGCGAATTAATGCGTGGCCTACTTTGCTACTGCGAATTTTGTGTTTGTAAAACGCAACGCATCATATAAAATAATAAATAAAAATTGTAACTGGCCGATGTCTGTATCGTATCGAGGGGTCGTATGAGAATTAATCTTCAATAACGAAGTCGAAACAATTATCTTTAGGATTTTTGTTCGCGTGTTTCGTAAAAGTAACTGCATAAAATTTAATGCCGCGGGCAACAGCTAGTAGTTTTATATGTGTGCTTTACTGCATAAATGTGTTCACACATCGAATTGTTAAAAAAGCTATCTCAACTTATGGTATTACCACAGTATTTAATACTGTGTATAACTAAGTATAAACGGATGCCGGTTTGAACTTTTCATGCAGGTTAAATTTAGAAGATTAGTAGGGACTAGATTTCCCTGTAGGTATAACATGCGATGATATTAAAAATAAATTAATTTATCTTTTTTAATCCAGTTGCATTCCTATTTTATTTTATATGGCGTCAAACATATCTGTACCTAACTATGGACGAATCAAGAAATCGATTAGTTGCGCGCGCCGACTTATCTTGTAACAGTTGGATTAAGCACAAAGTACCTTTACCAACGCGAATATAGTCGGCTGACTTTTTAACATCATCAGGTACTGTTTAAAATATATAAAATTCTTACGAAAATTAATGTTTGTGAAGTGTTCGGAAAATACTATCTTATAAGGACGTAGTTACATTATAGCAAATAATAAAAGTAATTCTGCGTACTGTTGGTACTAACTAACCTACACCAGTGGAATCTGTGCACAGTCCCTTATATAGCTCTGCCATCGTGATTGGTTGACATTTATATATGTATAGTAATTTAAAAACATTTGGTCTTAGTGAACTCTTATCTCCCTTACTTGAATATTTTTTCTTTAAGGACTGAATAGAGTATTCATATTTCCAGTCACTATGCCGGGTGCCAGGCATAAGATCCTAGGGCACGTCCTATCTGGCTTTTGCCACAAAATGAATCGTCGTAAGCCTATATATGGAGACACTTTGGATACCCCACTGAATAGATGTCTTACTACCTTGGACATCACGTTACTGGGTGAGTACTAACTATTATCTATTTAATAATTAAGCGCTTATGTATTAAACTTATTGCGAGCCATAATAGTCTTTGCTAATTATTATAGGAGTTAATTAATGATCATAATAGGGGTTAACTTCCTCCTCTTCCTTCCCTCACAGGAAAGATGTTGGTTTTAACTTTAAGATAAAATAAGCCTCTGGTCTTGGGGTACGACGGGCGTCATTACTCAATTTTCTATAGGGATTGCTTAGATCACGGTTAAAATATTTGTTAAAAGTCATAATTAATGTACCTATCTACCTATTCGTATGCGTATTTTTTAAGGAAGACCCCGCAGCGATCGTTAAGCTAGATGACTCCCCACAAAAAGTGAGGAAGTAGTAGTAGAGGGGAAGCGAGGCGGGAGCTACTGGCCGGCCGTCATCAATTGATTAAAGCATTATATTATTTTATTTAAGGTGTCGGTCATATGGTCGGAGCTGGTATATATGTGCTGACGGGAACCGTCGCCAAGACCTTGGCGGGACCCGCCACTGCCCTCAGTTTTCTGTTGGCTGGAATAACATCTACCTTAGCTGCCCTTTGCTATGCTGAATTCGGAACCAGAATCCCGAGAGCAGGTAGTGCGTATGCATACACATACGTCACTATTGGGGAATTTTGGGCATTTATCATTGGTTGGAATATCGTTCTAGAATATATGATAGGTAAGGTTTCAAATAACAATATTTCATATTTTACTTTATTTTACTTAAGTTATACATTCTCGTATGTGCGGATAATAAATAACAGAGATGTGGTGCATTTCAGGTGCGGCTTCCGTGGCTAGAGCTTGGTCAGGATATCTAAACGTAATGTTGGATAGTGCAATAAGCAACGCTACTATTTCAATGACAGGCGAAATGCACGAAACACTTTTGAGTAAATATCCAGATATCTTAGCGTTCCTCATATGTATTGTAGCATCTTTAATCCTCGCAGTTGGTGTCAAAACTTCAGCTTATATTAACAATGGCCTGACGATATTGAATCTCTTAGTTATATCGCTTGTCATATTCCTCGGTTTCTATTACGCCGATCTCAATAACTGGTCCGAAAAGAACGGTGGCTTTATGCCGTACCATGTAAGTGGCGTGTTAACTGGTGCAGCGACTTGTTTCTATGCATTTGTGGGCTTTGACAGTATATCAGCGTCGAGCGAGGAAGCTAAAGATCCATCACGCTCGATTCCTATCGCTACAATTCTGTCAATGACACTTGTTGCGGTTGGTTACATTCTGGTTGCTTTAGCTTTAACCTTAATGGTTCCATATCAGAGCATTAATCCTGACGCTGCTTTACCAGAAGCCTTAGGTGCAGTTCACGCAGATTGGGCTAAGTACGCAGTTGGAGTTGGAGCGGTATGCGGTATGACTACAACACTCTTAGGTTCCTTATTTTCTCTCCCACGTTGTTTGTATGCAATGTCAGCTGACGGCCTTCTCTTCGGTTTTCTGAGTGACATCAATAATAAGTCACAGATTCCAATAGTTAATCTGATTATATCGGGTTTGTCATCTGCCTTGATAGCTCTTTTGTTTGATCTGGAGAAGCTCGTGGAGTTTATGTCGATAGGAACGCTTTTAGCGTACACTATAGTAAGTGCTGCAGTGATCATTTTGCGATACCGACCCGTTCCAGCTATGGACGATAAAGGTTTCGGAGTTCCACAACTAGATTCTCCTGGCGATCGAGAGGATAGTTCAGCAACTGGAACTCCAGCCACTGATGGAGGTTCATCTTCTTCAGAGGTAGTAGAAGCTCATATTGAATTTAATCTATTTTTTAAAGTATTTTTAAACCAATTGGTCCAATAACTGTTCCAGATGTTTGAGGCTTTGACCGTTGGTCGGCTCCGCGCACAGTACGCTTGGCTGGAGCCGCTGGCCGGCGGCAGGGCTCCTGGGGCCGCAGTCACGAGCTGTGTTTACACGTTCACCGCCGCCGCCGCTGCTTTATGCGCCTACAATCATTTCTTAGCTGGGCCTGTCGGCCTCTGGGCATTGCTTCCGAATTTCATCCTCAGTTTCATAATAATTGCGTGTAAGTTTATTTTAAGTATCTAACTGCCTCATTAGTCTAGTGGCCTGAAGCGCGACTGCTACACTAAAGGTCCTGGATTCTATTCCCAGGTCAAGCAAAGTGATATTGGGTTTTACTGTGAAATTTTCAGTTTGGATTTTGGATTTGTGCCTGGTTGAATGGCAATTGGCGCGCCCACTATTACATGTGACCTAAGCATACCGGCAAACTATAGGTAAATTTCTGCCTAATCCTTCAGGGAAACAGGCATAATGGTATGTTAAGTTTTTAAGTTTATTTTCAGTAATTCTACATTTGCGTCATGATCTTTGATCACCAGTTATGGTTTAATAACTTTCTGTATTAAATGTATTGGGACAAACTTGTTTAGTGATTTAACTGCATTTATTTGAACTTACTTAGTAGTTAATCATTTTCAGGTTTGGTGATAATCTGGGCACATCAACAAAGTCCTACACGACTGCCGTTCCGCGTTCCGTGGGTACCACTGCTGCCGGCAGTCAGCGTCATGCTTAACGTCGAGCTTATGATCAACCTAAACGCACTAACCTGGGCGCGATTTGCTATTTGGATGACTTTCGGTTAGTTTCATATTGCGTTATAATAGTTCACGTGCCAAAATCCAAGAAATTGGATCTTTTCCGTCTAGGTCAGACTAATTATTTCGGTCGGTATCACTCAATACAAATAGTCATACTTACTACCTTGAAAATTTGTCATGAAAATTATGAGTTGGTAATATTTAATGCTATATTTTTCAGGTCTTCTGCTATACTTCTTGTACGGTATCCACCATAGCAAACTGGGTGAGGGTGTCACTGGTCTTCTGTCTCGATCAGCCAGTGGAGGAGGCCAAAGCGGCGGGTGGGGTGCGGTTGAGAAGACCAGTGCTATTGCTCGCCGCGTGGGGCGCTTCGCCCGCGGCAGTAAGAGCGACGACCGCAAACCTATTATATGCGACGATGAACTGTCTAGGCGCGAACCGTGATTTTAGATTACTGTATGCACTTACTTTTTCTACCCGCGTGTTTGTCGTTTCTAGTCTTGCCAACTTGTTAGAATTGATTTTGCGACAGGATTCACAAGTATATGGTTTGCCAATATGATCTCAATTTCGGTCGTTAAGGGCTATCTGACTATAGTACCTAATGATCGTATCAGCCAGCATAGTATCTTATCATGCTTCAAAATACGGCTTGATGATTGAGTGTTTTAATATCTACCAACAGCTGCACTCAGAATTGATTGTACCATTATCATATTCATATTACCTCGATGTAGCGTATAGAGAACTTTGTATGCACAGAAAAGTGCTTTAATCTATTAAGGAATGGGATTATGGTTTCAAGCGTCTCTGGATGCGGCATTAATTGCTTAGGCAGTTTATGTAAAATATTATAGGTTATGTAATGTTTTATGCAAACAATTTTTCAATGTATGCTTAAAACAACACCGAACGAATACCTATTAAGTTATACGCACGAAACTTTGGGTGCTCTCTTAGTCTTATTTTTACTTTTTAATTAGGAATATTTTATTTGCACAACGAGTAATGTATCTCCTAAGTACCTATACTTAAATATTAAACAATAATGGTTTTTTATGTCGTCATCAATACCTAAATAGAATGATGTTTTTATTCTGTTTAGTACTAATTGTTGTATGTATACCATAATTATATTATAATATAGCTGTAACATAATCAAAATGAGAAAAGAAATAGTAAGAATTTTATGTTTGTAATGTAGTGTACAAGTAGAATCTCAATTATCAAATACTTATAGTTGCCTATCGACAAAATATAAATTACAATAATTACGCTGACATATTAAAGCTTTGGATTGATCATGATGTAATTTGCTGTATTGGTAATTATAATGCAGCTTGTAATTTTGGAGTGGGTACCTATATAGGTATTAACTTCTGGTGAGTATAATTCATAGTTACATGGATTCGCCGTTCAGAAAAATAAAAACAAGTATTTGAATGCTTTTTATTGTCAAACAAAATTCATTTCATAGTGCCGTATTGATGTCAAGTTCAACAGGGTCAATCTATATATATAAAAGGCAATGTCCCGACTGACATATCATCGCCCTGCCGAAACCACTAATGATAGAACTTTGAAGTTTTGTGAGGATATTGCTTTTATACTCTAGGCGTCATTTAAGAAAGGATTTTTCGAAATTCATCCCCTAAAGGGGTGAAATGGGGGTTTAAAGTTTGTATGAAACTCTGTCATTTCTAATTTGAATTTAATGAAATTTGGTATTAAGCCTCTAAATACAAAATAATAAAACACGTCATTAAAGATTTTTTAAATTTCATCCCTTAAATGGGCAAAAGGGGGTGTTAAAGTTTGTATGGATTTTTTTTGTTTATTATCAAAATTACTTGAAATTCAATATTTATGCTCTTCAACATAATTAAAGAAATACGTGTTTTTGGATTTTTTTAATTTCGTCCCTTAAATGTGTACAAAGAGGTGTTAAAGTTTGTATAGTTTTTTTTTATTTTTTATCAAAATTACTTGAAATTCAATATTTATGCTTTTTGATAGAATAAAAGAATCACGTTTTTTTGGATTTTTCAAATTTAAGCCCTTAAAGGGGTAAAAAGGGGTGTTAAAGTTTGTACTAATAATAAATTGTTTATTATCAAAATTACTTGAGATTAAGTATTTAAAGTTTTAAAATCTATAATTTAGTTAAATTTCGTGTTTGGTTTGTTTGGATAAAAAGGAGTGTTGAAATTTATATCGAAAAAAATATTATTATCAAAATTACAGGATGTAAACTCTACAATACAATTAAAGCAACACGTATTTAAGGTCTTTTTTTAATTTCACCCCTTATCTGCTATTTTTATTACCTATTACTTTAAGTTATGTATTCCGTTCTAAAAATAAATGAATACGCGAATCACATTATTCGAAAATCATACCAAAGTTGCACATATTATTATTTAGCCAACCATGTTATGTACGGCACTTACTTTTGGCTAACTAAAGTACAAAGTAATCGGGGCATTGCTTTAACTGTGGCTTCATCTGGAATAGCACCTACTCTTTTGGAAGGTGTCGGTCTGGTCAAGCTGTCTCTAAAACTTCCGCTTAGTCTCATCCATGTCGAAACTCCGTTGTGCAATTATATTTTAGCAGAGTGACATGGCTCAAGTTCTCCGAAATCGCACACTTATAGTATGAGATAAGAACATTATGGCACACAAAGGTGGAATCGAAGCATACAATAGATTCTTAAAGATGTCAGAGGCAGCAATAGAGTGATTGGTGAAGTTACTGTGTTGCAGGCAGGGGAATTCCGTCAGATTCCGTTATACCTAGAGGAACACGAGCAGACAAAATCAGAGAATCCTCATCATCGTCATACCTATAGCCCAACATAATGATTATCTGTAAAAAGAAATATGAGAGAGATACGTCTGTTGCAAAGTTTTTAGAGCTATTGGTTAAGATAAAAAATTTAGATGATCCTGAATCCAAAAGGAAAATATATGTACCATCTCCGCTGAATACAGTCGTGACAGGTTGTTATGATAGGTCTTATAGTTAGAGTGTATCCTGATTTTTCTAATATACAAACAAGCCTATAGATTGGCGGTGCAAACGTGCAATACTGACTCCGAAAAAAAGTGCAGTTGCTATTAATTACATAGGTACTTCTTAAGTCGTTGGAGGGCTCAGAAATTGAGTATAGGTCTGTCGATTTAGTGCTACAAGCGGATGAAGCAGATTACTAACATGTGGAGTTCCTTTACAGTGTAACCCTCCTTAGGACATCTTTAATAATGCTGCGTCTCATTAAACCACTTAAACTATGTAACGGGACTAGACTGCGAGTAACAGCATTGCACAAATATATTAAAGAGGCCACTGTCATTACTGGTTGTACTTGGGGGAATCACTTTTCATACCTCTAATACCACTGATACCATCTGACTGTTTTTGAGAACGATTACATTTCCTTCTTAACATCTGCTTTGCAATGACTAAAAAAAAACAGGGTGAGACATTAAGGATGGCAGGCTGGAATTAAGAGACGATTGTTTCTTACATGGTCAATTCTACTTTGCCTGTTACAGAGTCAGTACTAATTGCAGTCTGGCCATTTTGGCACCAGACAGAAAAACCACCAATGAGCAAAGTGGTCTACCACTATTTGTTCCACCCTGTGAAAATAGATCCTACGAGACCTCCAGAATGATAGATCATCGCTTTATCTATTAGAACACGAATGCTGGTCATTTAATAATATACATGTTGTTATGGAAAAACCTACACTGCCAAAATTGTGTTTTCCACGCGGGCGAAGCTGCGGGCGGAAAGCTAGTTAACTTATAAAAGCAAAAAATGAGATAAGTATCTCAATATTGCATTCACTTTTCTGAAGATAACATTCATAGCTTTTTTACTTGCATGGATGATTGTATCAATTAAGGCGATTAACACACGGCACGCGGATTTCGTAGCGGTGCTCCGCGCGGTAAGGCGGTTTACAGTTTATTCGAAATAAGTAAGCCGATCGGAAGTTAGCCGTTCCGAACTAACGCGGTGATAAAATCATACATAAATATCGAAATTAGTAAACAAAATAATTAGAAATGTGAAACATATACGACTCTAATTATCTTTACACCGACTCTTTTTATTAAAATTTACCACTTCTAAACCACTTGCAGACAACTCCCGATCGGCTTACTTATTTCGAACAAACTGTACGCGCCTGTCCGCGCGGAAGGACTTAACGTGGTTTCGAATTCAATTTTTAATGAATATTTCCATGATTTTCCGCGCAATTATCAAAGAATTTATGTAAACATGTTTCTTCTAGGCATGATAGTTAAGTTTTTATTTCTTTATTGTTAGAATTTATGACAGATACACAATAGTAAAATCTTAAATTAATACATACGGGGAGGTTCACGATGGATTGATTGTGTATTTATGGCGCATTCACCTTAAAGAACTATAGCATTATTGTTAAAACGATTGTATATTAAGTGTTGATGTGTACATAAAGAAATATAATACTACTTCACCTGTTATTTTATTATTCCCTGTACTTCATATTTACATACCTAAAAAGTTCTTAGACAATAGATATATATTTAGAAATATAAGGAAACAATTAAAATTTGTACCATCGATAAAAATACAATAGAAATTCCTAACTAACATATTTTGTACGCTGCGCTGTACAGTAATACTTAAACAAAATGAAATGGACGTAAATTAATTCAATTAATAGACAATATCTTAAAGTAATCACGCTCAAGTATATGAATCACACATCATCATCCTCCTAGCCTTTTCCAAATTATGTTTTTCAGTCTTACCAAATGCGAATCAGAACTATATATGAAGCAAGTGCCATCAGACCTCTGTAACCCATTTTCTTAGGCAACACCGATATTCGAATAAAAGACTGGTTGTCAGGTTTTTTGGCCTTCTGATTACCTTTAACGATTTTCATAGGTGTTCGTATGACAACCGGGACCAAAGAGTTTAACATATATATTCACGACTGACCGCGGCAGGCGAAACAAAACCTAGGAGATCTGTTGATCAGAGCAGTTATAACTTAGCCAAAAGCCCCTCTATATAATAATCACACATGCTTAAGTAAAATTGAACTAATATTGTTATTTAAAACTACCTCACGGTTATGCCGACTTTATAAAAAATATACATAATAAAAACTGTAATATTGAAACAATTTATTGCACATTTTCAATAATACATATGTATTAATAAAATATAAGTATTATGATATAATAATATATATATATTACAATGGGGCATTAGAAAACCACAGTTTAGATTACGCTTTTCTCGAAATTTAAAGTATTTTAACATTAGATTGCCTATATTATATTAATAATACATTGGATTAAAATAAATTTAAAAATATAAAATCACTTTGTGCACTAAATAATTAGCAAATTGGGTATGTCATTTGTTTACATGAATTTTTTTGATACACTATACTTCTGTATACGCATAAGAATGGCGCATCAACACTACTTTCTGTAGTAGATTTATTTAACTCAAGTTATAATTTTGAAAAGGTCTATGAATAATTCATAAGCATTTACACTAAGGTCTCTATAGGGTTTATTATACGCAATTTTGCGTTTTTCCCACTCGATGTGTGTTTCATGTATCTGGGTTTGCGTTATTTGTAGCAAGCACGGTCAATACCCGCAGAGAACTCCTAGACTAAACTCTCAGAACATAACATACCATCACGCCTGTATTCCCCGAAGGGTTAGGCAGAGGTGTACTAATTCACCCAAATTTCGCCTATTGCCATTAACCGGGCACAAATCCAGACTCCGAGCTGCTACTGACAATTTTACAGAAAATTCAAATAAAATTTTGCTCAACCTGGGGATCGAACCCAGGACCTTTAGCGCAGCAGTCGCGCTTAGGACCACTAGACTAATGAGGCAGTCTACACTGTCGTACCATCGTACCATAGATAAATCGGAGTGCGCACACTAGATTATTTTGGCAATTTTATTGCCATTTCATAGTATTAGCGTGCACACTCCTATTTATGTTTATGAAACGACAGCCAATAGCTGATACAAAATCTATTATCGTCAGCGGGGGCTTTTATAAATATAAAACACCCATTAGATCTTACCTATCGTGAATGCAAGAGTACTGCAGTAGTATTGTACTCAAGTTAATATTATACCCGTATCTACTACATACAAATTACCGAAATCCCAATGAACTGAAATGAAACCAATTTCTACATCACAATAGTATTCTTCATAAATAATCACTTACATAAATTAGGAAAATCTTAACTGGACCAGCACGGGTAACAAGGTCTACATGACATTGCACAACTTTTTGTGCTACGAAAATTTTTCTTTCATCCATTATAAAATTACATGGTGATATGTGGTAACTCACCAAAATTATTTCCGAATCCATAAAGTTGACGCTTTAGAAGCAATGATATTTTCACAAGTTTATATAACAAAATTTAACGCAAATAAATAACTTTTTTTTGCCGTGTTGCCTATAACTATAAGACGACCATAAGAGTATAATTAAGAGAAGTATTTTCTAAACACTTTTACATTATATACATAAATATTGTGGAGTAAAGAGATTCAGTCTTATCTGTTATATCGGCTGATTTGCCACGCCGACGGGGGAAGCCGCTGCAGTTTGTTGATGGTCGGCCTTCCCCATTGCAGCCACAGGAAACCGACGACTAAACATAGGGCAGTTTCTATGTAGAACCCGTCCACTCGTACGTCGCATGTGCCGCCATGTGACTTACATAACTGTGAACATTAAAATTTATAATCATTGGCATACTGTAGGTGCGGCAATACAGTTTACATTAATTATTTACAACAGATGTTATGTTACAACGAATTTAAAAAATACTTATTTACTCTTTACTTATCTACTAGGTAGCGTCGGTAGTCTAATGGCTAGGGCGTCGGACTTGCGATCGTGTGGTTGCCGGTTCGAACCCCACCCATTGCACTACCGACGTGAACCCACTCGTAACACAAGCATTTAGCTTAGCACGAGAGGTTAACTAAGCTAAGCTTACTAGTAATGTGTGACCCACATTACTAGTAAGCTTTAAAAAAAATAAGTTCAACACTAATGCATAGTGCTGGAACATGATTGTGTTCTACTGCATAATCAGGTGTTTATATTAAATTTATTTGTACAACAGTGTATGTAACTTACATCTGCCTCCAGTTGCGTTGAGCAAGTGTTGTCACTAAGTTCAGTAAGGGAACAAGTCTTGTAGGTAAGATGGTCGATGGCCCAGAGCGACAGTGTGTTCGGCCAGTTAGTCCCAAGGTTTGACATGGTGTTCAGGAATGTCATATAAGTTCCGCCCACGGCAGGGTCTGATACTTTGGCGAAGAACGCCATTACAGCCACAAACATGCAGTATAAACAAGTCTGAAATAATTTAAGAGAAAGTTAGTTCGTAATGCAGTTTTCTACTAACTGATCTTAAGTAACTTAAGAAATCACAACACTCACTGTATGTTGAATATATCTTTGCTAAAACTAAATAGAATGTAATTGCTTCTAATTAAGTCTAATGAAGTAGTATAGGTACCTGTTGGAAGATGTAAAGCGACATTAAAATGAAGAGGTATGAGTAGGAAGGTCCCTTGTCGCCCAGCAGTGAGGGCGTGAGGGCCACCAGCGCGGCGGCCAGCGGGCCCACCAGGAGCCGCAGCGGAAACGCGCGAAGCCAGAGCGACAGCGGAGTAGGACCCGTCGTGTGCTTTGCTAAGATCTGAAGTTTACAAAAACCCGTTCTAAATATGACGGCGTGAATGGCACATTTGCTGAGCAAAACCCTTGTGCTAATAACGTGCGTGTGGGTAATATATTCGATGCCCATAAAGAACAAATATTTGAATGGTCTACAGGGAGTTATTTGAGGTCTGTGTGCTTGTGTATGCGAGAATTTGCATTTGTAAAAAGGTACCTACAGAAGAAAATATTAGTGCACAGAATCGTTTAAAAATATAGATTATGTAAATATTATATACATTTTATTGATAATGATACCAACCACTGGCATTATGATTTGAACAGGCACAAGTGGAATGGCTAATAGGGCCAAGTCTTCTCTAGGTACTCCAGCCTCTACAAGTTTCAAACCTGATACCGCATCACTAGCACAGAATCCAAGCTGGAATGTAATATTATCATATTATTAATAGGATGACGAATGACACATTTATCTACAAGTTGAAAAAGAGTTTACAAGACATATGACATACCTTAGCAGTAAATAAGACCAAAGCCAGTAATATTATATAAGCAATGGTTTTGTGAGAGCAATATTAGTTGACTAAAGTGAAAGAGTTTTATTAAATATTTATATTTGTAATAATAAAAATATTTAAAAGCAAGTTGAATAAGTATTTAACAAGATATTATTTACCTTAGCAGTAAATAAGACCAAGGCCAAAGTGCGCACTGACGGCAATTTCATAATCGTGTACAGCTGCTTATAAGCTATCACAACATCACTAAAGCCTTTTACATTATTGTCTTTGGTGTTTGCAGAATCATTTATTTCCTGTTTGAAAATGGCTATCAATGTGGTGCTGATAATAAACATCCACCCCCAGAAGAAAAGGAAACTGGCTAGTGTAACTAGACCAGTTTCTTCTGGTACAGTGCGCAGGTACTTGTTGCAGAAGTAAGGAGATTCCAGAGCCAGAAACATCACATATCCAAGGAAGAAACCAGCTGTTTGCCCCACAGTGTTACATGTTGAGGCATGCCCTACATTACACCTAGAAATTAAATAGATATTACATTAAACCTAGAAATTTAATAGATAATAATCAAAAGATATGTTTATAATCTTATAATTATTTAAGAGATAAGATATTGCTGATGCTGATAACAACAATAGATCATACTTACTAATATTGATAAATACATTTAAAGGTTCAGTTAAAAAAAAATTAACTAATGGCACAGTACCAACAAACATTATCTTTGTTTCAAACTTAATTGATGCAATCAAAAAATAAGCACTACATTTAATATTTGCGAGGAATCATTTCAATAGAATAACTAACTTATTACAATAAAATGCTGTTTGATGCATGTAATATTTGTTAATTTTACCTTTTAAGCATTGTAAGAGCCCATCCATCAACAGCTATATCTTGGGTTGCAGCCAGGAAGTTTAAGAGAAGGAATGTCATCGTTAGAATAGTCATAGATGGAGCAACTTCATCAGTTCCAAGCCACGAAGTCACACTGTTGGACATGATGATCATCACAAGTCCAATTAAATACTGAACTGGTACAAGCCATGTTTTCCTCCGACCAAATTCTGGCCAGAAGAGAGCATCAACTACAGGTGCCCATAATAACTTTACACTAAATGGCCAGTTGACAAAACTGAACTCAGCCTGAAAATTAAAAATACCATATACTGTTCAATTAAGTATTTTTTAATTAACAAATCAAATGTAGATGCTATCTGCAAAAGTATAAACTATAGGCAAAAAAAAATTAAAATTTTATTAGTTATTATTGACACAATCCTGGGTCCCAGGGGTAAACGGGAAGGATAACCCAGAGAGGATGTGGGTAGAGGGCTAGCACTGCATGACAGATACCAGTTATAAAAAAAAAACTTAGTAAGTATTCTTGAAATTAGCCTTTCTTTCTTTGTAGCTGTACCTAAATCCTATATAAATTAAAATCAATGCTACTGGCAATTTATCATTTAGCTCTTGTAAGATCATTACTTGAGAAAGGCTCAACTAATTTAGCTAATTTTTTCTTCAGGTCAATTTTTGTGAGTAATAAATGACAAAATTAACCAGAAAAGTTAGAAGAATATTTGGAATGGAACATTTACACAAGTGGCATTAGGCATTATAGTATATTCATATCATTGAGTTATTCACAGAATTGATAGGTGCAAAAGAGTAACCACTTAAGATCTGGGAGTATCATTATTACTGTGAGTCAATAAGGCACTTCAGTCAAAAAACAGTGATAGCCTAGTGATACAACTGTTGGACTGCCAAGCAAAGTTCTTGAGTTGGTATCCAAGGCAAATCTCCTACTTTTTTTATGATGAACAAGGCATCTATTGATTGAGGATTCACCACTAGTTTAATAATAATTAAGTAATTAGATGAGTTATTGAGTATAATAAACAAAATAATAAAAATTCACAAAGTATGGTAGGTAATTAAAAAACTAATTTCAATTTTTAATTACAATTTTGTGCCGTTTTACAGCAGTTTTTATAGGTGTCACGATCATATAAAGAAATTTCATGCATTAAAACTCTATGCAGTAGCAGTAGTGGCCATAAAAATCTAATAAACTGAGTAAAAAATTACTTACTTGTTGTGTGTAAGTTATGCCTCGATTTTGAAGGAGCATTGGTATTGCTCCTGCAAGTCCTAGCGGTATACCCTGCAGGGTATATAGAAACAATAATACAGCGATATTTAATTCATCCCCTTTTATATTGCTGCGACTCTCGCCTGACGAATTGTCACCATTTTCAATTAATTCCTCCTTTTCGGGCGACTGTTTACGCTTTGTCAATGGCATGACTGAAGCAAGTAGGGCCTGAAAATTTATTTGAAAATAATTATAAATCCATTGCACTATGTACCAATCCTACAAATACACGTCATTGAATTAGTTCTTGATTCGTGATCACAAACCTTAATTTTGGCCGGAAGCTAAGGAGATCTATAATATTAGATAATTGGGCTTTACTATGAAAGATGAAATGTACGATTAACCATTCATAGATTTAAAAAAATAATCAAGCGCAAGTCAAAAATATTTGAAAACATACGAGCACCCTTCACGTATCTCACAACTCACACACAACACATGAATGAAATGAACACCATGAACGTGAACGGCATGACCACAAGCTCAATGTGCTTGTCAATAGTGTCAAAGTCAAAATTGAAATTGACTGAATTATTTACATAGGAGTGTAGAAGTAAGGAGACATCTCTTAAGGTAGAAAATCGAAGTGTCCAGCTGTAAGGTGTAAATAACAGTTCCAAAACCTTCCGAAATGGCGCTAGGGTAGACCAAGGGTATGGTATGAAGGTAGCAATAATTGTAAACGAATTGAAGTACAGGGGCCGTATTACCACGTATTAATGCCATCATTTTTACGTTGTGAAAGAGGGACGCCATTATTTAACCTGTAGAGCGGCATCCCTCTCTCACAACCTAAAAATTATGGCATTAATACGTGGTAATACGGCCCCAGTTTGTTCGAAATAAGTAAGCCAATCGGAAGTTAGCCGTTCCGAACTACCGCGGTGATAAAATCGTTTATTTAAGTGTTTTAATACATAAATAACGAAATTAGTAAACAAAATAATTAGAAATGTGAAACATATACGACTCTAATTATCTTTACACCGACTCTTTCTATTGAAATTTACCACTTCTAAACCACTTGCAGACAACTTCCGATTGGCTTACTTATTTCGAACAAACTGTACACCGAGTTAAAAATAATAATATTATAACCTTAAAGAGTTATTATGAGAAAACGTGTAGCTAGAGTGATTTTATGTCTTGAACTGTGAATAGTACGTTTATTGATTTTATCATTTAATTTTATGAAAATTTAATTATGTGAAATAGGGGGTGGTAGTTTGTATGGAAGTTCGTCATTTTCGAGGATAAAACAATGAAACTCTGTATTTAGGCACTTGATAAGAAGTCAATAAATATTTGTTCTAACGTTTTTGGAATTTCGGCCTGTGTGGGGATCAAAAAGGGGTTGAAAGTTCGTTTAGAAGTCCAAACAAAGTCACGCTTTTAAGTTTAGCACCGGAACCGATTTAATGAAATTTAGTCCAAAAATAGACTAGACCTTGGAAGATTTTTTTTCTTTAAAAAAAGCTTACTAGCAATGTGGAACGCACATTACTAGTATTCTTGTTAACCCCTCGTGCTCAGCTAAATGCTTGTGTTACGAGTGGGTTCACGTCAGTAGTGCATTGAGTGGGTTTCGAACCGGCAACTACATGATCGCAAGTCCGACGCCCTAGCCATTAGGCTACCGCCACTTCAAAGCAGATATAAGCTACGTTTTGTTGTAAAAAAGGGGTTGAAGTAAGGGATGAAAATTTTCACGGGAGTTTGTCATTGTTGAAGGTAGAACGATGAAACTTTGTATTTAGGCACTTGATACAAAGAAAATATTTGTTCTAGCTTTTTTAAAATTTCCACCTATGTGGGGATGAAATAGGGCAAAACAAACTAAACAGTCAAAATTGTGTTAACCACGTGGGCGAAGCTGCGGGCGGAAAGCTAGTAACCTATAAGTAATTAATTTTTTAGATGCAAAAATTAATTAATTTTTTTCTAGCGCGCCTTTAAAATTTACCCTGATGGTACTGTGGCGCCACCCTAATTTAATGTATTTTTACGGACACTTTTTCATTTACACAGATGATTCTCCCTACCTCTACCCTCCATAATACATATATACACTCACGCCTTTTTCCCACAGGGGTAGGCAGAAACTATGGACTGCCACTTGCTATGACTCTTGCATATCTCTTTCGCTTCTTCCACATTCATACATCTTTTTATACACAAGGGCCAGTTGCGAGTACTACGCACCTGACCTTTTTCGGTTCGGAGAACCTCGCCGATAACATCGGTGTACGTCGGGAATGGAATTTATAAGGCGAATGTCAGTGGCAGTGTCGGGAGAGGTCACTGCTAGGGTGACCTCTCCCGACACTGCCACTGACATTCGCCTTATAAATTCCATTCCTTAATCGTCTTTCATTCATTCTCTCGACATGCCCAAACCATCTTAGCATATTCCTTTCAATACGTGTTACTTTACATCTTTCAGTCCGCAACGTTGTCTTATCACACTATTTCTCAGTCTCTTCTTCTTCTTCTTCGTGTCGAAGGTACGTATTTTTTTATTTATTTATTTTTATTTTAGTTTGGTTATATGTTCTTTGCCCAAAACTTAGCCACCTCTAAAGCATTGTCAGTGGCAGCGCAGAGGTCGTCTCTCTTCTTAGTCTCTCATTCCTAGTTACATCGCACATACTACGCAAGGAACGCATTTCAACAGCATTTATTCTACTTTCATGTCTCTTCTGCTATACCCAACATTCACTTCCATACATAAGTGTAGGTACACACGGCTACAGGTCAACCTAAACAAATCCAATTTAAGATGATCTCGCATTGTACAGGCTGTCCATACAATAAGAGGCCGGCGTAAACTAGTTTAGTATAGCTTGACGTGTTAGTGAGCCGAGCTTACTCCCCGAAGGGCTAAGATAGAGGGGATGTGCCTATTGCCATTAACTAAGCACAAATCAAGACTGAACTGCTACTGAGAATTTCATATAAAAACCCAATATCACTTGGTCGAACTGGACCCAGGACCTTTAACGAAGCAGTCGCGCTGTGACCACTAGGCTTATGAGGCAGTCTAATTTAGATTTTTTTAACATTACTTTTATTTATTGTTCGAGTTGTTAATTTTCATTCATAAATTGAACGCTGTGTTTGTCTACATTCGCAACTCCTGTTGTTTGTAAGTCCTTGTCAAAGAGTTCTATTATAAAGTATACTGGCAAGTCCTTATGCAACCGCATCTGTGCATTTGACGCATGCGTATCATCCACCTGCTTCCAAGAATATTACTATAACCTACGAATAAGTAAAACATACTTGTCTGCTTCTTACTATCATAAGCACTGTGGAAAAGAAAGAAAGAGTTTATATTTGCGTGCAGATAAACTTAGCCACGAACGTGTGGGTTGTATGGGTTGTATGAGGAGGAGAGAGGTAATATCTTAGGGCAATGTACTGCATACAAAAATTACGATTGTGGTTAAACAACTGTTTAGGAACTTGGTCGCCAAATTTTTTTTACTTTTTTGCAAGTTTTTCGTCTACAGTCTACACGTTCTAGCGAATTGCGACTCCAACTATATCTTATTCACAACTTAATACTAAATAGCTCAGCGCTCTTTGCAAATACGATTTTGGCAACATTGTCTCAAATTGATTGAATAGCGTAGACAGAGAAACCAATAGGGATTGAGTGGCACAAAGCCTCTGAAGTCATAGCAAAAAAAGGGAATGAGCCATGTCTAATTAATAAAAAAAAAATAGGAGGGATTGATTACTGAACGCAATAATTTATGTCAATGTCAAATGTCAAAATTGATGTCCAAAACAAAATGTTAGTTTCGCCTTTACGAGATTTTTTATGAATTTAGTTCCACAATTCAAAATAATTAGCTTTTAAGTTTTAATCTTATTAATGGGTTCAATATCACGTTCTTGTTTCTTAAGGTGTTTGCTGGATTCCCATGCACCTATAAAATTAATTCATAATGTAGAAACAATAATTGGACGCAGTAAAATTACAAAAATTAAAGACCAGGCTTGTTCTCGCCAGCAACGTAAGTAAAGTTATAATACTCCCAAGAAGACTGACCTCAAAATGGCACTAGTGCAGTTATAAATACATAGTCCCTTTTCCTTTTAACAGTTTCTCTGAGAGCAGATTGCGAAAAATGTTTGGTAGAAATCAAACAGCTGGGAGTAAATGCTTCAGGCCTTGATGGGTTTGCTCTAACTAAGAATCTTGAATATAAAGTAGAACATGGCTCTAGAGTAGAAGTCTTGTTAAATAATTATATTCACATCATAGAATTTGATCCACCACCAGATAATTGTGACAATCAAAAACTGGGCAACAAACGAAAATTAGAGGAAGACGAAGAGTCTCCAAGAAAAAGAAAAAGCCTAAAAAAAGAAACTAATTTAGAAACACCTCTGAATATAAAAGCAGCTATGGAAAATCTGTGGGAAGATATTGATAGAGGTGAACTTTATGTTTTTACTTCAAAAGGTGTAAAATCTAGCCAAAAAATAGCAGCTTTTGATATGGATGGTACTTTGATAAAGACAAAGTCTGGTAAAGTGCATCCTGTGGACACCAATGACTGGCAAATAGCATTCCCAACTATTCAACAGAAGTTGAAAGAACATATAGACCTGGGTTATAAGCTTGTGATCTTAAGTAATCAAGCCCCAATTGGAAATGGGCGGGTTAAGATAGAAGACTTTAAGAAGAAAATTGAAAATATAGTAACAAAGTTGGATGTTCCTTTTCAAGTTTATATAGCTACTGGTAAAGGATTCTACAGGAAACCAACTACTGGAATGTGGAAATTTTTATCAGAACAGGTATTTATTTAGGTACTCCAACAGCTTCTGTGTAGAAGAAGTTAGTTGTTATAAAAAATATAAGAATTAACTTATTTTTTTTTTGTTTTTAGAAAAATGATGGTGTAAATATAGATATGGCGCATAGCTTTTACTGTGGTGATGCTGCAGGCAGAATCGCCAATTGGGCACCTGGTAAAAAAAAAGATCATTCTATGGCTGACAAACTTATGGCTGAAAATCTTGGCCTTCAATTTTACACACCAGAACAATTTTTCCTTGGACATTCAATTTCCAATGTCCCAATGGCCAAACCAGATTTTAACCCCAAAGAGCTTAGTACTGCAGATTTTAATCATGACTTAATTAGCAAAGAAAAAGAGGTAAATGTATATACATAAAGATAAATATAATTACAATGTATTTAAGAACTAAGAATTATTAAGTACTGTTTTTGTTTGTAGATTATCGTTTTAGTTGGGTATCCTGGTAGTGGGAAATCATTTGTAGCAAACCAAATTGAAAAGAAATCTGGATACAACTACGTTGCTGTGTGTAGGGATGTCCTTGGTTCATGGCAAAAATGTGCTGCTGAAGCAACAAAGTTACTGCAGGTAAGTTACAACATTTAAAACAAACAAATTTGGATCATTATAACCAATGGTCCATCCAATCTTTAGTTATGTGTGACCAAAAATGTGGTCACTCCATCAACCTTACTGTCTCTGTATGACATGGTTTTGATGTCACACATTTGCACTTCTAACCTCTAGGACACATCTGCCAGGGTTGTAGTAAATGTGTTTAAGAATCACAACACCTTGATTATTGGCCGATATGAGTCCAATATACCCTGCTTACTAAGAATAATCTACGAGGATATGCCACATAACATAAAAAATTTGGACATACTTTTAAATTTACATACTCCACCTAATAGTACACAAGGCTACACATCAAGCTATACTATTCCAGTATAGGATGGCCTTGAATTGTATGGAAAACTTTTACAATGCGAGATCAGCTCAAACTAGATTTGTATAGGTTGACCTGTAGCCGTGTGTACTAGTGTTAATAAAATATAATAAAATATAATAGATGAAAAATCAGATAACTGCACGGACATGATTTAAAACCCAAACCTGTCACTTGTTTAATCTGGATACTATGAGGCATTGTATAATTTATAGTTAATTAACAAATAGGTTTATGATTACCCTTCTAATGGTGAGATGGCAGCACACAACATTTTACATGATGAATTAAAACCACTTGAATTTTGTAAATATTAACCATTGAATTTGTTGAAAGTTATCACAACACTTGCTGTTTTTAACTTTAATGGTACATTGTTATAGCGAGGTAAAAGTGTTGTAGTGGACAGCACTAATCCTGACAAAGAATCGCGCGGCCGTTGGGTGTCACTTGCTAGAGAAATGAAGGTGGAGTGCCGATGCGCGAAGATGACGGCGAGCATAGCTCATGCGAAACACAATAACAAGTACCGAGAACTGATGAAAATCAACCACATTCCAGTCAACGACATTGTATACCATACTTATAAGTAAGTACACTTTTATTGCGGATTTTTTTTAAGACGAATTAATTATCGAACTAGTCCTGTGTCGCGGGGGTTTTACGCATCATACAATTAAGGGACTCTAAGGACACCCTGATACGAAATACCTATCTGTTTTGTCGGATGGGAAATAGAACCCAAACCACGTTACGCAACGGTAGTGGCGGCCTTAATCGCTTAGCCACACGTCCAGTCAATTTGGAAGTTAGGTGAAGTTAGTTTCAGTTCTGCAACATACATGAATATTCTTAGAGACCTTAAAGACCATCTTGTTATCTTTCAACAATCAATCATATCTATGCTAAGACCTGCAAAGCTGATTGTTACGCCCATTATTCTTGTTTCAGAAATAAATATGTTGAGCCAACAACTAATGAAGGTTTCAAAGAAATAATTAATGTTCATTTTAACCCCGCGTTTGAAGATAAAGAAGCTGAGCAGGTATACAGAATGCATTTATTAGAAAAATAAATATTTAAATCATGTCTTAGATGGTATTATGAAATAAAACAATGATTGTGATGCAAATCAGCATTTTTATTGCTTAATTAATCGAGACACTATTCTATAACATCGTGTAGTTCGATTTTACAGTAACAATTCTAATAACTGCAACTTTAATAACGTGTTCAGAAGGTTTAAATTCAAACATCTTTTAGTTCAGAGGCTATATCATTTTATATTTAATGTTATTATACGTTATTTAAGTTTTTTTTTATTATTATTTAATTTATTTACAATTTTGACTAACACAACATCAATATTAGTGAAAAAATAAAAGAAATTTATTTTTTATACAATATCTTATCGTGGCTAATTGCATCGGCAAAGCGTGCCCACATGGCAATGGCGAAATGGACGGATGATATACGATACTAAAAAATATTTTTTACCTTATTTACAATCACACTTTGTTATGATTTAATTTTGAAAAAATAAGAAAGCAGCAAGCTAGCATTTAATTTCATAAATATTACCCTAGGAATTATTTTGTAGACAAAGTTACCTACCTACATAATTAGATATTGTCAATATTTCAACAGATAGCAACAATACTCACGCAATATATTATGTCTATTGGTTATCTAAACTTTCTAGGCACTAGAATACAACGTAACCCCGCGTTACAACGCTTCCACTAACGACAGAAAATGTTGCAAACATCTATTTAACTCCCAAAGAATGCGTGGGATGAGGGAAGCTGTTTGCAACATATTTGGTCGTCAGTGGAAGCGAGGGGTACAACAGTTTTTTTTTGTCCCGACTGTTGGTTTTTAGAAATAAAGTTCTTGGATCTGAAGCAAAAATACTAACTGCTTTTATCTACTAAATGTTGATGACTTTAATTTTAATCTATACATATAAAATCCTTTGTCCTGAATGACTGACTGACTGACTGACTGACTGACTGACGGAACAACGCACAGCCCAAACCGCTTATCGTATAGTCCTGAAACTTGGAGGGTGTGTTCTTTGTATGACGTAGGCATCCGATAAGAAAGGATTTTCTGAAATTTTACCCCTAAGGGGGTGAAAAAGGGGGGCAAAGTTTGTATGGGACAACGCGATTCCTTGGTCCAATCTGCTTCAAATTTTGCATAAACGTTCTTTAACAGAATTTATGTAAGACGTGTTTCATATTTTATTGAAATTCACCCCCTAACGGACTTAAAAAAGGGGGGAAAGTTATTTTGGGCGTGGTTTGCTTCGAATTTGATATCAATACTCCTTAGTGTTTTTGATTGAAATTACTTTTTATTTTGACACATGTCATGTTTGAAAACTCAATATGATTTTACGTAGGATTTTACTCAAGAAACATTGGTTGATAAACTATAAAAAAATATAAAATGTAAAATGCTTTCTATGGCACACAAAAGTAGAAGAAGAAAGAATAAGAAATTTACATGTTATTTTTATATTTCAATAAAATAATATAGTGGAACAAATTATTTGGTCTCAATTTTAGATAATTTGTAATATCCCGCCAGAAATAGAAAAAATAAACAGTCAAAATCGTGTTGCCCACGCGAGCGAAGCTGCGGGCGGAAAGCTAGTTAATATATAAAATTGAACTTGTAATCTATACAACACTAACTGTTGCCCGCGGGTTCATTCGTATCCCAAAGAACTTTTTTCATACAAAAGATAGCCTATGTCCTTCTCCAAGATCCAGTCTAGCAGCAAAGGGCATCAAATTACTAAATTAGACCAACTTTAGGGTGCAGTATTTCGCAAAACAAAAGTCGATCGATATTTTAAAATATTCTTGCTAAAATGTTTTACGCTTCAACCCATAAATGCAACTGGGACCAGTTTGAGATCCATTGCGCGTCCGATACGGCAAATTAAACAAAAACAAAAAAAAATACTCGTTATTTTAAATCGCGGCATCGGACTTCTGATCCCGCCTGAATTACGGCGCAATTATGTTGTATGTTGTATATTTAGGCAGTCATATATTTTATTTTGTCTTACCGTATTATTATCTTTTCTTTTCTTTATTTTATAAATTGTCAGTTTAACCTGACGTTTATAATCTGTAGGTAATGTTAAACGATATCTATAGAAAAAGTTATGCTGTCTGCTATTATAAACTATTGGTAGAGAGATGGAGGGTAGAAAGTAAGGAGGACCATCTTGTATGGGGGATTAGTCGAAAAAGTGTCCACTTGTATACAGCAAATTATTGTTCGAACACTCACCGAACTAGCGCTAGTGTAGCAAGTGGAAATGATATGAATGTAGCTGTTATAAGCAGAGTGAAGTGTACTGAGTTGAAAAATTTAACATTTCTCTTGACTTCTGTAGTTAAGAAATATGCAGTATTTAAAATCTCAAACTAAACTGTAATTTAGTAAATAATAACCTATGAAACTCCTGAAATAAAAATATATATTTTTTTTAATTCTTCCACTTGCTACTATAGCGCCACCTTAATTTGCTCCCTTTCAATGGACACTTTTTAATACACTGAGATGGTCCTCCGTACTTTCTACCCTCCATATTGTAAACATTTGGATTCATCTTGTTCCTTGATTGCATGATAGTTTCATTACGAATGTGTGTATGTAGTGAATTAATTGCATTGTGTTCGTTCAATGATAAATCCACATGATAGCTTACTTGTGGTAATTGCATAGGTACTCAAAAAAAGTGGGTAACATAAAGAATCGATTATGGGGCAATGATAATAATGGCACCGGCTTGTCGTCATTCTCCATCAGGATCTATTTCTTCCTCCTCCGCGTCTAATAGATTATCCAGACTCGAATCCGAGTCATCTTCTTGTCATCTGTAAAATTATTTTGTCTTGCAATTAATTCGATAAAGATCCGTATTAGTGCTATTTTGTTTGACCGAATATCTTATAAAGTTGTAGGTCTGACTGTTTTTTGCAGCTATTGTTAAAGAAAACCTAGATATTACCAAGAGATGGGACTACGTTTAAAGAAATAGTGCTTAGGTATAAACTTCACAGGCTAAATTGCTCATCCCATTTCCGCGTGTCAAGCCATTTGATTCTAGAGCGACGGCGTTATCTTGTTTAGAAAACAATTGTATTGTAACAACAGTTGTATTGTACCTGGCTATATACACGGTGTCGATGTGTGCCAGACGGGCGCCAGTGAGGGGCACGGTGGCAGACACGGGCCTCAGTTTGCGTCGCTCCATGGCACTGCGAGCTTGCTGCACAGCCAGGTCGCCGCACCAACGTTCACAGCGAGCGTATATCACTACACCTTGAATACAGATACAAACATTTCGTGAGGTTACGTAAGTCATGCTTGTTCCATGCATTATGCCAATAAAATTAAGATACATCTCACGAGCTCACCAGCGGCTGCGAAGAGTGTAATAGCTGGCCAAGAATCAAGTAGTAACGGTGTAAGGAACAGCAGAGCAGTCAGCAGGGTTATGGGACCTTGTAAGCCTTGTGCCTTTCTCATACCCAAGTTATGAGCTGGCTGCCACGCGCATATGAAAGCTCCTGAAAGCCATACTGCAACAAACAGAAAATTATTATCTACCTACATAATGAAAAATGTAATGAGAATGTAAACGCACGTAGGTAGTTAGGTAGTCATACCAAGCTATTCTTACTGAAAGTATGGCTACCGATACTGATTGTTATAGCTATTGCAATAGAGTCACGAATATATAATATGTAGAGTTTGAGTTTATTTATAGAGAAGGTCTTGCCAATTTCCTAACTAGGTACCTATAATTCTACTAATAGGCATGCAAATATTCTTACGTGGTATCCCAGTAGCAAACATAGGGACTCTGATAGCTTCACTGCAGAAGGCTGATGCAATCAGAGCATCGGCTACTAGTTGTATGAGGGCGCCGGCTGCCGACCAGCGCGCGCCGCGGACGCACGGTGGAGAAGGCGCACTCGACTCCGGGACTGATGTCACCACCTTGAAATATTACGTAAGTGGGTAGATATTTATGGCATTTATATGTTCTGGTAGCGCAGGTACTTTAGCGCTACTCTACGCTTGAGGTGCGGTAAACGGAAAATCCGGGGAGGAATCGAAAATTGATTATCACTTCTGGACTGCTGTTGAAAAGACTGAGTGCTATTTTACGTTGATTACTTACTAACTTCACTGTTTTCCTATGCAAGACTTGATAAAGATAGAAAAAATCTCACTTGAATTCTGTCTCTGTATTCCTTTACTACAGCGTCAATGTCTGTAGAATCGTCGCCCGAAGACAGTTCTTGTTCACTGGCTTCCGCGTCAGACCCCACATCGACCACTTCGGCCGTGGCCATCGGCACTCTGCTTCTGCTCGTCATTGGGTCATTCTCTTCTGTTGGACAGCCTGCGTATTCATCTAGAAGAAGGCACTCGCGCTCCTCAGTTTCTAAAAAGCAGAATTAAGAAATTTATTGTAACATACAGGTATCTCACACTAGGCCTAGTAAATAATGGGTACCTAATGTAGGAAATAGCAAAAGTTGTTTTTACTGAACATTGATTTTAAAAGGAACAGAACGTAAATAGACGGTAGGTACCTTTTGTCACTTTGGATTTTATACTCTCCAGAGTCTTGGTGTGGCGAATTGCAGATGGAATAAACCAGAGGCCGCGTTTAACTTTATTTCCAGATATTTTTGAACCGCGCGCAGCTTCTCTTCCCAAGCGCTTGTATTCAATATCTGCAACATTATGCACTTATAAGTGAACTGCTAAACTAGCGTTGGAACAGATATTTGGTTTTTAAAACAATACTTTATTGGGCACTCACCTCCGGCCTCCTTTTGTTCGGCAGTCGGTACACATCGCATAATAATAAAATGTAGCGCCTGTATAGATATACCAAGCAAATGGCTCGCGTTCATAAGAGTAATCATGTGTGAAAGGGGACACGCAAATGCAAGTATCGCTGCCAAACTTCCTGTAAAGTGTAAAATAATACATCAATTAAGGCCTCACCCACACAAATAAGAATCAGGACTGTAATTTGATAATTCTAGTAAGTAGTTACGTGATTAAGCGAAAACCAGTTATCCCATAGGTATCACGGTTGGGTTGCTAAATGACATCATCCCTGATTTATTCGCTCGTTATTACCAATTGGCAGGCCGACGTCTAGTAAATCCCCTTAATTTGATTAAATGCAATTAACGTATAATACGAACCAGCAGTGAAAACTGCGAGGACTGGGCTTCCAGTGGTGGTACTCTCATATGTCATTGACCTAGTCAGCACTTTCCATTCTGGCGAGGCCAGGCCTACTAGGACCGTAAAGAGTAAGGGGCAGAGTTCAGTCAGAGCCAGACAGATGCCAGCTACGGTCACAGCGGCCAGTACTGGACACACCCAGCCTGCGGCCCTCGCTTCTAGCAGCGTCGTGACGGGCAAAGCTGCGTCGATGCTGTTCCTGTAAGAATAGATGGGGATGTAAGCAGATATATATGCCGATTGATAATAACAAGCTGAAATGCTGGATAATATGGCAGGCCTTGGCGTGATGATAGAGTAGATATATCTCTGTAGGTACCAGCTAACGGGAAGGACGTGATAATGATCAATTTAAAAAGTTGTTTATTTGCGAACCATACTACTCACCCTTTTAGCATGTTTGTGTAGAGGAAACATAATCCTGACAGTACTATAGTAGGCAGTCCAATCATAAGGAAAAGATTTTTCTTGAGAGTGCCATTTTCCTTAGGAAGTACCACGTTAAATGCATAAGATATTGGTGCTCCTGCTGCAAATAGCTGAAAAGATTACAAAAACGTTATATTATTTCATTAAACACATTTCTATATATTCTCGTATTGTACTGGTATCTTACCTCATAAACAGTAATCGGTATTGGCATATTAATATTGGCAATATCGAAGTTAATGAGGCCAAATATAGCAAAGAACTGGCTGAATATGTACAGCAGAATTAACAGCATAAAAGTAAACATCATACTCTCCTGAAATAAAAACATAGATTAAAATGTCTGAAATTTCCGGTTCTGTTTATTAGGGGACTGCCTCGTTGGTCTAGTGGTCCCAATCGCGACTGCTACGCTAGAGGTCTTGGGTTCGATCCCCAGGTCGAGCAGTGTTATTGGGTTTTTCTATGAAATTCTCAGTAGCAGCTCGGAGTCTGGATTTGTGCCCGGTGAATGGCAATCGGCTCGCCCCCTATTACATGGGACCCAAACATACCGGCGAACTGTGGGTGTACATTAAGTACACCTCTGCCTAACCCTTCGGGGAATACAGGCGTGATGGTATGTGGATATTTTCGAGTGGATACCTAATATGTGCCAGTGGAGAGTTCATCCTTCGTACAACTATTCGAGTACAATTCAGCAAGTGTGATAGGTCTGAATTCTTGTCATGTTGAGTAAGATTAGAATCTCTGAATTGTATCATGTATCCCTAATAGCGGTAAACGGAACAATTCAATTTCATTATCTATGTAGGTATAGAAAAGTTACTTGAAGTTACGAAATCATTCAAGTCAATGAAGTGATCTAATCTTGTTGGCAGTGGTGTAGCTAGGTAACCAAAAAATTAACCAGGGCCCCAACTAAACTATTTAAAATAGTTTGCTCCGTATTCGTCGTTTTCCGAATTTGACGTACCTACTCCAGAGTTGTCGTCATCCATTCGTTCGTTCGTTGCGGGGAGAGTCCTAGGGGCACTGCCCCGTCTAGCCCACCGGTAGCTACGCCACTGCTTGTTGGATAAAGCTAAGATAATGATACTTAACGAAATAATATAATTTACCTCTAGCCCGCACATGAACATAGCGCAGACGACCATGACGACGGTGACGCCCAGCACGTCAGGCCAGGGTTCCCCCAGTGCCCGGGTCTCGTACCCGAACAGCCACCTCCTTGTGCGGCCGCCGGTCACATGGTCGGCTGTAGCACTTAGGATACGGGCACAGATCGCAACCGCCACCAGATGCGAGAGGAAACTCATCCACATCGCCATGTAGTCAGCGAAAGAACGTAAGTTGCGTTCCCGACGACCTCTCGCAGTTTTAGGTGGTGGGAGTATTTCAGCAAGCTTTTTGAGATCTTTACATGTGAATGCTGTAAGAAATGTATCAAAATATGGAAATAAATAACACAGTAACTTTTCAGTTTTTAAGTTTTCAATGGGACATCTACTAAATAATCATTTAGTGAGTGTACCTAGTATCGACCGTTAAAATTATTGTACGTTTTGGTAATCTACGAATGGTACTCAAACTGATTTGGCATTTAATGAAAGGCAAACTCACTGGCAATAGTGATGAAGATGGCCAGCAACATGACAGCAGGCACCGCGCAGTAGCTGGAGTTGGCAGCGGCTAGCGGCGCTAGGAGGAGCGCGCCGAGCGTCCACCGCGCGCCGCACGCCTCGCCGCCGCTGAGCGCGCTCAGGGCTTTGCTCATCTTGCTACGTTCGCTCCTTTCACTTGACATCTTCTAGGTTCTGCAAATATATCATAACATAGGCCATGATACGATCACACAAAGAACTACTAAAAGCTACTAACAAACTGATGAGCGATTATGAGATAATGCGTTTAGATTATGCTACTAGGTAAGTATATGTTTTTCAGAGCAAATTACACGGTAGCACATCTTATCTGCAGAGTAATGTGGAGAAAATTATATGTTGTGGTTTCGTTTGAGGTTCTAAATTACGTAAAAATCTAAACACTTCATGATCTGGCTAAACAATTTGTTTTGCAGTCTTACTGAAAATAATACTTAAACATTATATTTATTCTCCAGGAAAAACATTATTTATTATGTAGTTCGCTCGCCGCGACTTTGTTATTACGAAAAAAGATATTGTTGGCTCTACATAGGCGTACTTCAATTCAGAGAGAGAGTAACAATAGATGTAAAGGTCTACACAATATAATAAAATTGGATAACTTACCATCGTCGCTACGTAATATCGAATTAATAGCACTTACGATATCACCTCTATCATTGCACCAATTTACTACATTTTCAATAAATAACACTACAAAACACACACCACTTTATGATTAATTAGGTATTTTATACTCGACTGACAATAAGAATTTGGATTTTTGTGTGAAAATTTGCAGTGTCTGCTGGTAAATAAGGTCGTGTTTTCATGTTTATGCGACAAACGCGAGAAGGGTAGAGCTATAGCTGCTTCTTTGTTGTCTCACTCGCGATCGATACGGGATATCGGCTGGGGTGACCATGGTCACGCCCTCGCAGGGAACACTGAAGCCTTCCAAACCAATACAGTTATTTATATAAGATTTTGTAAAAGACATTTGTAGTTTATTTAAAGGTATAATATTCGAGTATTATTTTTATGTTTCTTCTTAGAAATGTATTACGAAATTGTACAGTGGCAATACCCAGAATCACGAAGAAGCTAAAAGTTATTTTCTCAAAAGTTGACAAATCTACGCCCGACGGCACAACAAGCTATTCTTTCAATAACGGCAGACCTCTTCTTTATAGGGAAAACCTACACAATGCGAGATCAGCTACCTACTTAGATAAGATCAGTTATTAATTAGTATTTTAGTTCAATAAACCACAAGTTAGAACAGATATTAAAAATAATCGTTTTGCATAATTTATGGTCACTCTACGCTTGTCTAATGCCTTCTAATTTTCTAAGGTTTCCTTCTAAACGAAGTACTTGAGGTGTTAACATTGTTGGTTAAAATTACTTCCATGTCCAGTAAAACATAAAGCGGTTTCGCCTAACAGCTCGTCTGGCTTGGCTAAGGCTGATCCGACCCATAAACTTAATCCATCATCCTCAACCCATTTACAGTCGTACTACTGGGCAGTGGGCACGGGTGTCCTCCCTACTTAAGCGTGCTACAAAGCACGCTGTAGGTAAGTAGCTATGGTTATAAGGAAGTGGCTAAATTAAACTTACACGTTAGAACTTCTCTGCATCGAAACTTTGTTGATAAACAAACAACCAGCAAAACTCTGGCGGTTACAATTATTTATATCCGACTTAGCTAAAACTGGTTCAGTTTAAATAATGAAAGAATCTTCAACAGCAATCGTATACCTATATATGTCAAACTCGTACCGACTTTTTATAGTATTCGACTGGATTTAAAATTTACCATGATCCGATAGAATCACAGATACATAACATACCATCATGCCTGTTTTGTACACCCATAGTTCGCCGGTATGTTTAGGGCCCATATAATAGGGGACTGCTATTGAGAATCTCATAGAAAAAAACAATAAAAATGCTCGTCCTGGTAATCGAACCTAGGACTCTAGAGTAGCAGTTGCTTGTAGCCACCTCGACTTATGACGCAGACTATCATTTCCTGATTAATGCGGTAAATTATCTTGGTGTTAATATTTATTATAAAGAAGATAGCTAAGGCGGGTGACGGTGCAAGGAAGGGCTAATTTATACTTTATTGTTCGAGAAACTAGTTTAAGTCTCGAAAAATCTCACATGCCACGTAATATAAGAATTCGCAGGAGTAAGAGGTTAATCCAATTACACCATCTGACTCAATGTTCCTCATTGCAGTTCGCGGAAGAATTTACTCGCGGGCTCGCGGCTAAGACTCGTGATTAGCCGTGATCGAGTTTCAGACAAACAATTTAATTGAGCCTTGTTAACAGTTATGAAAATATGGATTCTTTTGTTTGGGAAGTTCCTATTGCGTAGACGATTAATGTCTTGAAATGTTTTACTTTATTTTAACAGTAGACTTTGAATCGCGTCATGGACGCTCGTGAGGGTTGGGCAACACGTCTCTATCAGTCTCTGAGCTTTAGTTTCGGAGGCTGGCATTGAGCATCCTCTGATGTTTAGGGCGTGCTTATATTTCGTTTGGTGGCCTTCTTTGCATGAATTGAGGGCACTGTACGCAACTGCTCATGAAGTGACCCATGCTTCAGACTGTGTGACACCTGAGACGTACATGCCATCACGCCTGTATTCCCCGAAGGGTAAGGTATACCCACGCTTCGCCGGTATGTTTTGGTCCCATGTAAGAGGGAGCGAGCCTATTGCCATTCACCGGGTACAAATCCAGACTCCGAGCTGCTACTGAGAATTTCATATAAAAGCCCAAAAGCACTTTGCTCGACCTGGGGATCGAACCCAGGACCTCTAGCATAGCAGTACCGCTTAAGACCCCTACTAGACTAACGAGGCAGTCTGAAACTGTCTGCAAACATGTTGAGCAATGATAGAAAGACATGGTATTAGCACAATGAAGTATGACAGTTCATACGATGCGGCCCTTTTATTAATTGCATAAGATATTTTCTGCTCGCTTTTGCCTAATTACAGACACAATGTAATAAAATCTATTGTTCTTTGACACAGGTCACTTTTGTATTTTAAAAAAAAACATATATACAATTTCTTATTGTGCGTAAACATTTATTTTCGAGCCCAGGAGCGTTGTTAGCCCAGTGGTAACGGCCGAGATTTACAAATTGTAGGTCGTAGGTTCAAACCCAGACAGGCGCTTTACTTTGTGTAATTAGTTTTTCATCGCTGCTCCTAAAACGGTGAAGGAAAACATCGTGAGGAACCGGGATGTCCTGGAAAGAAAAAATCGAAGAAATGTGAGATCTGTCAACTCGCACTGGGCCCGCGTAGTGGATTACGGCCGACTCCCTTTCACCGATAGGAGGCTTGTGTCCCAGTAATGGGAACATTATAGGCCGATTATGCTATGCTTATGCTATTTATTTTTGTAAGAAAAAAAGAAGATGCATAGGTACTAGTCGATCATCATCATCGTCGTCATTGCCGTTTAGCTCAGGTACATCGTTGATTGGTATAACGTTACTTTGCACTCTTGACAGTAACAACAGGCATTAACTTTTTTTTTTTAAACCAACTACCGGCCCATGTTGTAAATAGGTTTCTGCCAAGGCATTTTCATAAACCAATCTAAAAATTTTATTAGCTAAAAACATTGTGTTTACAATACACAACGTCTTTCTTGGCTATTACCTATCTAAAAACAGTGAATTTATAAAACACAAATATAGGTAATTTAGACATCAGACTGGCGGCCAGAGTAGAAAATAATTTATTTACTTCCATTTTACATCTCTGGTCGTTCAACGTGGTGCGGACAACAAAAGCGTTGCATATCTTATCTCACCAAGAATAGACCATTGTTCTGCCGCCGTTGAACAAAGAATCACAGATTAGTAGATACCTAATACTTTTAATTAAAACGATATTACAGTAATACCTTTTACAGATTATGGGATTAAAAATTCACGTTCATCATCTCTGTCAAAAGCATTGGTCAAAAATTTTCCTGAGGGTGTGTTAGGCTTGTAGGGATTTAAAAAACAAAAATCTTCTCAAGTAAGAAGTTAAGTAAGTAGAAGGTACTTATTGTTTTTATATAATAGGATCAGAGAATGAAAAATTTACTTTTAACAAAAAACTAAAACCGCCTTCAAAAAATAATCAAATGATGAAAGTAGTAGTAGTAGTAACTTTAATTTGGTTATTTTCTTTAAAAAACTGAAAATATTGATTTTTGATTTTATTTGTAGAATTATAAATATTGCGTTACCATTTTTGTAAGATTCACTTCTAACTTTCATGTAAGGCTGCATTGGACGTGTTCCAGTGTAAGCGTGGATTATACATAGATATATATATATATATACGGACGTGGACGCGTAGCAGTGACTAAGCAGGGTTATTTATTTTCTTCCGAATTTTGTTTAGCTAAAACATAATTTAATTTATAATATAGCTTTGTGCACTTTGCACGATTATTTTACATTACTTTTTTATTTTCTTAACCACTTAAAGGCACTGTGTCATATTACTTAGTGTCCAGATACATTAACTAATGAGCTAATTACACAGACTGTTAGTGCCTACGTTCTGTCACACATCCCGTCTGGGCGCGCGCCGGGATGAAAGTGAGTAGGCGTCTATACTTTATAAATGCTGGAATCGCGTCTATCCAGACATTCCTCATAACAACTTAGCATCAACTGGACGTAAATCGGGAACAATAACGCTATTCATTTCTTCAGAAAGTTTTTTCAGTGTTTGTGAAAATGAAATTACAGTACCTGTGTTTACTTTTTGGAATAATTTTGTGCTCAATTGGCAAGTGCGAGGCGTTCCCGTTTCGAGCGGGCAAAATAGATTATGTGAGTAAAGTTGAAATTTGTTTTTTGTGTAAAAATTTGTATGAAAATTATTTAAAAATAGTACCTACTGAAAATGTCTACTTTGATATTATTGCATTGCATATTTTTGCACTCTACAACTAATAAAACTAAAAAATCAACAGATATTTCATATGGTAAAAGTACTTAGGAATTTTAATTTATCTATCAGTGTACCTTTTCTTAGAACAATAAGTAACAGTTAATTTGGGTATTGGCACAGTAGGTACAAACAGTAGATAAGTATAGGTACTAATATTCAAAGTCAATGTTAAATACTTCGACGTGAAGCGTAGTGCTTTCATTATGATTACCATTCTTATATCCTCTATAATGATAAAATAAATATCAATAAAATCAAAGACATCAGACCCTTAGGTACCTATTTTTAAATGTTTTTATATAATTTGTAAAAATATTTAAAAATTTAAATTATTATGTTAAAAAATAAATGGAAGAGAAATAGATATAAGTACTTATTTAGAAATGTTATGTCTAGATACTACGAAAAATAATTATTGTTTCGTAGCAGTGTTAGGAGCTACGGGAAAAACAAGCAAGCGCCGTAACCGATAATTTTCCGTACGCTACGCGGTATGTTCGTAGCGGTAACATTGTTTTATCGTTTGATTGTATTGTATATTCATTTGTGCGTCCATGCTCTATGCGTCCATGTACCATTCATCCGATGACGATGAAACTTTGGTTAGTTTTTGTGTGCGCGCCCGCGAAGGTTTCTGATACAATAATAGAGAGCGTGAGTGTATTATGTCCTATGTAAAAAATAAATAAATAAATGTATTATATCTTGGATCTTCCATCACAACTGGGCTTATAATAACACTTTGTAAGTCGTTGGTATGTAAAAAATCCACGCCGGTATGTAAAGACCATCATCATCATAAACCCATTTACTATCCTACTTTTGGGCACGATCCACCACACTAGACTACTGATGATCAACGTGTAATTCATAAATTGATTACAGATGGAAGCTATTCGCCGTATGCAACAGATCCCGCAGTGGCACTGCATGAGGTACAGGAAGTTCCAGCTGCATGGGCACTGCAGCCGTTGGCTGCTGATGAGACGGACCTGATACTCCAGGTCCTTATCTAGATATTGGAGGATTTGAGAATGATCAAAGGAACACGTCGTCTATAAATTAGATACTTGTGATTTTTATTATAGGTAGGTCCGTTAAATTCGGGTGCCTGATTATTTTAAAAAAATATTTAAGCTATAAATTACCTTATCATATTCAGGTATAATTCGGTGAACCTATCGACTTGAGAAGACGTTTCAATTTGATCTTGTAACATCATGTTTGAGCAACAAGGGTTTCTTGCTCAGCAAGATGGATTTTCAGCAGACATTACATAATTAGGTAATATTATTAATTAACTATAGTGTAGATAAAATTATATTCTACAAAAAACCATTCTAAGAATACCCCAAATTTTCAACCTACGATATCTTAAACTTATAAACTTTGGAAATTGTTGACTGAACTTAGGGATCTTAAATTCCTTTAGCTTTTAAGTGAATATTCATTATTAACTAAATTAGAAGTATACATTTTAGAAGTTCTTGTTTCGGTGAGATGTTTTATTGTCTATGAATTTCCGAAATAATAACAAGTAGACTGGTAGAAAGCAATTTAAAGAAATTTTAACTATCTCTAATTGAGAATATAGAAAATGAATGTTTATATTATGTCGAATTTATAAATTTAAAGAGATTTTTCTAATAGCTATTATAAGTTAAAAATTACGGATAGGACAATAGTCAATACCGTTCTTATAAAAACTTCAATTACTTCATTAATACCTTGTCTATTATCGAATGATAGTAATTTTAAAAGTAGTTTTAGACTTGTCTGCAGCTTGAACTTTAGTACACTTTCGATAAACATTTTCAGGAAATTATAAAATGTATTTGCACAATATAAGAATACAGATTCTTATACTTATATATTATTTGGCATTTGGTATCTTTCATCATCGTTTGTCCTTTCAACGGCCTAAATAAATAATAACTCTACTTAATTACACAGTGTTTCCATGGTGTTGGTCGTAAACACTCAGAATAATAATGTTTGAAGGGGTTAACCAACAAATGAATGGTAACGACACAGTGTTTTTTTTTGCAGCACGAAAAATGTATTGTTTATTAAGATAAAAATAATTTTACGGACACAGATTTTTTGTAAATGTAAAAAATCCCAGGTTTGTTATTTTTTTTTTTATACAGCAACGCCATCATGACTAGGTCAGGTCAGTAGGCTAGCGTGGTGGACTATAGCCTTATCCCGCTCGTACTGAGAGGAGACCCGTGCCCAGCAGTGGGACAATGTAATGGGTTGATGATGATGATGGGGCCAATTAAATCAAAGACATCAACCCATTTAGGTACCTACTGTCCCACTGCTGAGTAGGTACGGGACTCCTCTAAGAGTGAGGCGGGTTAGGCTATAGTCCACAATGGTAGCCAGCTTCGGGTTGGCCTAAAAAAATTAAATTCTAGCATTGCTAAAAACCAATATAATTGTAATTAACAATTAAAATTTTTTTTTTCTTTATCAATGCCTTGGACACCGATACTTTTTGATTTCAAACTAACTTGTTTAAGTACTTATATTCTAACTCATCAGTATTATTTTACCAATTAAAATACTTTTATATTGTTGTGAAGTAAGCTAAAGTATCGTTATTTAGTCTATTAAAATTAAATATAGCGATTGATCTTGGTATTTGTATTTTAATTAAAATAAATCTTCATAAAGTTTTTGAAGTTGTTTGAAGTGCGCTAACCCCTGCTAAGTTAATAAGGCCACTTTTGCTTTATTATAGGATGATTCACATTAGAAAATTGCTTTGGATTTGCTGGGCTAAAATGGCCGGATTTGATGAATCATGATATGATGCACATAAAAAAATATATAAGTATCTGCTAGGGGTTCTACATATGAATTTATTCCGGAAGATTGCTATGGATGTGAAACCTATAGCAAGGAGGTTATGGACAAATTCCAGAGTAATTACTAATTCTGGACTTTTTATACCCCCACTGCGCTACAACATGCCACGCCGGTATGTTTAGGTCCCAAGTTATAGGGAGCGAGCCTATTTTGTAATGGCAGACCGATAAAAACAGTTAGAAGATATTATAAAGATCTGGCCCTTAAAACGTAACCAGTACAGTAAACTCGTTATAGACTAGTTACTTTCCTTCTATAATTGAGTTCAAATCATGCAAGATTGGTTGTCTGTAGAGAGCAATGGGCTACATCGAGTCTAACCGATGTCTTCCTGTAGCAACTGGTAACTGGGCCACTTCCAGAAAGTGCACACACATCTCACTATTAGTTCGCTCGGTGACTGGACCGTTTCGTAATGAAGTACCTTTGAATCATGTTACAAATTGTGATATAACACTAGAGATGTAACGCGATCTGCTGAGGTGCGCGTCAGGAACTCAATAAGGAAATGCATTTAAACATTCTTAAAAGTTTTTTATTTTCATTTATGTAAAACCACACCGAGAAAAAAGCATTTTTCTGAACAAGCGAAAGAAGGATCATATTAAGCATATTAAGAAAAACAATGATTACGACAGATTTGTCTCATAATTTTATCAATCAAGCTGTCAAGTAAAGAGGGTTAGGTTAGTTTTAGGGTTCTCTTCCTAAAAGTAAAAAAAAGGAAACCCTACGATGAGACTGTGTGCCTCTTGGTGTCCATGTGGCTATTATATTGAATGGAAACTTGCTTCCGAGCAATGCTTGGGGGGATCATCTTATGATGATACAGACGGACTCCACTCGTAGGGTACGCTCCCTGAGGTACGTCATTTTTCACATTGTTATGCGGTCCGTTCTCTTCAGGTTCATGCAATTCTTGCAGCCTTGATGTGGTCACGGGTTTGCTTGCTACAACATCGTATCTCTTTTTCCTTTCCATCCAGACGTTGCTAATGAAACGGACAGTGAAAAAGAAAAAGAGCTCAACAAAACTGAGTAAACTGGCGCCCACGAAAAGTCCTGTCGTACCACCCACTGACACTGAAAAAATAGTAACGTAAGTACACAATTATTTTGATTCCGTCCTAATATCGAAACAAATACAAATAACATGTATTCTTGGGGGCGAAACCCAGGATTGCAATTTGAACCACTGTGCATCATTATTCACGTGAAAGAGATAAAGTAGGCAATCTGAATAAGTAATAGTAGGCAATTCGAAATTAATAACATAAGAGATTCTCACCAACTAAATCAAGCCGACTCCTAACCACATTTCTTTTGAATCTTTCAGTAGGTAAATATGCTAGTACAATTTCAACCTGCGCCCTTTTTTTGTTAGCTTTGCCTTTAAGCCTGAAAAATCGAAACACTAATTACCAATGGGAAATAAATTGATTTTAAACAAACATAACATACCATCACGCCTGTATTCCCCAAAGGTTTAGGCAGAGGTGTACTAATTTACACCCACATTTCGCCGGTATGTTTAGGTCCCGGGTAATAGGGGGAGAGCCTATTGCCATTAACCGGGCACAAATCTAGACTCCGCGCTGCTACTGAGAATTTCATAGGAAAACCCAATAACACTGCTCGACCTGGGGATCGAATCCAGGATCTTAAGCGTAGTAGTCGCGCTCAGGACCACTAGACTAGTAAGGCAGTCTGAGGCAGTTGATTGTAAACTATTAATAGGAATTATACATTAAATCGAGACACTATATAAAATATGGCAGTTATTAAGTATGTACTTATCTACATAGTTGTCTTAGATATGCCTAACACTCAGGTGTTAATTTTCGTGATCCATTCTGAGAGTACGTTGTAGAATAGATGATAAAGATCAAAGAAATAAAATTAAATTTTGAACAAAAACACATTTGAGTACTTACGGAGTAGTCACATCTTTGATGACGGTGATCTCTGTTTCATCACAAGAGGGTAGACAGTTACAAGAGAGTCCAGGGCGGTCGGCCCAGGGTGGCTTCAATAAAGTCAGATGATTATATTGCGCGTTAAGACAGTCCATACCTGATAAATTACATCGAGTTTCTGGAGCTGAAATGATGGCAATATAGAGTTTTCTACGTTTTCAGCAAAATCACTTAACATACCATTACGCCTGTACCAAAGGTTTACTAATCTACACCCATACTTCGCCAGTATGTTATCAAGGTCCCATTTATCTATGGTCCGAGTATTGCAAATTTCATAGAAAAACACAATAATACTTTGTTCGACCTGGGTATCGAACCCATGACCTCTAGCATAGCAGTCACTAGACTACAAGACCACTTGAGTTATCAGACAGTCTATAGTATAGTAAGTTTGAATAAATCGCAATATCAATGTCAGTTAAAGCCACTAAAAGGATGAATGCTCTGCACATTGCTACCGTGGCAAACAGTGTTAACATTTCTGAAGAAAATTTTCATCATAAAACATTCATGCTGCAAAAGCACAAAACAGGATCGGGTCGGACGGGTTGGTACGGGTCTAGAATGGGAGCTGTTAGGAACACCTAGCTATAACCATACAATTTTTCTGGTTCCGGTTCTGGACACCTCGTCAACATGACTTACTTTCGGCCCACTTCTGTGCAGGCATTTTAGACTCAATCGTTGTCATGCTGGAAATGATAGGCACGCTACTGTTATTAGATTATAATATGCAAGTTCATTGTAATGAAACTCACTAGTATCTAGCATAAAGTGATCGTTGCAGTGGCACATTTCGAGCTGGGCTTGCTTGCGGCAGAGCACAGTGCAGGCGCTGTATGAGTAGTGAGGGTACAGGCCTCCTTCGTTCTCGTCGTGGAACCGACATGCGCGCTGCTCTGGCGTTGTCTCCGTTATCAGGGGATCGTTTTCTATGTTTCGCACTGACAATAAACGGCTAAACAAACGTACAACACAAAATATTAGTATTGGAGTCAATGTGTCAAAGTGCGGTCTATAAAATGTAACCTAGTTTTCGAAGTGAAATTGATTGATGGAGTGCTGGTTATTCACTTAGTTCGCGCATCAGCGCGGTTTGAGTATGAGCAGTCTGTGCTCACTGTACCAATTATTCATAAAACACAAAATATCGTTCAGTTACTATCTGTTATTGATTTGTAAAAATATTGCTTCGGTTTTATAAATTCTTCTTACCGATAACTGAAGCCAAGCTGTATCTTGAAGGTAGAAGAGTGCAGTGTAGTTATAGTTGGTACCTCATCTTCTCCTAGGGTAAACATCTGTGACATTAAGATAATAAAAAAATTATGAGCAACTTAAATTACTGAGATTTTTTTTAAAATAAGAACAAACGTTCTCTAATATGTAATACAACATGCAATTTGACATTCGATTAGATAACAAACGCCAATAGCAAACTGGGCTGAGATGTTACTTTAGTATCTACGTATTTTTTAGATTCGTTTCAATATTCAAGATTAAGTACTTGTACAACCTGTCTGGGCTCCAAGGTAATTTCACAAGAGTTTGAACTTAGGAAGCAATTTTTATATAACTTAACGATAAATTTCGAGGAAATCATATTAGTCTTCGGTAATTGTAGGGCTTCTGGTGATCTCCCATCCCATCCCCGTTAGCCTAAACCTACCGTTGATGTCAAAGACACATCGAATTTAATTATTCCCCGGAGATTTTTCAAGTTATTCACCATTGGGTATGGTTGAGGATTTCTGCAACATAACATGATTTTTTTTCATGTACGCATTGGCGAATAAGGTTCACAGGACATTGAATGTGTAACTTACTTGGTTTGTATAGAATTCAGTATGAAACAGGTTCCTATATCAGTCTCTATGGGTTGGAAATACTCGCAACATGGAAACTCTTTCTCATTGTAAGTGCAGTTGTGCAGTATCTGGTTGCAGTCACTGCGAACCAGGCTTGCGTAATACTTGAAGTTGGATTTAGGACATAAAGGATCAGGGTTGGGGACCAGGAAGCAAGTACTAACAAGGACGTACGCAATTCCACGGAAGTAGGCTAATTCTTCAAGTGCGTCTTCTAAATCCAACAAATGACCTGGAGGCCAAATTCTGTAATCAAATATAGAAGAATGATGATTCCCCATTATATTTTGCATCCGCCTGGATCGGTGCACTCAGTGTAAAACCCGAACTCTATAAGTACCTAGTTAGTTTAAATAGTATTAGTCGATGCTTAGAGCCCTAAGAAGACTTCTATGGAAGACCCTTTTTCAAAAATCTTTAGAAGTTCTTACTAATAATTATTTTATTGTACCTACGTAAGGTGGATTATCTCGTCTTGCACAATCATAAAAAAATGCATTGGCGTCAAATACAATCCCCATTAAAATTAATCTAATGTTTAATAAGATTCCGAAACTCACGTATCAGAAACGTTGTATATTTTAGGGATATTAGCTATTTCACAGATAGCTACGGTTGGCATTTTCGTGTCCCAGTCAGTGTAAGTTGTCTCCAGGCCAAAGCTGATGGGGCTCAACACGAATGCATCCCACGCTGAGATGACGAGGAGTGCGGACCCGTACCAGGATAGAACTACCAGTACCAACCACACTAATCTATTAAATAAGAAATGCTCAGTTACATACTAGTAAAATATTAACTAGCTTTGTATTGCTTAAAGAGCAAAGAGGTTGATTTCTGTTTTTCACCATTAATAAATTATATAAAAGCAGTGATTTACGAACGTTTTTTTTATTTACCTTTCTGTCCAATGTTTACTGCTATCAGCAATAAAATGTACGCCAGCAAATGTACAGTTAGCACAATAATCCTGAATCAACTCTTTGCATATCGTTGTTTTAGTTTTAGACATTTTTGTAACTATTCTGTATTTGCACTGGTCCTGTAATGGTCTCGATATGGTCTATGAATGCAATACGGTCATTAAAAAGTGACAACAGAAGGTAGTTCGTGTTGTGCAAATGCTGTGAATTATTAATCATAAATTATATATAATTTTATAATGCAGTGCAACAGCTTGTCTAATACCCAAGGTTATTACGACCATTTGAAATAAAATAACCTTGTGTATGTCATGTAATTGTTTTGTTTATTTTCAACAAAAGGTCACGGTTTCCATTAAAAAACCAACAAATATACAAAATAATAGTTTTCAAACAAACATCAAAATATAAAATAGCGCTAAGTATATACATTATCATAAGAAATACTACATAATTACTTAACCTTATGATTATAATTATATTTACAAGTTCCTTTTGTAACTCCATCTTATTTAATTTTTACAGTAAAATTCTGATAGGACACATATGAAGTTATAGAATCACATCGTTCACTTATTAATCTACATACTTTAACTACTGTCAGTCAATTCTTGATCAAAACTCTTCCTTTTTAGTCAAAGTCGTTGAAACGGAAAGATAATGTAGGCTTCTGATCCTGATTCAACAATTTTCTCAAATACATGTAGAGAAGTAAACCACATCTTGTCTTATAATTGTTTTCTAATAATCCTTTACCCACATAATACAAAAATCAATTACTTAGCCCCAAACATTCAACAGTAAAGAGTTCCCAATTCATAAACCAGTTAACATTTTTTATATTTCTAAATACCTACCTACATCATATTTGTATCATAATATAATGTTAATCTATAAGTACTGTAAGATTTCCTGGTTGGGGAAGTAGGAGGGCTCGTAAAAATCTTGTTCATCCCACTCTTCAGGAAAAGCAATTGGGATTTGGTTGTGTCTAAAACTTTCTTCCGACGATGGCGGAAACGTTTTCCTTGGGATCAGGCCAGCGTGCGTGAGAACCTTGTATATTTCTTTGCGCGGCACATCATGGGCATCACGTGCGTAAACCTTTAAAAAATTACAAATTGTAAAGAAGAGATTGACTTAACATAACATTAATTAATAATATGAATAATATTTCTTAGAATTATGAAGCCACATCAGAGTTTTATAAAAAAAATATTTTCTCTACATCCATCTTAATCTTCTTCTTAATCCTAATTTGCATTTCTTTTAGGTGTGCAATAAATGTTCAGATTTCGACAATTTCGTAAAAGATTAGAATAGATTTTGGGTCTAGCGAGGTAAATATAAATTGTCATAATATTTTATAAACTCAGTTAACCAGTAATACAATATTTAAAGGAAAAAAAGAAGTAAAATGTATCGATGCTTGAAAGATTGGGGTCCCACCAGTTTTTCTCCCTTGTGCAACAGGCTGGTTAGTGGCAGAATTTGTAGTAGGTGCGGGTTGCGTAGCGCCGGGCTCCGGAGTCGTGGATGCAGGCGTTCTTCCTCCTGCCGTACTGCCACCACGTCGGGGTGTGGCGGCGGCAGGCACTTCACTAGACACGTGCATGTCGTGAGTAGCAACACCAACGACTTCATCTTTTGTTATACGTATCTACAAATATGGATATAAAAGCTTATTCTATATGGGAACTTTAAATTGGTTTTCTATAGCGTCTCAACTGCACGGTTTTCTCAATATTGACTACCATATAAATGAAAAGATTCGAAAGATTTGATTAAAAATCTAGGGTCTAATCTTCTGTATTTCCCGAAGGCTACACAAACCAGTATAAACTGTGTTCTGTGTTTGTACCTATGTCCAGTATGTACACTCCCCGTTCGCCGATTTCATCGTCATCGATGGTAATTTTTAATTCACCCTCATTGATTACCGCTATTATGTTTTAAGGTAACAACGGTTTTGTTTTAGGTACTATGCATGCTTGCTGTTGTATATTTAATAAGAATAGGCTGGTGTTATTAACCAGAATCCAAATTTTTGCTACTAAAACTCTTAGGTGAAAATCTAATAAGTCTGTTTGACCTGGGAATAAACAGAACACACAAAATTCAGCTAGTCGAATCGGCTAATTGGGATTTTCTACAAAAATGTCGTATAGGAGAATTCCTAAACTTTAAAAAAAAATGCAGCAATATATTTACTTTAGTCAATTTTACATCATATGAAAAAAAAACCCGTTTATTTGCTACATACAAGACACAAGAATTAAGTCCAGAAGGTACATAAGCTGAGACCTAAATATTTTTTATTAAATAATATCCTCCAGTGGGTCGATACAAAAAATAGTTTCTATTGTGTCTGCTAATGATCACTATTTAATTACGGAGATATAAAACAAAAGTGGCTTTGAGTTAGTTATCATTATTATAAGAGGCTACACAGTAACTTTCCACAGAGACGCAACTTCGCACTTGACACTAATAAACAAAGTAGGTAAGTAAGTACTGTTAGTACACAGTTACTATTAAAAAAGTATACGACGTATGTTAGCAATAACCACGTGCTCTCGGTTTGTCCCAAGGTCGACGTACCAAAACATAACATACTTTCAAACCATCAGCGGATTCAACGGACAATCGAATCGCAGGCGTTGGTTAATACATATTCGAGAATACGCACATAACTTTTACCTTTATGAGGCCGAACGAATCGCGATCTCGTATCAATTACAAAATAAAATATTTGTGTAATTTTATGTGAATGTGATTTCTCACATTCGAGCACAACGAGCATTCCAGGAATATGAATTCCTACCCTCTCGTCGTGTCATATCGAAATGCTTATCAAAAAACTATTTAGGCTGCCCGTCCATTAAACTTACCCCTGAATTATTTAGGTGCGATATCTACCTTATATTACCGCAGTCTGACTCTTCGGTAATTTTTCTGTGACTGATACAATACAAGGCATCATTCATTAGGCATGCCATAAAGCTGCCGATATTATTTATTTTTGGGTACACCCTCCATAAAAAAAGTGTTATTTTTAGGTATACCTAATTGTATTATGAGGTGAAATATTTAAAAATCTAGATTTCAGTTGAGGTGCTAATTTATTACTAAACCTATTGAATATTAAGTTATTTGTATACATTGCACAAGGCGGTATGACACTGGGAATGCAAGTAAGTACTTAGTTATTCCAATTCCGGCGGGAAAAATATGGTTTGGTCTTTATAGATAGGTATAGATTTAAATACAGGCTATAGAGGACACTATTGTTAGCTTACCGTAGAGACAAGTGTAGTATATAATTAATCCTTTATAATAAAGCACAATAGAATAATATAAAAAATATTAGTATTCTTCACAATTCGTTTTAGCACTTTTCACTACTTTGAAGAACACAAATAACGTAGAAAATTTTAATTCGATAACGCATAGTCTATAAAAGCTGGTGTCTTTGACTAAGGTTGATTAATATTTGCAACGAGGAGTCGCTAAGAGAATGGAAGTCGCCGCCAGCGCACATCGACCCACCACCATCGAGCGAGTGTTGCGCTAAACATAACCGAATTAGGTTTGATAATATTATGACTACAGTGTATGACAACCTTTCTGGCGCTCGCTATTGTGTCTTATCAGACATATACTATCCTTCATTATTATTACTATTTTTGAGTTGTAATACCTAGTTAAAAAAAGCAAGCAAAACGGTAGGTATGTCCAGATTATTTAATTATCATCTCACAGCTAAACGACTCCCTAAATACCTACCCAGTTAAATTGCCAAGTGCCAATATCCTACCTATTCCAAATGCCATTGATTGATTGCAATGATTTGCTCTACTTCGTACTTACTTTGTAAAAAGAACTTGTTTATTATTAATAAATGACATACCATCACGCCTGTATTCCCCGAAGGGTTAGGCAGAGGTGTACTTATGTAAAACACCCACATTTCGCCGGTATGTTTAGGTCCCATGTAATAGGGGGCGAGCCTATTGCCATTAACCGGGCACAAATCCAGACTCCGAGCTTCTACTGGGAATTTCATAGAAAAACCCAATAACACTTTGCTCGACCTGGGGATCGAACCCAGGACCTCTAGCGTAGCAGTCGCGATTGGGACCACTAGACCAACGAGGCAGTCTTAAAAATTTATAAATAAGTATGTATTAATATCCTATAATAATATCCTCAAAATAGCCTCAATTGTACCTACGTTTGTCTTGTGAATATCACTATGAGTGTTATATATAATGCGTACGTAGCATGCTTTTGATCATTTTAAGCTCTTAGTACAAAGTAGATATAATTAACTGTTTGAAGTTGTCTGCAAGTAGGTAGGTTTGCAGTGGTCAATTTGAATATAAGACTCCGTAAAGATAATTTTAATTTAGGCCTAAAATTGTTATTACTTAACTATACTCCATTTGGTTATGTACTTAACTAAAGGTAAACAATAAAAATGGCGGCGTTCAGGGCTATTCAACCTTTATTACAATGGTATCTTATGAATTGGGAGTGAAATTAATAACAACACATCTAACAATCAATAAAAACAACGAACAAACAAAACTATAAGTAAATAATACAATTTACGGCAAAAGAAACACAAAAACGAACGAAAGTACAAACTGTTACGAATGGCGTCTGGTTACCCGACTAAGTATAATATCGGTTAATTATTTTGCCGCGCTTCCTCGCGCTACTACTTCTTAATTTTTTCGAGTTATCAAAAGTCTATTATGTAGAAAAAGGTTTTGATTTCCTGTCTTTTTAGATTATTTCTAGTAGGCACATTGCAATACTTTATGACAGAATTATCAGATTTGATTTATTTATTGGTCGCAAGCTTAAGAATTTATAATTACTATTTAATATTAAACAAAGTAGTAAAATATGCTAGTATAGTAAAGGGAAATTATTTTGAATGATTAAATAATTTACTTTGGTTACGTTTTGTTTCAAGATGAAAAATGGCCCTATAAAAGAACCTTTTTTATGATTTGTTTACCTTTAGTTAAGTACCTAACCAAATGGAGTATAAGTAATAAGTATATATTATTTACGCAGTAAATGGTATTATGTTTTTCAGCTATACCATATATCTAGTTGTTAATCCGGAAATTTTCATGTTCAGTTGGCGTTTCCATTTCAATTATACAGTACAGGAGACATGCAACATAACTGCAAAAAACATTATTTGCTCTTCTTGCTAATTGTTACAGGGAATGCATAATTTAGTGGCGTTGTGTCAACAAAATTTGTAGTTTTCTGCGTATAATACTGTATGCTCAGTATGGCGGGTTTTATTTGTGCAAGAGTATTGCCGTTAAATGCAATACTTAGTGCTGCAGTCTTTCATCTCGTTGGTATTTGTTCGTCCTGCCAAGTTGCGTTTCTCCGTGGCGACATAAAACTCAAAGGTGAAGTGAAATTCTAATAGTTATGCAACAGTGTTAAAAATAATATAAGTATAGGATTGAATTTATTAATTCTAACAAAATACTTATCTTTACCTATATCCATCCTACAATACAAATTTTATACCTAATAATTATGCGAAAATAACTTTTTCTGTCTGTTTGTTAGGAACATTTTTACACCTAATTTTTTTTAAGAGTTTTGGTACTATCGTAATATATTAGGCCATTGAGAACGATATACTATATACTTAAGTAAACTACCTTTTGTCACAAATCCTTTGGGATGAGTGAATACGCGGGCAACAGCTAGCTATTTTTTTTGAGGGACGTATCAATTGACAGAGTTCGTAGTAAATAATTTAATGAGTTTACACAAGGCTACTAGGTATATATAAACAATTTCTCGAACGTAGTTAGCACTTTTCTTATTATGTTGCCGATGGGTCTCTTGATGTGTATAAATAATTAGTCGTGCCCAAATCTATTGACAAAACTGTTTAAAATAACATGTGTATTTTAAATAAAATGTTACACATAACAGTTTCATTGTCTTATGCAAATTAGATTACACAACAGCGCGTGACCAACACTGGCTGCGCGGGCGCAGACCAACGGCGGCGGCGGCGTCTGCCTGACGCGATGGGGAAAGGACGTCGATACTGGCCGCCTGTCCAGATTCTGTGGATGCAACAACATGCGTTGGTAAAGTTACAACATTTTTGACGTAATTTCTTCTCTACTGCATTGTCATAATATATTGCACGAGTTTCGTTTTTTTTTCAGGTGACATTTCTGGTCTTACATTTCTTCTTATTAGTTACAAAGTCGTTGCTATAATTTATGAATAATATTTTCTTAGCCAAGTACCTACATATTTTAGATCTATACAAGACGCGCAAACAAATACTCTTGATTAATACTTAGAGCATTTAAATCTATCGATCAAGCCTAAAATGTTCTAAAAAATCTGTCTAAACCAGAAAAAAGTCATGCAAATAAATCAAAACCAAATACTTATACACTTTTGTTTTGATCAGGAAAAATGTTTTGTTTTAGAATAGATATTATTTACGTCGACAAAATTAAAGATTTTTTAAATTTATAACTTTAAGCAATGCATTAAAAAAATTTCCTACATAAGTGAAGGTGGGCGGAATCGGAGATGATCAAATTGTTTTGCAATAAGTTTTGCAATTATGTTGCGAGTTTGAATAACGATGCCCCATAGTAAGCTTCCTCTGCGCTATGAAAACAAGCACACGATCGCTGCCCGGTCTAGAGTCATGTGACTAGGTTTCGTCAAGAATTTCGACTTCACACCATCACATTTGTGGGGCAAACATTTTTTGCAACTTTTCTGTCATAAATCGTGGAATTACTAATATGCTGGCCCAACCTTATAATACGTTTTTTATTGTTCTGTTGTTGTTTTCTGTCGATAACTACACAAACGAAGACCAGCAATAAATTATATTTTTATCTTTTTCAAATCAATAGACACTAGTAATACACGAGAAGAATCGATCAATCACAGCAATTAACATCACATCAAAGCTCGATGTTATCGACAAATAGAATATTTAACGACTGTTATTTACTTTCCCATAAAGACCAGGATAAAAAACAAATTAGTTTCATGGCTCAGTTTGGCCAGTGTTTGTTGAATTTGTTTACTCAGATAGTTAATACCAATACATACCTACAGATCATGGATAAAATTTCACGTAATTCATATGAATTTGCATATAGGCGTCGTTTGCGCAGGAAAGCTCCCGAACCCAACAACCTCGATATATTAAAGGCGAGCATCAAGACAGTCAGCAAAGAATATTGCGAAGAATCCTCTATTTGCGGGCTGAAGCATCTTGTTAATGAAGGCACACCGTTCATAGAAAGGTGTGTATTATTAGCTACCTCTCTAACTATTTACCTATGTCTGATGTGATTAAAATATGTTACATATGTACATAATTTCCTTATACGCTCACTAGTACTGATATATCGCTCGTTACTGAGGTACAGATAAACTTGTCTTGAACTTGTTCAGCTGGATTTGGATGGTATGTTGGCAATTTCTACATTCTTAAAGTGGAAGGCTTCTATTACATCACTAAAAATGTTATATCACCAAGTCAAGCCACAGCAAGTTAAACAACATCTATCAAGGAAACAGCACTTGGTTCAGATTCTGACTAGTTTATAATTTTTTTTAGAAATCGTATGATGGAATTGTAATCAATCAAAGCCTGAATATTTGTTGCAGGATCATTTGGATCATAACCTTGATAGTTGGGTTGATATGCTCTATATCTCTGGTGTGGATGACGTTCACCAAATACTACAGCGCCCCCCTAGTGACGACGCAACTGCCAGAGGGGGTCTCCGTCAGCAAAATCATATTCCCCGCGATCGGCGTCTGCACTAATAACAGAATCAGTAAACGTGCTGCTGCTGAACTAGCCAAGAAACTGTAAGAGCTTTTTTCTTACCCTTTTTATTGAACCTAATATGATTAAAATATAATTATATAAGCTGTTATAATTACTTACCTAATAATATAAAAGCTAATCAATTTGGCGTGTCCAAAAATGTGAATTTTTTTATGTTCTATGAATCTTGTTAGCATAAGTAATCCTGGTCAATATTCTCATCAACCATAAGTGTATCAAGAATAATTTGTCTGACAACTCTGGTATCTATTCCATAATTTTAAAATTTGTGCAATACACATGATGAGGCAACTTCGATGTGGTGCGTTGCAGGCTAAAAGCAGAACGCAATAAGAATTACAGCGAAAAGGATATGATGTCACTTTTGTTCGGGTTGGGCCAGCTCTACGGATTAAGTTCGGTCCAGTTCAACAATGTGTCGCCAATGAAGCTACACCAGGCTTTGGGGAATTACGACGTTCACGAGCTAATGCGAAACGTATGTATTCAATAATATCATCATAGTAAGACTAATAAATTCGACCCAGATGCGTACTTGTGCGAAATCTTAACTAGGTCTTAAAATTTATTCCCATACATATATAATATTATTACTCACGACACGCCTTGTCAATTTAGGTATCATCGGTGATTCACATCTTATCTTATCCGCTACGAGATGTATATACTGGTGCTGCTTATCACAACATATAAAAAAAAAACTATTTATATTTATCTACCCACGGTTTGGCAGTTATCGGTAATTAACTGATAACCCTTAGGTTTTGCAATTTACACCCCTGTATACCTTGACATTTATTTATTTCTCTTTCTATTACAACCCCTCTACCGTTATGTGAATAAAATAGACAGGACCTAATCATATAATCCTCCTGCCCATATCGCTATACACATATATGTCTGTTTGCTTTCATAATAATGTCTGTGGATTCTACTAGTTAACACCTCGTTGCGAAGATCTGCTCGTGCGCTGCGTTTGGAACACGGAACCAAGGAACTGTCTCGATTTGTTCGATTTCCGTCTCACGATGAACGGCTACTGCTGCACCTTCAACTATCTGCGAATTTACGATACCTTGTTCCAAGAGTAAATATTTTATCTACATACCTATTCATTCAATATAACTTCATTTAGAATCAATTGTTGAATACCTGCATTAATAATGTTGTTTGCAGTAGGACTAGCAGTACATCCAGGACCATCGATATGTATAGATATGGCAATAAATCCTCCTTCGATTACGATCAAGGACTTAAAATTTTGTTGCGGCTCAATGAAAGTGATGATTTTTTCTACAATATTCCTCTACAAGGCGCTCAGGTACAGCTATTTTTATTTTTGATATAGGTACTTTCAAATGCAAATCTCCATGAAAATGTCAGAAATTATGTATCTTTTATTTTATTTGCAGTTGCAATTCTCAGATGCATACGACTTTCCTGATTCGCCAAGTGGCAGCTTTGCTATGCAAATCATAAGTCCAAGTGTACAAGTAAGAGAAAATCATTTTAAGATTTTACGTACTCCAGAAACACATCATTATATTTGAGGTCAGCTCAATGAATTGAAAAATAGCTTTCCAATACGATGAAGCTGTCCGCACGAGTGAACAATGCTTTAAAGTGTATTCTTTTAAAATCCATTCATGTGTAAGTTTAAACGTTATAGATGACGGTGATGGTAACAGCGAGCTTTACAGAAGCGTCCCGAGATATTCAGCACGTGCCGATAAAATTGAGGAAATGCAGGTTCTATGACGAGTCGTCGTATCTCCCGTTTTACACGTACAGCGACTGCATGCTCAAATGTAGAATGTCTTTTCTGTTGGATAATTGCAATTGCACGCCGTTCAACATGCCGAAAATGAACACTGCCAGAACATGTAACATGAAAGATGTACCTTGCCTGAGAAAGTATTATTGTGAGTATTCATATTCAACAAAGTCATTTTTTAACATGAAATATTCAAGCTGTTAAACATCTTTAGTTAAAAAATAAAAATTGTTACCCTATGTGTATTTTTATCATCCAAATTCAAAAATGTAACATCTGATCTACAGTTAAACTTCTAACCGTCCTTACATGGTTGCATAACTTTAATTAATTGGAGAAAATTTTAATTCTAGCTCAATCCATATCAGTGCGTCCTAACGTAGATCATGTGCCGGTCGAGTTGGAATTGGATGCCGTTAACGGAGGCATTGACTGCCCAATGTGCAACCCCACCTGTTCCAAGACAGCTTACAGTTATGACTTCAACAACGTTCTCATTTATCCGGAGTATCTTAACACCGTGCCCGATAGCGATCGAGATGATTGGCTGTAAGTAGTTAAAAGCTTTAGGTCATCAATATGTCTAGCCTTTCACAATTATATAAGTGTCTGCTCTAATCTAACTGATGTCACATAAGTACCTCATATCGGTATCATAGAAATCTTTTTTATATCTGTGATCGGTATGGTATATTTTGTCACTATACAGTTTTTGATAATCCTAATTTAATACGTTGAATGCGTAGGCAGTGTACAGTATATTTTCAACTTACATTAAATAAGTAACATATATGTGTGATCATAATAAAATTATAAGAAAACCGGATGACAAGAAGTAGATTAATTGCATGCATTGTTATAAAAAATCACTTAGGTCAATGACGTTACATAGTTATAATACTCTTACCTATATTAGACTTAGGTAGACATAAATTACAGAAAGAAGAATTTATATTTAAATATTATATAATTAAATTCCACCAAGCTTTCAACTAACATGTTTATCGTCGTATTTCAAAAGTTTTAAAGGCGCAGTTACTTATGGGACCTTCGTTCCGGAATGCAGCTTTTTCAATTCTCGACTTGGGGCTCCCCACCTTCTCTAACCAGATCTTCATATTTTCGATTGCTGTCAAAGGTCCTTGCAACTGGCCTATCACAGTCCCTTGAGCAGTGTTCATCACCCATCCTTTGAGCCCGAGTTCCGTGGCTTTTTTTTGAGTATGCTTCCTAAAGAAAACACCTTGCACTTTGCCGAAAACCTCAAAGTCAGCGGTTGCTAACCCGGTCCTTTTATTAGCGACTGCCATTATCAACAATAATAATATAAATAGGTAAACAACGTAATTTTAAATAAAAACCCGAGAGTACGAGTCAATGTCACATTTTGACAGGTTGTTTGTTTAGTATCGTCGTTCTGGAAACAAACAATATAAGCGCCGTCCCTGCCTGTTCATTTTTGAGGTTGTCATGGAACTAACAAGTAGGCAGTATCAAATCATAAATTACACTCGTCTGGTCTACATAAATACAGCACGTTCTTTATATGATTGATTCTGTGATGAACCGAACTGAACAAATAAAATAGAACTTAGTGTCAGGAGGCAAAACCTACATTTCACATCAAGCCATCAGCAAATGAAACAACTTCAGACAACAAATGGGGGAATATAGGTAACATTTTGTTATGCAAAGCACATTGGAATACATTTGCTGTGAACAAGAATAATGCCATTTGTTGCAGACAAGGCGCAAATTTTACCGGAACCTCGATTGTTCACGTGAAGTACGCGAGGGATGTAGCCGACTGCTACGGCCAGAATGTTATTATGAAATGGTTCGATTTGATTAGTAAGTATTGGTATTATTTGCTATGATTCAATTCATTTTATAGAACAATTTACTTACGTATAAGCATAAAAAGTTTTTCAACCACATTTTAGTTACAGGAACTTTATAGCCATTCTGTTATTATTTCTTCGTCTAGCTAGTCTATACTGGAATCAGCGAAGCAGTTTAATTTCTGTTTTTCCCCCTTAGGTGACATCGGCTCAACCTGTGGATTTATCACTGGTTTCAGCTTTGTTTCTGTTTTGGAATTCATTTACTTTTTTACCGTGAAATTAATAAGGGAGGTACGAACGCGACGACAGCAAGTGAAGAAATTGACTAAATTGACCATAGAACCACAGAGACCACATAAGTTTGAACCTGTTAGCAGATACAGACCGATATACTAGGGCGAACTTACGGGCAGCACTAGACTAGGACAACATTATTAATTTTTTTCACACAATTTAGTTTTAGCGAGGGTCTATTCAGACCCTTAATTAGGCGTTAGTCGAGCGTATGCGCAGCTCAGACTATCGCCGCGTCAGCCGTCTGCGCAACCCGTATGACCTTAGTATGTATATTTTCATTTCTCATACTCGAAAAGTAGTGTTTATTTGATCTGCGGGTGGAAAAAGCTACTTCCCACCCTTGGGCGGGAATAACTCATAGTAATTACTTTCCTCCACCTAGGGTGGAAAATAATTTAAAAAATAGAACAAAGTTAGGTTAGGCAGTCAGTTGTGAAAAATCTAACATAATTAAGAAAAAAAATGCTGCGGTTTTGTGTGTTTATAAACGGCCAGTGTGAATTAAAAAAAACGCGTGCGGCTGAGGCAGTGACGCGGTGTGTTCCATAATAAAAAAAAAATAGACTATGACAATATATAAATATGTATTTACAAAAAACTACAATTTTTTATTTTCCTTATATTCGAAATGAAAAGTAGAGTGATTAACTCGGACATCAATTCCTACTTGGACTATAGCCGCCCTCGCTGCGCTCTGGCGTCTAAATACCTCGTATAGGAATTGATTCCTTTCCACCCTTGTGTAACAATCTACTATTTACGAATTCCCCAATTGATCCAACTGTTTCTTTGGCGGAAGTCAAATTTCCGCTATAAATAAATTGTACAACATTTCTGTTTTCAGACGTATGAAAATCTGAAATTAACTCGCAATATAGCAGTAGGTACTTAACTTACTTTGTGGCGTGCTTTACTAATCACCAACTTTTGGGTACTTAGATACTTACGTACCTCGATATGTTTAGATTTTTTTGTTTTGTGTTGCGTAGAAACAGTATAAAGTTTTGTAGATACGTAGCATTAGATATTACGCCACAAAATATTTGTTATCAGGATAATGGTTGTATCAATCGAACACCTGTGTCGTTCTCATTGTGATTACAATCTATATCTAATAGACTTGGGCACCTGTCATAATTTAACATCTCCATTATTTATAAATTGTGTTTCATAACTGTTATTGTTACGCACGAAAATTGTTGTATAAAAATAAAAAACGTAATGAAAAGAGTTTAGTTAATTCACACCCACTACTTAGTAAAAGTTGGGACGAAATGGATTCGAAAGAGTCCTGTAAAAGATACTTGGAAATTTGGTGGAACGGTATTAAAAGTTTGCCACAGACGACCTCTATTCATGGTTTTAGATTCATTGCTGACACTGACCGACATTGGGTGGAAAGGTAATGTTATTGTTGAATTAAAAATATCTTGGAGTTTTGAATACTTATTTATTTTATTTATATCTATACTAAGTACTGAAAATTATAAATGCAAAATTAAGAAAGTCTTTGTTAAATTTTCGCATCTCTAAACCGTTAAATGGAATTTTACTAATCTTCGCAAAGAAATTTTAAAAGAGTGTCCATGGAGTTTCTTGCCGGATTCTTCTCCATAGGATCAACCTTTTGGAACCGTGCAACTAGAGTCAATAACGTTTCATAAACGCTTGTAAAAGCTTATTTGAAATAAAAACATTTGATTTGATTTGAAATTAAGTATAAACATACCATCACGCCTGTATTCCCCGAAGGGTTAGGCAGAGGTGTACTAATGTACACCCACATTTCGCCGGTATGTTTAGGTCCCATGTAATAGGGGGCGAGCCTAGTGCCATTAAAACCGGAAATAAATCCAGACTCAGAGCTGCTACTGGGAATTTCATAGAAAAACCCAATAACACTTTGCTCGACCTGGGAATCGAACCCAGGACCGCGTAGCAGTCGCGCTTGGGACCACTAGACTAACGAGGCAGTTATAAATTAATAATAATAAAATTTAATTCAAATTAACTATAATAATATAAAATTGCTTAGAAATTTTAAAAGGCATCAATATTTGTTTAAATTCCTTATTTCAGGATATTTTGGTTGATAGTGGTGGCTTTATCTTGGTATGGCTCATCCCTGTTGATCGCAGCCCAGTATGATGCTTTTCAGAACAATCCCATTTCGTTTGTTGTGGAGACGACCTACAAGGATTGGAACACAGAGTTTCCAGCGGTTGTCGTTTGCGAAAATGATAATTCAAATCGCGTTGAAGAAATATCTGACCGGTAAAATTTAAATAAGATACAGACGCTAAAATATTTTTTTTGACGCCAATACACCAAGTCATCATCATCAACCCATTTACTCTTGTACTCTGCTGTGTCTGCTGGGCCCGGATCTCCTCTCACAGTAAGAGGGGTTTGGATGTAGTCAACCACGCTAGTCTATTGCGGTTTGCCAGGTTTCACATGCCTTCGAGAAAACCTCTCAGGTATGCAGGTTTCTTCACGATGTTTTCCTTCCTTAAAAAGCGAGTGATAATACACACAAGATAACGAAAAATAAGAGGTACCTAGCTATTATTCGAACTCGAGAACATCGACTTGGCAGTCCAATGGTGATCACAACTTCTACTTTTATCGCAACTTTTTAATAAAAATGTTTTAGGCTAGCTAGTTCATCAGTATACATTTTTTAAATACCTATTTTAGCTTGTGGGGAGAAAACCATGATTTTAATATGGAAGAAGTGTTAAAAGAGCTAGCTTTTTTTAAAGGCATCACTTATTATACTTCTGAATTTTGTAACTTGGTGGACCCGCTGCCTGATTGCATGCAGACAAACCTTACATATTATGCTAATCTAGTAAGTATTACGTAATGCGAAAAGGTAAGTTGCGTTTTAGTATTCCCTGTGTAAAACTTTTAAGGAGGGAGCATTTACGACTACGAGTATGAAGTACATACCTACCAGTTGAAGTTACGATATGTACATACGGTTACACATCAAGCTAAAAGCTGCTGTAAAGCTGTAGCTGTTTGTTTGGCCAGCCTATGCTGGTTTTGTACAGCATGATGTGTAGACGTCCTCTACAATTGCAAAATGGCAAATCAAAGTAAGTATTTTGCTCAGATTTACTATCCGACTTATCACAATTAAGCATTGATGCTGTACAAATTACCATTGACTCAGAGACTGCACGTTCGGTGTAGTGGTTAATAAAGAGACCACCTTTTCATCGTGGGTAATATGTGTTCCACAGATATTGGTTTCGAGACTGGGTGTTGTTTTTTGTCAGTTAATAAAATGTCATGTTGTCCCCTGCGACACAGGCACTGCATCTCCCCTCAGTTGGGGAGCTAAAACTAGGGTATACTAGCGACCTGCCCCAGATTCGAACACTTGTTGTCATATTTCAACCAATTAACACAAAAACTTAACAAATTAACCTAAATCTGCCATGAATCACTCGGTCTATTGGTGAAAGCCGTTCAGTCGTTATTCAGTTTATCACAAACAGACAGACAGACACGGCGGGAGTCTGTTTTATAATATGTATAACTTAGGTGTTTTTTGCAGGGAATTAGAAATTACACTAAATGTTTTCTTGTAACTCACTTAATATTTTCTTTAGGTCCGAACCAATTGTAAGGAAATATTGACGAATTGCTCGTGGAATGGGATTTCTTTCGACTGTTGCAAGTACTTCAGACCAATGGACACTGAGTTAGGAACTTGTTATGCTATTAATACTCTGCAAGGAAGGTAAGGGAAAGTGTATGTTGATACGTACGTACTTGCTACAAACGTTCTATTACGTCATATCTTTTCTCATATCGTATATTTTCTATTTTGGATCTTTACCATAATGGAAAAGCACGAGCTTTGCAAAAGAACGTGTAGATAAAATATATTTATCCTGGTATGACTGTTTTAAAGCATCTTTAAATCTCTACCATCTCATCCACTTTTGTGTTATGTGCTTATTACTTGTTTTTATAAGTATCGAAGTATATTTTTATGTTTTCAATCAGAGAAAAAAATCCTGCAAAATTAGACATGGTAAGTAACCGCACAACAGGGCCTGGGATGATTCGATTCGATGTAATGGTGACTGCAAACATTTATATATTAAACGAAGAGGAAGTTCCCACACTGACGACCATAGGATCAGACGTTTTGGTTGTGGGACAAGAAATATTTCACACGTAAGCCAACAAAAACCATCTTTGCTAAATTATGTAGCTTCACATAATTTAAGTAGGTAACGACGTAATAGTGCGACTGTACCACATTAGACATTTCTTTTCGTTGTTTTTGTTACTTTTTTATGATACTTTGATTTGATGTTCGATTGTTCCTTTGTACGTAATGTATCGTTGCCTCCCATCACGCAAGGTTTTTCGCTCATGTGGAACAATGGCTATATAACGAGTTCATCAAATTAGGTGACACTTAACGAATTGAGTCCAAGGAATATTTCATACAATGCTGTAATTTTAATAATTCTTTATGCGATTTGTAGGCGTTACATAAACATTCGCAACATCGAGAACGACGCAGGCGCCCGTCTGATATCTCCAGTAAAACGTAAATGTCGGTACATCGATGAAAACTTCTTGCAAGTGTATCGGCACTACTCCTACACCGCTTGCACTGTGCAGTGTAGAAAGGACGCCCAGTTACGTCTTTGTAATTGTACAAATTACTTCATGCCGAATGTTCCAGAACACCTCAAGTGTAATGTAAGCGGCATCATTTGTTTGAACAACCATGTTCATGAACTTTCGGTGAGTATATGCGAACGACAATTCTATATTATTGTCTTTAGTATCATGTAATGTTTGCCCCCTTAAAAAGAGGGGCCCCTTAATAGCATCCTTTAGGTGCTTTTTGCCATGTTCCGACCTGCCTATGTTACGTTATCATTTTTATTCATAGCGAATTGATGAAGAAATAGCATTAATAAAATGAACATACCATCACGCCTGTAAGGGTTAGGCAGAGGTGTACACCCACCCACATTTGTCCGGTATGTTTAGGTCCCATGTAATAGGGGGCGAGCCTAATCGAATTATCGACGTAAAAGGACATAATTGATCGTAGTTGTTTTATTTGCAATCTAACGAATGCTTTAATTCGATATACGGTATGTACATAACAAGATACTGCAGGAGTCTTCGGTTAACCGGACCCAATCGAAGTGGACCCGCGGGATCACATAACCTAATCACATTTTTTAATCGTTCGACTGGACCCACAGCTCAATATCATCGTAAATACAGCCACAAAGTAAACTTAAATCTTTAAATTTTATTTTAATTACTTAAAATATAGCAATATTATTCAATTAAATTAGTACTGTGTGTACGTAAGCAAATTCTCCTTTCCAGCATCAGCCTCCTTTGCAGCATCTTTCCTTTTCGATTCTTTGTGATATGCGTAAGAACTGTCAAAACTCCCACCCACCCACTTGTAAGAAAAAATAAGGCATGTTCGACCCCCCCCCCCCCAATGAATGGCGTCTTACGGGTTACCTGCTCGAGTCAGCTAAGTCTAGCTTACCTTTCTATTGTTAAGGTTAAAGTGCAGACATTATGTACATAATGTACTCAAATGTAATGTTAGTTTTCGATTTGTTAAAGTGTGTTCGACAGACGTAGAAAAAATAATAAATAGGTTGTCGAGTGAAAAATCACCTGGTTTGGATGGCATACGAGTTGGTGACATTAAATATTTGTCTAAAAAGATTAGTCCTATACTGGCGAGCTTTATAAATATGTGTCTAACGAAAAGTGTATATCCTGACCAGCTTAAAAATGCTATAATACGTCCAATTTACAAATCTGGATGCCATTTAGAATACGTCAACTATAGGCCAATAGCAATCTTATCGGTTATAAATAAAATTGTCGAAAAAACAGTTATCGGACAAATTAGCAAATTCCTTGAGTCTCATAGCATACTCTCCGAGACCCCACGCGGCCCCACCAATAACTGGTTTAGAAACTACCTAGATAATAGAAAAATACGCACTGTTATCGGTGGAGTGGCCGGAGAAGACGCGGCAGTGAGCTTGGGTGTGCCTACCGGCTCAGTGTTTGGGCCGGTGGGGTATGTAATGCATGTAAACGGTGTATCAAACGTGGTTACCAAATGTCATGTATTTATGTATGCCGACGATATGTGTGTGATTTATGCTTCTAAAAATATCTCGCAGGCTCAAACATGTGTTCAGGTAGATTTTGAAAATATCACAAAATGGGCACATGACAATGGCATCATACTCAATTTCAAAAAAACAAAATGCATGCATATACATTCACCATACAATCAGAGCGCGAAAAATATACACAGAGATAATCTTACCATAATAGGTCATACATACGAATGTTTACATAAAAACAAATGGAACTGTAGATGTGATATGCTCCAGTATGTCGACAACTTTAAATACTTAGGTCTAAGAATTGATAAAAATTTTAATTGGGCAATGCATGTTTCAGATGTTTGTACTAAGTTGAGATCGGTGCTAGGCAAGTTTTATCAGCTAAACCGAATACTAAATATAGATACATTAAAAATTATATACTATGCCCTAGCAGACTCGTTGATCAACTACGGACTAATAGTGTATGGACGAACTTTTGTAACACACTTAAAAGACATAAAAAATCTACAAATAAGATTGTTAAAATACCTAGTAAATAAGAAAGCTAAAAAAATGTGCAACAAGGAATATGACAAGTTATTTCCTTTATGTAAAATTCTACCAATAGAAAAAAAAGTCAAATATTTAATAGGCTTAGAATATTACTACAGTGATAAGTTTAAAAGTGTTGTCGAGAATAAATATAATACCAAAAGAGCTAGAGAACAAAGACTGACAAAACCAAAAGTGACCAATTTTTATGGAGCAAGGACAAATAAATTTATGGTACCAAAAGTATTTAACGATATAAATATATTAAGACAGGGCCCTAGAGTGAATATTAGTATATTGAAGAAAAAACTTAAAGATACACTGTTGAATGGTATGCCTAAGATATGAAAATATATAACTGATAATGGTAGTACTTACATACATAGTAGCATACCTTTTGTTGGTATTATTAATATTTTGATAATACATATTATAATGCAGGTTAGGTTATGTTAACACATTAAGAGCGCATCTCGCCGTTAAACAATTATGTTTGGTGAGTATAAAATGTAATAGACCTAAGTTACGATTGTAAAGTAAAATAAATTAAAAAAAAAAAAAAAAAAAAAATGATTCATTACGTATGTACTTAGAGTGATCATAGTGTTTAAAAATTAGATATTGATATTTTATGGGAATTATTGGTGGGTACACTTATCTTGCTATTATTACATTTGAGGAGGTCCGGAACAAAATCTTCTGTGTAATTTAATATATTTACTTATATATAATTTATTAATTTAATATTCTTGATTTATAACGGTTTGTCTTGATTTGACACACATACCTAATTAATAAAAAGATTTAGATTTTGATTGATATTCAACAATATTAAATTTTGATTTATTATATTTTGACCAACTAATTTTGCAGTCGATTGTATCCACTGGTAGCTTTAAACAATAGATATTTTGTGTGGGTCCACTTAACCAATAAAAATAAATAAAATAAATCAGGCGGTTAACTCGACCCGCGGGTCCAGTATCGAGCGGGTCCAGCTGACCGAAGACTCGCAGGAGATAAGGTAGGAAAACAAAATAATAACATAATTACAATTTATACATTACTTACCCGAATACATTAACACGACTACTTCAATACCATTTTTCTTATTTTTCTTGTATCGTGTCGAGATGAGACACCGTGGCATAGCAAGCATGAATGACAACCTCCCACAAATCCCTAAAAGATATTTTGAACTTACAAAATTCCTTTGTCTTTTTCTGACCATAAAGTAGAAATTCATCTTATCGTTTTTTTATGATGGATTACTAACACAGGTATTAAAAGCACCATGGTCATCGCGTGCTGGTTTGTCCTGCAATTGTCTACCATCGTGTACCGAGGCGGAAATTTCGATCACAAAGGACTTCAAGTTGGTCACATCGGAGAACTACGCGAGTGTGCAGATAGAACTGGCAGTGCTGCCCAGTGAACGGTACAGGAGGAACGTTGTGCGTGGAGTCCTGGATTTAGTCGGTAAGACGTAACGCCAATTAGTTTCATTTCGATTCATAAAACGACGTAGAATCCAAATAAAGAAATGTAAAGCAAAGCGGGTGAAGCCGCGGGTACAGCTAGTGTATTAGTTACACTGTTTGCAAATGGGAATACTGGACAAGGTCGTGATATCTTAGAGACAGTGGTTGCAAAATAATATTCTAAATCTGTAAAAACTTATTATGACATTTTTACTCTACAGTATCTACTGGTGGAACTGGTGGTTTGTTTCTTGGCGCCAGTATCCTCAGCTTTGTGGAACTGTTCTACATACTGCTGATTCGTCCATTCTGCGATATATATAGCCAGCGAGACGATGACCGCTGGTACAGGCGCTTTGGTATGCGCCGCCTTCAAGACAATAAGTTCGTCCCCAAAAGGGGCTGGACCTACAATGGAAAAGTTAATGTTAGGGGTGTACCTAAAAAGAAGATCGCATTCCCTCAAAGAGCCAATATTGAGACATTTCTTAATGTCAAACCAGAATAAGTAGGTACCTACTGGCGAGTTCCTTATATGTATAAGTAAATGAGAAATAAGTATTTAATTTTCCTATTTTTTTAAACATTTTATGTGAGAATTTGTATGTTTTGTTCATTTGTTTGACGTGTTGTTAATTTAATCTGGCGCAATAAAATAATCGTTTTACTTTTCACTTATTTAGAAAGGACAAGGATTCATTTATTTGCTAATATCCAGCATTCACACAGTATCTATCTGCTATTTCTTCAAAGATCTCCAAAACTTTTCGTTTGTAGTCAGAATTACTTTCCATCATTTCTTTTACGAACAGTCCTTTATTTTTTGTCAGTATATTATCAAATTTAGCATTATCAGAGAAAATGCTCTTAGTAAGATCATCGTCTAACCAAAATTGTGGCATTAGGCAAGCACAAACAATAAGCCCCCACTGTCTTTGTTCTTCTGCAGAAGTATAAAAATCTTTTTTGGTCATTACATCATCGATTTCGACGTTATGGTTACTCAATATTTTCTCAAGCTCTTCATAATAAAAATTCAAAAACGTTTCAGCATTTTCTTCTCTAAATGTTGGGTCTAAATTGCAACACAGTAATAGCATTACATCTCCAGCCGGTGGCTGATACCTTATTGCCTGGAAATCGACCAATACACAATCATCTGGTTTTTCTTCGAGGTTTTCGTAGCGAAACATGATGTTGTTATTCCATAGATCACGGTGGCAGATAACATTCCTGTACTTAGGAGAAAAATCACTCAAATTCAAACCCGCAGACCAAACATCGCCCCAACTACTCTCAATCAAATTCATCTTTGCTTCATCATACTTTGAGAATGACCTTATAGCTTCTAATGCTCCTACCATACACTGCAAAAACCAATCTGATGATAGATGGTATCCACCTTTGTCCAGAGACTTTTCGTACTCGTCATTAATAACGTAACTAGAGGTTTCTTTTCGTTTTTTCTCCTCAAAAATAATGGAGGACGCATGAAATCGAGCTAATGTCCTTAATGCTTCAAAGGTGTGATCCATGTCGAATCTATCAAATTTATTTCGTAATTTAAAGTGATTGGCATTTAAATCTTCAAAAACCATTGCACCGTCAAAGGCAGTTATTAACTTCGCGGCCCATGGTCTTAGACCTGTAATCATAAAAAGACGTTCATGATGCAAATTGATATGTGAATCTAGTAGGAATAAGTAAAAGGGCTTACTTACCGGGGACTTCCAACTTTTCCTTGATCTCTGAATAGAAGAACGCCTCTTTATCAAACAGACGCATTTCCTTGACCATTTTTGCTTTTGCTGCATTTGATCTAGATACGGTTTTTATGAAAAAGTAAAGAACTTTTCTAGTAAATAGGTGCACTTTAACTTTCCAATACTCTGCTAGAAATCCCAACATCTTATCACTAGCATTGTAGACTGAATAATTTTCCATAATTATGTCTTCATTAGCACTGTTGTAGCTAGCTAAAATAAATTTTATATCTTCTTCTGTTATATTGTTGATTAGACTAGTGTTTTCAAAAGTGGAACTCGACATTTTCTTCAATTAAATATAATAATAGCTAGGTACCTATACATATAATCTAGCAATATCTAGTCCTGGTTAAAAAAGAATTAGGCAAATACAAGTGACCTGTTCAAAATGCGTCTGTTATCGAATAACTCGATGTTAAACTTATATGAAGTGTTATATCATTAACAATTTAGAATCGTTAAGTAAATATTGATATCGCAAGTTTAAATTACAAAGAGCAAATATGAGATAGTTTAAGAAATGTTTCGGTATTGCCAGATGTATGTTATCGAATAAAATTTAAAACAAGAAAATCGTCAAATTTCTTATAGGTTATTATTATATTAGGTAAGTATAAAGTATCAATGATTCTTATTTACTGAAACAATCCACATTTTGGATAATAAAGGTGCCTAGCGTTAGGTTGTCAGTACATAAGGCGTACTATAAGGCGACCACAGTGGTGTGCATGCAGGTACCTAATACTACTTTTGATAGCAAGTAGACATCGTCTATTAAAACTTACTTGATTTTGTGTACAGCTCGCTCCCGTGGACGAATAGTAAGAATTTATTCAGGAACCAACAGTGAAGACCTCTTCGTTAAATGGATCTACTTACAACAGAGAGGTCTATTTCAGGATCTGGTTCAACTAATTGAGTTGGTACCGCAGGTTTTAGTTCAGTTATTTTTTGCGCCAGCAGACAAGAATACCAAAATTTACATTTTTGGGTCTGGAGACGATTTGTAGATACCTACTATAGCCGTTTTTTTAAATACCTTTTTTGTACAGAAACATGTAGGTAATGGACAATTTTATAATAGTAGATAAATTAATAAGTAATTTTATTTTTATGAATTTTATGGATCTTATGATTTTATTTTTGTATTTATGTTTTATTGTATGGGTGTCATGATTGCCTGAAATAAATGATATTTAATTTATGAAAGGTGATACCTACAATTAAAATACCAGAGACATATACTGTTAAATCTGGCAATAAGGACAGTCAGGTGCGTATGAAATTAATATAATTATCTAAGTTAAACAGTGTGATAAGAAAAACTGATACAAAATAACGTCAGTTTATAAAGAACATAAATTAAGTAAACCAACGGCATTATATATATGACGTTTACATTATTGTTACCTTACATAAAACAAGCGTGCCGACTTTCTTAACTAACTTCAGGATTGATTCCGGTTTCTTTAGGAAAAACATATCTCTCCAATATTTCGTCAAACAATTCGGTTATTCTTGTTTGATATTTGACATCTTCACTTGCTATATCGATGAACTCCTTGCTACGGGTTACTACATTGGCTCGTCTTGATGTATCTGGGTCACAAAATATCTGTTCTCTTTTCTCCCTATTCATAGCTACAATAGGTGTAATCAGCGCAGCCTGTGTTAATCCAAACAATATACTTTCATCGTATGCTTGTGTAAAAGATGATCGGTCAAATATGCGCCCTACATTAACTTCGACCGCCTCTAATTCTTCACATAGTACCGTATAATAAACATTCATGAATTTTTGCGTCCAAATATCTCTGTCGTTTCGTGAAGTGTTAAAATATATGAGTGAAGACAGGTCAAGCATTGGAGAAGAATAAATGACAGTTTGAAAATCAACGAACATCGCATGACACTGTGAATTTTGTTTCTTGAGGAGTATGTTGTTGGTCCAAAGATCGCGATGCACTACAACGTTCCGGTACTCTAAGCTGGGCTTCATGAGGTCAAAAGCCTTATCGAATACTGTTGGAACGTTAGATTCAACACATCTATTGAAATTTAGTTTAGATTTGTACTTTGAAAACACCTTAAGATAGTCAATCACGGCGTTTCTTCCCGTGTTTCGCCAGTCTTTTCCTTTGCTTGGCTCTTGAAGGTAATCACTATATTGTTCCCATATTCTATAAGGTCTACCTAACTCTTTACTCTTATTTTCTTCATGGATGTATGATTGAGCGTGAAATCTTGCCAATGTTCTAACAGACGCTTTTAGTTCTTCATAAGTCATGGTTTCCTGATGATTTGGCATCTCGTAACCAAGGAGCGCAACATTTTCAAATACAAAGATATCTTCCTTGATAAATAATAATCTAGGGCACCATTTTTGAGCACCTAGAAATAATGTGATAAGAATGAATCTATCAGTAGGTGACAGTGAATTGCTGAGGCAGGATAGAGAACACCTCTTGGTGGTCCACCTTGCTAACTATCGATATCAATTTCACACTTGCCAAATACACTTATTGTGTTCCGTTATTTATACATACCCATGTGATGTCATGTGCTTAATGAGATTTTATAACAAATATATTTGCGTGATATTCTTAAACCCTGTTTGTAATATCCATCAGGTTAGACTTACATACACAACTGACCGACATATTTCTTTTGCCACCGACAAGACCGGAAGTAATCCCGCGTAGTGAATTACAGGTACATCCTAGGTAATTCTTATCATGGAGGTCTGAATGCAGTTGTTCAGTAGTATATAAAAAGGTTGTTTATGGGAGAGCATTGCAATAATACTAGATGAAAGGCAGCATAAGGAGAGGAAGATAGGTAGTAGTATCTAGGTGAGTAGGTAAATGGGATATTCTTACCTGTGTAACTATTAAATTCTTTAAAAAGTGTGGTCAACATGATATATTCCTTTTTGAAAAATCCGGTCTCCTTCAGGTATTCCGACTTCCATTTGTCAAACCTCGGCATACACTTTACAAAAAGATTCAGTATCAATTTAGACCCATTCGACTCTACTTCTATTATCAGTTTCAGATGGTCACCTAAGTATCCTACTACTTTTTCTGGAAACTCTTCCATAAACCAACCCGACACTTTTGAAAAACCACACTGTTTTGCTATTAATCTTATTTCAGGCTCATTTAGTAACTCCATTGTGAACATCTCCATTAACGAAATAACTAATCGTAGCTACTAACATCAGCATTTTATACTGTAGATATTGCAGATAATATTTGAAATGCAAAGCGCGATGAAGTGATTCCAGTTTATTGCTCACTCGTTGCGAAAAACAGTTTTTTATAATTTATATGCGATAAATTATGTAAATTTCTTCTTCTTTCTGAAAGAAGAAATTCCACTGGGTTCAATTATGAAACTCTTTCGGTAAATGATAAACCGTTTAAAGACAAGTCATTAGGGCCTAGGGGTATCACAAAATATTGAGAGGTAAATAGCATACAGTGTATTTATTTTTCATATTGCTTCCTTTTCATTTAAACGCCCACAACTTGGACTTGTTCAATAAATCCTTTTTTTTTTAAAGCTAACAATCACATGCAAATTTCATACTAGGTACAATCCATGGTTAATTGCAAAGAAATGGTAAAAAGTGATTCCAGTTTATTGCTCGCGAGTGAAGATAAGATGGGAAAAGTTCAATGTAAGTTTAGCACAACAGCGAAGTATGTATTTTTATATAGAGATATGTGGGCATTATTTAATAAGAAAGGAAACATCGCCTCAAGGGCAAGTAGTTAAACTGGTAAGAATAGTATTTCTGCTTTAATAGGAATACAAGTAACGACCAAATCAAGGCGAATGCGAAGAAAATTAAAGTAACACAAGTGTTTATATAAAATATATTCAATAAGTATAATCGAACATCGTTGTTACACGCCAAACATCGAACTAGTAGAATGTAAATCTAAGAAAGGTTCATTCATGATTTTATTTAATTTCTTTTCTTTAACGGCTTCGTAATTAGGCGTCCACAATTCTGTCACTCTTGGTGCATAAGGTCCATTTAGTTTTTTGTCATTTGTATCTTCGTCATCACTGGAGTCGTCATCGATTTCCATCGGCTTGTCTTGAGAGTCATCAATTTGTTCCAATTGTTCCATCCCAGACAGACGTTGTAAAAATGATGTGCAAAGTAAGCTGACTGGTGGGACCATGTGAGGTGCCGCTAAAGCGAACTGAAATAAGGTAAAATAGCAACGTCAACTCTAAGACAGTATAACAATTTTTTATTATTGCGACTAATTTGTCTTAGTACGACTGAAAAATTAGCTACACGTTCCTGTCGCACCTATATCTCGGCTGTTTCCAGGGCGCCACTACTAATATCTATTTTATTTTATGATTTATTCCCAATCCTCTTAATATTTTCCTCGGTGTCAATATAACTTGAGAACGATTTAAACGATTTAATTTTTTTTTTCAAGTTTTCAAATATTGTGTAAACGGTTCTCACGGAAACAATTTTCTGCGTAACTTACGCAGAAAATTGGTAAGACAGGACAACCTCTGTCGGGTTATTATAAATATATGTATGCCATATATATGTATTAATTATTCACATTTGTATTTCCTCTTCTCTAAGTCGAGTTTCATATGGGACTACTGAAAGGAACTTCTACGGGCATTGAGAACTTGATAAGGATTCTACATCAATAATAACGACTCTATTTGCTGGTAGATATTACAATACTAAAAAGGTAAATGCTCAAAGCAAACAGTGCAACAGAACATACATTACATAAGGAGTGAATTGAAATCTTAATTGTTCATAATAATTACACAAACAAGACAATAGGTACATCTGATGTCAAATTTTCAGTAAACAATCTTATCTTCGTTTACTGAATATTTGACATCAGATGTTGAATTATTTTATGGCTTCAATTAATTATTATGAAGGTTATATGATTTCAGGTGGAGGTGTTCGGTTAATTCAAATTTTAATTGATTTTTCGCAATTTTAAGTCGTCGTTAGCGTAGCAGATCGTATTGCCTAGACAATTTTGGAAGTTTGCATAGTCTTTGGCAAATGACTTGCATGATAACGATTTTTAAGCACACCACCAATACATTTTATAGAAAAATATTAAATATAGCATTATACAGCCGAAAAACAAAAACAACATTACAAACGGGTTAAAAAATAAGAAAGTTATGACAATTTTATTTGTGAAGCCCATCTGAGATAAAAAAATAAATTTACCTATGCCTGACAGACAGAGTACTATTGCACGTAGTAAACTCTAAACATGCGTGTGCCATACACATCCTAAACTAACACTTGCTGATTTTGCGGCTGGGGAAAGGGACAGAGCATACCCCCTTAATCCCCACCAAACCTCAAGCGCTTATATTTAAAAACTTTAGTAGTCTATTTAATAAGTCTGTTATTTTTAATTAATCAAACACGAGGCGATTAGTCTATTTCAAAGAGCGTCTATACATTTTTATTATTATTATTTACCACATACATCATTACCCCACGGTGTCACTACAGGGCAAAGACCTAATCCCCTCTTTCCTCTAATCCCCATTATACATTTCGGGTTCCAATTCTGTCAATTTGCGGCCGAGCTTAAAGGTTACACTTGAGTTTTTAAGATTACTTAGTTACCTGTGCTATAGTGGAGCTGGCGAGGTTGTTTACGTCGATGTCATTAGCGTCGGCGGTGGCGGGCTGCACTTCAGACAGCTGTTGTTCGGCCAGCAACGCGCTGAAGTTCGACGCGGGAAGCTTGCGGTGCGATATCACCTCCAAGCGACTCTCCTCAGTTTGTTCCGGTTCTATGCAGTAAATCTCCTGTAGACAATGTTATCAAGTATTGAACTCTATGGCTTCAATGCAAGATTTAAAATTGAATAAACGTAAAGACTGCTATCAGATAACTTCATAGAACTTCACAAACGTGGGCATAAATGAGCTATCTGTAAGCCGTGTTTGACTAATAAACAGCACGAATAAAATATAGAAGGCATTTAGTCAAATTGGTCTACTTGTTTGTTTGCATGGCTAAAATGATGTTATTACAGCTCTTTCTCGCGGTTTCACCCCTTCTTAAAAGTGCTGCTTTTAAAACATACACATCCTTTCGCAAGATGTAGGTAGGTTTCATTGAAATTTGTTCAGCAGTTTAGACGAGAAAAAGTTGAAAAACGGAATTACTTTCGCATTTATAATATTCGTTTGGATTGTATTACCAAGCCATATTTTTTGAATACTTACAGAGTTATTCCTCATAAGGTACAGTCTGATTTCATCATCGAAACATGTGCCAAATGTGCATTGCTTGAAGACGCCTGAAGACGGATCTAGTAGTCCCTTCTTCATTAATATTGGCTTCGAATTGTGTGGAGTGAACACAAAAACTGAAATGAAAAAGCCATTTCAGTGATTAAGACATCTCATTGTTCTCATTTAATCTAAAAAGCGGAATCTCACTCCCAGACTATAAAAATGATTGTAAACAATGCCCACATCTTGTAGACTTTAAACAAACGCTTTTCATAGTAGGAATCGGCCGACTAGAATTATTTCCTAATTTGAGCTAAGCTTGTTTGGGAGACAGCGAACATTAGATACACGAAGAGAGGTAGCTCTGTACATATGTATAATTATTAATTATTTAGTACTATGACGAAGAAACCATAGTTATGAACCTTAATCAGTGTGTTACTTACTATCAACCTTAAATCAACCTTACTATCAAAATAATATCAATAGAATGCAGGTAAACTTACCATCATTATTTGTTGTAACTACAGCCATTTTGTTGGAGAATCTATGAGCAGCTAAACACGTCGGGTTTATTTGTACCAGCCATTTAACAGTCAACGATAATAAACTCCACACTGCCACGCAAGTTTCTGTTGTGCACACCAACTGCAATAATAAACACAACATCATCTTTTCGTGAGTCGGTTAGTCAGAAGATTCAAAAGTCAAATGTCTTTGAATTCGATTAAATTGTTATCCTCTCACCCGCGTTCCCACTGACGACAAAACATGTTGCAAATGTGTATCTAACTCTATATTACTTTCAAAGAGTGAGTGAGATATGTAGCTGTTTGCAACATGTTTCGTCGTCAGTTGGAACACGAGGAAACAGCTACTTGCTTACCAAAACTATCTTACAATTTCTAAAGGCTGTTTTGTTGAAGATAATAATTATTGTGTGGTACTGGTGTACTTTGTATCTGTCAATTATACTTTTGTAAAACTTCCTGAGCCACAGGGCATGTTCTTTATTACGGTTACACGCAACTTTTATGCGTTTTTTAGTAATGGAGTTGAAGATTGGATCTATTCGCCCAGTGTTGTAGTGCTGCCACTCGGGGTAAACCGTAAATCTGCCACCCTATTTTCGCAAGTTAGCAGAAAATCGGTGATACTTTTTTTTGATGATGATTTGATTTGAGAATGCTAATAACAACATACAATAAAGAATTCATACATAAAATTGTTTGATTCTGAAAGTTATACTCACATAATGTGCTGCATCTTTGTTTCCGAACTGAACATGGACTCCCTTAGGCCGTAACGCAGGATGCGACAGCGTGGTGCTGAGGTTACATAAATGCGTGTCCCACAGAGTTAACTTACACCCAAACCACGCGGCGATTAAAGAACCGTCCTGTGATATCGCTACTCCTCCCATGTGATACTCGCTATCCCTCTTAATTGGCACTTTTAATGTTTCGTCATCGACAAGCGAATGCTCTTTGTGTATATTAAACAACTTTCTTATAACATCATTTTCGTAATCAACTTCTCGTAAATACGGCAAGTCTTCATCTCTTCCAGGTTTATTTTTGATGCCATCTTTAAAATCGTTAAGCACACTATTTGAAATAAACTGACCTATTCCAGACGAGTAGTAGCAAGCAGTTAAACATGTCCATGCGATCTTTTTGCGGTGCGTTTGCGAGGTGTTTTCTTTTTTCCATATTCTGAACTTTTGGTCTGTGCCGGCTGATACGCAAAACTCGCCTTTATAGTTAAGTGCTAAAGAGACTACATTGCATCCTCCATGGGATAGATTGACGCATGTGTTAAGTTGGAAGGGTGTAGCGTTTTCGTATTGTGCTGACCAGAACTTTAGCTTTTCCTCTGGGTACGTGGTGCCGTCGTTCCTGTACTCCGAGGTTACCAGCCAGTCGCCGTTGCCGCTCACTGCCGCACATGTTACCTCTGTCTCCAGGGGCAATAGATTCCACCTCTCAGATGGTAAATGGTTCATATCTGTTATGTCTAACTGTAATAAAATTATGGAAACTAACATGTAGTATCTATATTTTTTGTTTATCTTTAAATAATTTACATGAAAAGTATTTATAAAAGCTACTACAAACATAATTAATAATAAGGAATACTTTAACGCCTAATTTTTTATTGGTTTAGCCTTGTTAGTAGTAGTTCTTTTTTTCTTTGCATGTAAAATATGTAAATCTTTAACTAATCATACATTAGATAGAACAATTATTATTATTGGTAGATAATAGCTATACTCCATTTGGTTAGGTACTTAACTAAAGGTAAACAATAAATATGGCGGCTTTCAGAGCTGTTCAACCTTTTATTACAATGGTATCATATGATTTGGGAGTGAAATTAATAACAACACAACTAACAATCAATAAAAACAAAATAATAACTAATTAACACAATTTGCGGCCAAAGAAACACAAAAACGACCGAAAGTAAAGTAAATACAAACTGTTACGTATGGCGTCTGGTTACCCGACTAAGTATAATATCGGTTTATTATTTTGCTCCGCTTCCTCGCAATACTACTTCTAAATTTTTCCGAGTTATCAAAAGTCTACTATGTGGAAAAATGTTTTGAATATCTGTATTTTTAGATTCTTTCTAGTAGGCACTTTGCAATACTTTGTGTCATATTAATAAATTTTGATTTAATTAATTGTTCGCAAGCTTAAGAATAATGATTACCATTTAATATTAAATGAAGAAGTAAGATATGCTAGTATATAAAAGGAAAATGTGATTTTGAATTATTAAATTATTTATTTTGGTGACGTTTTAATTCGAAATGAAAAATGGCCCTATGAAAGAACCTTTTTTATGATTTGTTTACATTTAGTTAAGTACCTAACCAAATGGAGTATAGTAAGACTTATAATTATTAGAAGCCTTTGACGATATCGTATTCGAGCATATAAAGAATTCGTTAGTACAACTCGAGTATTATTAGGTGTCATCGCCCGCAGCTGTTGTCGAAAAAATAAAAATAAAAATCAAAAGAACAGTCGTTGAATAGACTGCGAGATCGACGATTTGTCGAATCGGCTATATTTGAGATAACTATTTCAGATTGATTCATCATCATGCCTCATGTATTAGTTCATTGCTGGACGTAGACCTCTTTAAGTGAACGCCACAGTGTCCGATCTTCAGCTCTTTTCATCCAGCTGCTGCCAGCCGAGTTCCACAAATCGTCACTCTACCTGGTCAGCGGGCATCCTATACTACGTTTGCCTAGACGCGGTTTCCACTCAAGAACTCGATTGCTCCAACGGTTGTCGCTTCTCAGAGAGACGTGAGCGGGCGATTGCCACTTCAGCTGGTGTTCATCCAGATTGAATTTCTAGAGCGTAAACAAAAAGTAACTTACATTGTATAGAACCTTGTCGGTGTTAGTGGAGTAGAGCTGTAGATGTCCGGTACGTCCGGCGGTGAGCAGCGCGGCCAGCGGCTGGTGGTACACGAGCGCGCCGCCCACCGCGCGCGCCGCCGGCGACAGCCCGCCGCACTCCAGCACCGTCGACACCACGCGCATCTGAGCGTTCGCTATTACCACCGCTAAAATAACACATAACTACCTATAGACAAATGACCTGCAACCATGGAGAATAGAAAAAAGCGGAGATGCCGCAAGGCAAAATCTCTTTAGAAAGCAGCGATGACGATGAGTGAATCGTCATCGCTGCTTTCTAACGCTAACTAAAGTTTTCGGCCCCGCCCACTGTGACGTCACGACCTTATTGAAGGCGCATGACCTAATTGCCTTGTGGCATCTCCGCTTTTTTCTCTCCTCCATGCCTGCAACCAATCAGCACATCATGTGCGTTCCGTCGCATACCATTTCACAATTTGACGGTTTCGCTTCTATTATGATAACACATAACATACCATCAGGCCTGTATTCCCCGAAGGGTTAGGCAAAAGTGTACTAATGTACACCCATATTTCGCCGGTATGTTTAGGTCCTATGTAATAGGGGGCGAGCCTATTGCCATTCACCGGGTACAAATTCAGACTCCGAGCTGCTACTAAGAATTTCATAGAAAACCCCAATAACACTTTGCTCGACCTGGGGATCGAACCCAGGACCTCTAGCGTAGCAGTCGCGCTTAGGACCACTAGACTAACAAGGCAGTCTATTATGATCTACCGAAAAATAATGCGTTAAATAAACAGTACATTAGGGTTCACAATCTATCGACAGTTTACAATCCCGCAAGATAGATTATGATCTGACGTCGTATGCAATTTTACGGTGACATATACACTATACTATACACCCAAAAATATACTTATACGCCCACAGTTCGCCAGCGTGGGGACCTTGTAATAGGTGGCGAAACTATTGCCATTAATAGGTATAAAGTAATGAAGTATAAAGATTTATATTAATAAACTTACAATTATTTGTCAATGTCAATGCAACATGATTGTTGTTAGTAGTTATAAATCTGATTATGCCTGGTAAGCGAGGGATGAAGGCCTTTTCATTGGCTCTGTATGCCAAACTGCCAATAGTCCACTTTACCAACACTTTCTCCATTCCGCCAGTATACAGATAGTTGCCTGAAATCAAGGTACATTTTATTAATCATCATCAGTTCAAACATTATGTATTTGATTTTTTTATTAGTTGGCAAGAGAATAAGGGATAAAAAGGCATAAAACATAAATTATGACTATAAAGATATAAATTTTAGTTCAAGAAAATGTTGAAACAGGGAACATCCCTCTGGTTAAGTAAACTGGATGCTTTAGGTAACTAAGCTACTGAGATGAACTCGAATTTCTGTTTCACATTCTGCCTTAAGGTGACATTGGCACCTTCTATTGATGAAACATAATTATTATGTCCTTCTACCGAAAGGTTTTACTTTATAGGTAATATGATTTTTTCTTTTGATATCAATTGTCATTGCCAGTTTAGAGTCTGTATTTACAACTTTTTTACTTTATATAACTCTAATGCTTTTATGGTTGAAAATTTTCACAGATGTGTCTTGCCAATTTCAAGACTGACCTTGTAATGAGAAGCATGTGGCAAGTGGAGGTAAGAAATGCCAATGGAGCACTTCTCTTGCTATCTGCCTGTAGTCATACAGGTTTCCTCTGATGATAGTGGTGCGGCCCAGTGTGTCTGTGATAGCAATGGCATTGTCCCTTTGATGAGCTGCTACTGACATGATACGGTAACCATTGTGATTGATTATTCTGTAAATATGTATAATGATTACTTATAATAAGTTTGGTTTGTAATAATCCAATAATACTCTTGCTGTAAATTTTGCCATTTAGTGGTCTGGACACATTTTGTTTATAGTGAACTAGTTTTCTGCCCTTTGCATGTGTGGTTTCTCTGAATTTTTCTACTATAATATGCATGTATACTACCTAATTACTAGCCTTCCTATTAAATCACTCTATCTTTTGCTGAAAACTGCATTCAAATCATTTGTGAATTTTAAAAGATCTAAGCGATAACGATTTTAGCACACTGACTGCTGACATTATAAATACTGCAATACAAAGTACATATTACATACTTACTAATAGTTGTTTAAAGATTGAATAGTAGTTTTGATACATACAGAAATATTTTCCTGCATGATGCATTTAATGTTATAACATAACATTAAATGCATTAGGACAATATTTCTGTTGCCTCTTACAGAATGTTTAGGTAGTTTGGTGTTAATTAATTGGGACACAAATGTGTTTTATTAGATTAATGGATGGGACAGACTAAATTAATTATGTAGGAAATGATTTCTTTTGTATTAAAAAATAAACAACACTCACCGGGACCTTACATGTGGTTGCATTAGATTTTGAATGAATAAACATTTAGTTCCATTGGTGATTGCTGCATATCTGTCTCCATTACACCACCCTAATGATACTCGGACCATATCACCAAATGTGGGTCGAGTGTCTCTATACTCATATAAGAGTTCTCCATTCTTTAAGGAGTAAGTACTAAGACTGATCTGGTTTTGCTTCGGGCAGCTACTGGTTATACAACACTCATTGCTGTCCACCAAGTCAAATGTAAGAATTTTTGAATTGTTTTTAAGTCGAAGTTTCTGTAAGAAACAAAGGAATGTTACAATTAAATAAATCACATAGATAAAATACATGTGAAGTTATTAACCTTTCAAGTAATCTGCTTTAACAGTGTAAAAAGCCATAATACATACAGTTTCTCTAAGGACAGCTCCATTTTCCCATGTCCATGTTGTGACATAGCCTGTGTCTGAACAACCATATAGATTGTAGTCTTCATTTACTGGGAACTGTATCGCAATCAGCTCATTTACAGCACCCTCAGTTTCAAGTGTTCTCACACAGTCACCAGTCTGAATGTTATACACTCGTATTATATTCTCTACGATAATTACTATTGATCTGAAATATATCACAAACAAACACATGAATGAAAGACGATTAACAAATAGAATTTATAAGGCGAATGTTAGTGGCAGCAAATCAAATCAAATGTTTTTATTTCAAATAAGCTTTAACAAGCGTTTATGAAACGTTATTGACTCTAGTTGCACGGTTCCAAAAAGTTGATCCCATGGAGAAGAATCCGGCAAGAAACTCCATGGACACTCTTTTAAAATATATTGTTTTAACATAATTTGCTGGTACATTATGCCGATCACAGGATGTGAGTGCATTGGAGGTTTTTGTCATAATTAGCCTGAAATCGCGACTAAAATTACAAGAAGGTTCTCAGCAAATGAGAACGCAATGTCAAACTAAGACAGATTGATTTTGATGATGTGTATTCTTACATATAGTATTGTAAGAATACACATCATCAAAAAATATGAACTAGGATAACTATAAACTACTTAGACATAAATGGCTACGAAAGGCAGCGTCGGGAAAGGTCGCCCTAGAAGGACGTACACCGATCTTATCGGCGAGGCTCTCCAAAATGGTCAGGTGCGTAGTACTCGCAACCGGCGTTTGTGTATGAAAAGATGTATGAATGTGGAAGAAGCGAAAGAGATATGCAAGAGACGTAGCAAGTGGCAGTCCAATTTCTGCCTACCCCTATGGGAAAAAGGCGTGAGTGTATGTATGTATGTATGTATGTATATCACAAACTTTAATAATAAGTATAAACCAAGTTTTACAATAAAAATATTACAACATGCTCATATCGAATAAAAAGTATTTAATTTGATCATTTTTATTTGATCTGAGACAAAATTTAACATACTCTCCATCCGGCGAGAAAACTGGACGATGTTCTATAATACTTCTGCCAGCTTTTCTATGAAAATGATAGTTTACATTTTTTGAACTGTCACTATTCACTTTTACACCCATTTTTAAAGATAAATAGGTACGTAATTTAAATTATTTATTTTTCTAAATTCATTGCAGTAAACACACGAAAGTTGAATTCAACAAACATATGAGATAACCTCACTTTCTTTGAATTTGGTTCAGGCAGTTATGTAGGTTTCTATAGCATAGCAAAAGTTAAAAGAAACACAATTCTGTAATTTTCAGCAAGAGGAAAAGAGACAGACGTATCACGTGCTCTTCTATTTTTTTGTTTTGGGAGCTGGAATGCACATTTTTTACCGTTCGAAAACAATCTATCTACTGTGTGTGTCTTGCGTTCAATACTTTTCAACTTACAATAAATTTATTGTACGTACATACACACGCTTCACATCAATTTGATGTTTAAGCTGATGTCATCAAGCTATAAATACCAGTTTACGCTGGCCTCTAATTGTATGGGAAGCCTATACAATGCGAGATCAGCTTAAACTGGATTTTATAGGTTGACCTGTAGCCATGTGTACAGCAGTTTGTTCAAATGAATGAATTACACGCGTCTTTCAAGTTAGTGAACTGCCGCAAAGAATTATTAGTAATAAAACATAACGTTTCAAAACGAAATTTAAATTAAAATCCCATGTGACAGTGACAGCCAGCAGGCCGCTGACTAATGTCAAATTTTACACTTCAGTCAGCGAAAGCATGTTCTATTTCGTTTGTCAATCAATGTCATTATTTGTCAACCACTCTAAGAAAGTTTCAAATTCAAATTAGTGTTTATTATAGTTTTACACGTGCATTGTTGTCTTAATTTTCCATTCGCATTAGCTAACAAACCACTATGTCTGCCGAACTAGCCGAGGTCCAACTACAAGTCCGGTTTATAACCAAACAAGAGCAGTGAGTATTTTACTATTTTGTGTACGGCGTGGAGAGGCATGGGATTGTTTTGTACTTGTGTATGCTGTAATTTATATCGAAATTCATTATTTGTTCTAGATACGCGGTTCCAGATAGTCCTTATGACATACTGAGCAACGTTCAGACGACCCATCTGACCACGATGATAAATGCTTTGCTGAAAGAGACAAATCCATCACTAGAGAAGACTGTGGAGTTCGATTTCTTAGTATGTGGGGAATTGCTGTGTTCGTCGCTCGCAGAGCATTTGCAAGAGAAGGGAGCTTCCACAGAAGAGACATTGGAAATAGAATATTTGGAAAGGTTTCCTGCACCATCACCACAAGATTGCTTGATGCATGATGACTGGGTATCTACAGTACATGCTCACTCAAACTGGTAAGGATAGTGAAATTGAATAGCTTTCAAACCATTTTTCAATTCAAACATTCCCATGGTGGTGGGATCTAAAACATAGATAAACTGAAAAAATTAATGGGGTTGTCCATCTGTTATTTTCTGATAAAAGCATGAAATATTATTATTTTACATATTTTTTACAGGATCTTATCTGGTTGCTATGACAATAGTATTCATATTTGGAGTACTAAGGGACAACATAAGCTTGCTATACCAGGTCACACTTCTCCAGTAAAGGCTGTTTCTTGGGTCTCTTTCAATGGTGACCAGGCAGTGTTTGTTAGGTGAGTAAACATTATATTAGTTCCTAACAATTATGTACAATCTTTAATTATTCAGAGCATCACTACTCTTTTATTGGACACACACTTACCATTAATTATTTATTTACTCCTGTATTTTTTGTGAGGACCTTAAGTAAGAATTAAATATACCATGCACAGCTGGCTCTCATTTAACTACTGTTGCTTTATTGGTTTCTTACACTTACACAAATATTAGAGATAGAAATAAAACTACTTTTTAAAAATTTAATCGCGTTATATTTATGTTCTAAATTCCCAACTTTTCGGATTCTTTACGGCATCCATGGAGTCCACCCGTGATGGATGCTGCATCATCATATTATTTACCTTTTAATAATATTTCAGTGGATCGCATGACCAGTCAGCTATGCTGTGGGTTTGGAATGTGCCGCGCAACTCTGTTGATTGTGTGGTAACCTGTCAGGGTCATGAGAAAGGTGTGGAATGCCTTGCAGTGTCTGTTGATGGTAACCGCTTTGCCACAGGCAGCTGGGACAATAATGTCTCCTTGTGGAGTACTAGTAAGTCTATTCCTAATTATAGATTGACATTCTGAAAAGCTGTATCGTTGGAGGATACTTTATGCAAATACATACCTTTATACTCTATTTTAGGTTTATCAGATGAGGATAATGTACCAGCAAAGAAAAGAAGTAAACCGGAACATGGGAACACAAGGGTGAGTGTTATAATTCTCTGTTATTTAACTTATATTATAAATGTTAGCCATGTAAACAGTAAGTGTACCATGAAGCTCTCTGTGTTATTAAAAATACGTAGGCAAATCTCTACGGCAATCTGTAGCGTAAGTCAGAAGCCCAAAACACTAACAAGCAGATATCATTATTGTGTGCCTTATAAATTATTTTATTCCCAAATATTCATTCTGGTTAGCATTGTTCACCAGGCTTTCAGGGTTCATTGGCTTGGGTAAATTATTTTATTGATTTCTAGGGGCCTTTAACGACATTGAAAGGCCACCGTGAAGCAATATCTGGGGTGCAGTGGATGGACTTCAACACAGTGTTGTCCAGCAGTTGGGACCACCTGCTAAAACTATGGGATTGTGAACTGGGAGGCATTAAACAAGAGATTGCTGGTAATTTATCTGTTATTTTTTTGTCCATATAGGTATATAAAATGCATAACAAAGTTATTTTAACATAGTAGGGTTGATTTCCATTGGAAAAATTGTATACTCACCACAGCAGTACACAATTTTTTCCTCGTGATCATCAACCCATTACATTGTCCCACTGCTGGGCACGGGTCTCCTCTCAGTGCGAGAGGGATTAGGCTATAGTCTGCCACACTAGCCTACTGCGGGTTGAGAGACTTCACACGCCGTCAAGAAAATCTCTCAGGCATGCAGGTTTCCTCACAATGTTTTCCTTCACCATTTAAGCGCGTGATAATTAATTATTAATACGCACATGATTTCGAAAAGTCACGAGGTGCGTGCCTTGGATTCGAACTCGAGACCTTTGACTTGGCAGTCCAATGGTCATATCACTAGGCTATCACTGCACTTTAATTTTTTGCTCATCCTCAAATTTTTCCTTTATCCAGTACAGGCTAGATTTGGATTGTACGAAGTCTTTACAATGCGAGGCTAACTGGTTTTGGTGTAGTTGGTTAGTTTGGCTTCTTGTGTAGGCTCCGTGTGTAGCTCACTTACATTACCTTTTGATACCTTGTTTGTAGTACTTATCCATATTCGTAATTGTTGTTTTCAGGTAACAAAGCATTCTTTGATGTGGATTGGTCTCTACTCAATAGCAGTATCATAACAGCATCAGCAGACAGACACATTCGTCTTTTTGATCCTAGATCGACAGGTACTTGCATTGTTTTATCTTTGGATTTAAAGAAACTCTTTCCTTATCGTGACCAAATTTTGCGACGAAGCAGTAAAATCATGACCTATCACAGGTGCTTGTGAGGTTAATGCAGATAAGGCGTAAAACACCTCATAAATAAATAAGGTTATAGGCGTCCATATAATATTTACGCACAGTTCCGCGAATTATCTTGATGATCAAAAACTGTTTGTTTGAATTTTCACTATTCAAGAACTGACATATAATATAGATCATTCTCTTTACAGAGAGCATTGTGAAAACGACATTTACATCCCACACGGGATGGGTGCAGTCTGTTCGCTGGTCGAAGACTCGAGACACGCTGTTTCTCTCCGCAGGATATGATGGACAAGTCAAGCTATGGGAAACAAGGAGGTATGTAGCTTATTTATTTCTTCATTTATTGTACCAACAACTTTCACGGAGGGTTCATATTTGGTGAACCTGAAAGCGTTTTTAGGTGGTCTTATAAATAATGACAATAGTGTGCTATTTATTGCAATATACGGTCTAAGATAAAAAAAACATCTGTTCGGAAAGTGATGGATGTATTTTAACCCGTCAAGCGCTATATAAAAGACACAATGCAAAATCTATTGCTTTGCTCTCATGAGGCAAATACATGCATATGTGAATTAAATGTAGGTTTAGTTTTATTTATTTATTTATACTAGGTCCACCGGGCCACGCTTTGTTATGGTTAAAATAAGTATTTATTTAAAAAAAATTAGTAAAACATAAAGGATACTGCTTCGGTGGTCGGGTTGCGGAAGCCAGAGGTCCCCTCGTGTTAGATAATGATACTTACGTCCTTTGAACCCTTGGCTAAAAGGCAGGTATTGAATATTTATATAATTTTCCAGTCCCCGGACGCCTTTGTACGATCTGAGCGGACACGAAGACAAAGTACTGTGCTGTGATTGGTCGAACCCTGCACTACTCGTCAGTGGCTCTAGCGACAATACCCTCAGAATTTTCAAAGCGAAACACTACGACAGCGCGTGAGGGTCAATTTTAATACTATGACTGATTACCTACCAGTGTTCGAAATAATTTTGACGGTTTTTTTAAAACATTTTTATAATTATTTATCCATGAATAAAGCGTCCGTCTTAGGTATACGTCAAGTTGTTTAGATTTATATTTCTATTAGCATGTAAGGTTATAATAAATAATAAGTTGAAACTATTTGTTCTCTAATTATGAGCTAACTTTCACAGCAACTAATAATTATCTATAGTAAAGAGATTGATAGATAGATATATTGAGGAATGCAACACTAAGCTCCAATTTAATTGATCAGTGGCGTAACATGCCCCCCCCCCCATGGCAGGGCGTGCGGTCCGTACCGGGCGGCCCCCAGTGGCAGGGGCGGTATTTCAACGGTGGTAAAAAAAAACAAGTACTTAGGTATCTTATGTTTGTTTAGTTGTGGAACAAAATACAGTATCAACAAAGAATTTTACTATGTGTTTTTTTTTAAACACTAATATAGTTTTATTATGTCCTAATTTTTTTTTTATTCATTTAAAAAATTAAGGTAGACAAATTCGGGATCCGCACCGGGTGCTAGTGACCCGTGCTACGCCACTGTAATTGATGTCAGCACTTTCTTACGACAACCAGTCAATATATGTTATATTGACATAACATACCATCAGGCCATATCCTCTGAAGGGTTAGGCAGAGGTGTACTTGATGTACACTCACTCTTCGCGGGTATGTTAAGTTCCACGTAATAGAGGGCAAGCCTATTACCATTTACCGGGCACAAATCCAGACTCCGAGCTGCTACTGAGAATTCCATAAAAAAACTCAATAATACCTGGGCATCGAACCTAGGACCTCCGGCGTAGCAGTCTCCGTTATATTGACATGAGTAATTATTTGTTTTAGTCAGCCAATAGGAGTACATTGGCCCTCTCCCACCTAGCATCTTTTGAATGAGAGTTTTAAGGTCGGGGTTGTAGGCAGAGACGGGGATTGTCCGTTCTGGCGAAATTAATAGAAAACACGCATAGTATATTAAACTTGTTCCCTATTTTCGGAGTTACTCATTCCACGCCAATCCATTGTGGCGTTCTAGGGAAGCACCATACTACGCATTTTATAATCAACATCATGACTCTACCGCATAGAGGGCACAAATATAAATGGTCGGAGATAGTCTAATACAGAGTAACTAACACTTTTCTATAAGGCTTCAATTTGATGAAATTTTATTTAAAATAAAGCCTTACATGGCAGTTAAGTTACGCGATATTGAGGTATCATGGACGAAGGTATGTTATCTCGTCTCTACTCAAGCTTTCTTACAATTAAGGTAATGGAATGAAAATAACGTACTGATTTGGTTTCGCTTGTTTTATTCAATCATTTTGCTCTTACAAAATATGTTCAATGCAAAGGAACATGACTCGTCACAATAAAACATGCTTCTTAGTACCATTTTGATTTATTTATATTATATTTTAGTTTCCATTCAGCATAACTATAAATAATGCGGGTCACATAAAATGCTCATAGCACAATATAGAAACTTGCAAACACTTTGTAACAAAATAGATACATAACTTTCCTCTTTGTCTTTTCTCTGCGAGAAATGCTTTTACACTATTATCATAGTTATGCCAAACCTCACACCATAACACAACGAAGCAACATGTCCCTTAAAAATAATCTGTCTTACCAACAATTTCATTTCATTTTTTTTTACATTTTATGAAGTTTTTATTTTTTGCATTCATAATTCTATAATACTACCTAACTAAATATTTACCTATACTATTCTACTGTCTAGACTAGTTTGCTGGGTAGAACACCACACTATATTAATACACATTGGACAAATACATTCGTATCGACACTTCCGTTTTTTTCATGTAATTTTCTTCTTTACACTTATTCAACTACATAACGAAAGAGGTGAAAGCAAACTTGTTCAACTGAAACTTATCAAGAATGTGTTCACTATTCTCTTAACGCGTAACGCGGGGGAGGCGGCGCGGGCGCGGTGCATGCGGGCTTCAGTCCATTCAAATTAAATTATTTAATAAACTAACAAAGGAAACTACCCTAGAGCCGGCAGGGAGCGCGCTCGCGCCGCCTCGCCCGCTCAATTATTTTAAATCTAAGGCTCTATTCTATCTATCTTAGCGTCGAAACATTGTTTTCTATTCTATCCTATCTATAGTTAAGCCTATGACCTAAACCTAGCCGTCCATTCGTATCGTGCCCGTAGCTTCTCTATTCACTGTATCGACGTATCCGTGCGTTCGCTTATAATTAAATGACTTATTTTTAAAAACATCTACTTAACTTCTATTCATCGACATGATTTTCTGTTGAAACAATAGTTTTGGTTTTCAAGACTTGGTTCCCCAATCGCATCTTTGTGCTCATCTTATGCTTTTTTAGTTCCCACTACATATCTTTATGTATTACAAATCCCAAAGTAATCTCAAAGTATTGTTATCAGTTATCACACATATCTAGAATGTAGAAGTGAGTTTATCTAGGAACATCTACGCCTCTGTCGAGTTCAATAAATTTTTACATCATGTGTGAAAAATGCAACGATTAGACAGCCACATTATTTTCTTTTAGTTGTTAATACAAAATATTTTAAACATAGTTTTTTACATTATCACTACGTTTATGTAATACGGTAAGTTCTCTATTACCTGTAAAAATATCGTGTAAAGCACATGCAACTGTTATATTGTATCCATATCTGAGCATTACTTTAGAGGAAGCTGAAGGCACTACCATCAAATCAATGCATTATTGCTTAAGTGGAAGGAAAGCACTAGAAAAATAATTTGGTGCTAAAATACTTTGCTTTTGACGGTGTTCTAATACACAGGACCGTGCCACGCTAACACTACAAGTCACTCACATGAATACTTCACGCGCGTAACGTGACCTTGTTTTGGTACATGTCTTTATTAAAATACATATTGCTTTATACAAAGATTTGCTTATTGGAATGAAACTAAAACAGTACATCAAGGAAATTATATGATACACATATAAACGGTACGTCCAACCAAAGGGTGATTTTATAACGTGAAATGAATATAATTAGTACATTGACATCAATTTTAAATGCAAAGTTTAGCGGAAATATCTATCGGAAGACTGCAGTTACAGGAAGCCACAGAGTATGTGGAACACTAAACGATCAATACTTAACTAAGTACCACGCGTCGCTCGGTACTACATTGCACTTTATGGTTATTACATTTCCACAATTAAAGGCGGTTCTTATTCAGTACAATAAAATTTGGCTTGATCAGACGTTATACGAGTACAACACCAATCTACGGAGTATAATGGTTCAGTGCGTTCTACTCGAACGTTACACTAATGAAACAAACATTTAATTAGGCTGTGACGTGAGTTTGCATGTGTCGAACCGCTCTGCTCAGCGCATTGTCATAGTGGATGGTAGAGTAGGTGCTGAGGCAGTCAGCTTATACAACTACTATCTGGGGCTACCTACGTGTTTGCGTGGTGTCTGGTCACACTTCAGGGTATGTGCCTCTACGTGGAAGATGTTTAGCAGCAAGTTAAAGTACGTAACCAGTGAAATTCTCTTGGGCTAATGTATCTATGTACATTTCAAAAAAATAATTTATCACGGAAGAACAGTACAGTTTCAGCCTTTTCCAGAACAAAATAAAATGATTGTCAACAAACCAAGAACAGATCTACTTTTTCGTTCGAAATCTACGCTATTCATTCAAAACCTGTCTTCAGCTAGTTTCAGTTCCTGTATTATTTCTTTTAAGTCGGTTCACAGGTTTTGAATAAAAGGTTACCGCTTAATTGTCAGTTAAAATACAGTTAATATATCAAACATTTAACTAGTCTTCAGTCCCTGAGTTGTATAAATATTTTCCTACTTCTTACTCGACTTTAATGATTTGTATACTTTGGTTCTGATGAAACTCTTGACGTGCCAAAATAGAATTAAACAGTTGCGATATAGTAGGCTTTTACTCGTACCCATCAACAATGTATATACATGTATACATATCCATGTATAATTTATATATATTCAATATAAAAATATCAAATTTTATATAAAGTCATAAAGTGTACCCAAAACCTACGTGATGGTACAAAAAGTGCTCAATTACACCAAAACGGTGTATACACTTTGGATTTCAAATCCATTTACATTTTATAATGTGGAAATCAATCGTGGAATTTTTGTTTGAGTTTTCTTCTAGTGGAATGTGCCGACCGCCTACAAATTAACAACTACAGTTGATTCAGTACATGATTCTCAAAAAAGGATCATTTTATTATTCACGTATTCCAACATGTGTTTTCAACGTACAAAAATTTGTATAGACTCGTAAAATGTATAAATAGACTTTACATACAACTGCTTATTGCTAAATGTTGCCGTGTCATCAGCACTGTTGTGCCTCACAAGCGCAGACGTCATCGTTGGAAGTCATTTTACCCATCCAGTAGTCGTAGTACACGATCAGTGGACTCGCTTTGACAGCTGCGTGTACGCTACAATTTGCAGTCCCTTATGTTATGAACCAAAACGCGGATCAGAAATATTTGGAAGTTAACAGTAGGTATACATAAATTCAGTCTGTGTTCGGGTTTGGCAACGACGTTATTGTTATTGGATTTTATTTTGTAATCGCATTTAGATACACGCAGAAAATTAATAAGAAATACGATAATCCTATTTGTGATGAGAAAATAATAAGTTCAAGGGGGAATATAATTTTACGTAAGCACCACTTACAAGTAATAAATTTGTTCAGTGAGGTTGGTTGCGTTTGTGTTGTTGAAAGATAATTTTAAATTGGCTAACAGCCCATACACGTGGCGCTCGTTGGGTCAGTGAGCCATACAAAAATGAATATAGCGATCTTTGGAAGACTGCGCGAGTGTGAATATTGTTCTGATAAATAATACTGTTTCCTTTATATATATTCATACAAATATTTTGGGAACATAATGAGTTAGAGCACCATGCTAAACGTATATAAATGTCTACACAATTCGCACTCAGGATCGGGTCCCCTCCTGCAGATTAACCTTCTTTTCCTTTTATTACGTAAAGCTGCCTGAATTTATGTTTTCCGACTTTAAAATGACGTAACGACTGTATTTTAAAAATACTTAAACTCATTGGAAGATTCTAAATCTTCGGCATTTTTCTCATACAAGATCTAATCGGTGTACCCACCATTACTAACCCTTATACACTTAATCATTTCATTATTCTTTACAATTTTTGTTAATATTTTTTGATTCCATGATATGACCTTTTCCATCTAACCTTCTACCCGATTCTCAGATATTGCTCTCCTCATACACTCCGATGTAACAAAAATAATTTAAATAAAATGACACAAATTATTAATTTTAAATTTCAATACAATACATATATGCATAAATATTTTTGTATAATGTGATTGCACCATGTTTGATTTCAGTGATGTTCATTGTAATGCGTAGTCAAAACAAAAAGTAACTTATTAGTTACAGTTTTGATTATGACACTAGCAATCAAATAATATAGTAAGATTTACCGATTTTTCTGCATTGAGGACAAGTTTAATTTGTCACTTCATGCATGAAAACACTATGCTAAAATAAATACCTAACTATCTTAAATAATCTTGTCAACATGTACGAAATCTGCGCCTAAAATCTTAATGAATTTTCATAAAACAATAATAAAATTATAATGCAAAACACTTTTAAAATTGCAACTATATCTATACATCAAATCCTCTCCTCGAACCGTCAAAAGACCTCATCAAAACATCACAGCAAATCGAACATCCAGCATAAAGCCAAGAGGACCAGCCAAATACGAAGCCCGTCGAGAAAATAAATAGTCGAGGCGATCAAGTATACTAAGGCTTATCAGCTAGTAAAAGGAGACGCCGGCGGAGCGAGGGCACCGCGCAGCGGAGCTTTCGATGAAGTCTATAACGGCCGCAAATTAAAACTAAAACAAATTAACATCGTAAAAAGTCACAGTTGCTTTGATTTTTGGCTCGTGTACAGCACGTAGTGTTGTAGCGTGGCTTACGGTCTACTTGGGAGGCGGGTACGGCTGGTACGCCTCGTCGGGCGAAGCCGCCGTGGACGCGTGCTCGCTCTCCATCGGCATCTGGATGATCGGCGGGGTGGGACCCGCGAAGTACTGATACGGGTGCGACGACGTGAAATACTGCAACACAACATCGTGCCGTCTCAGCGCTCTATCGATATATTTATTGCCCCCAGGTGTGTTAATTTTCTTTTTTTTTTCTTTGACAGTTAAACATCATCCATCTTTGTGTTCTATGTTAAGTCCCATTTTTAGCAAACACGAGGTAACACCAGGCACTTAGTGTCGTATAGCAGAGTGGCAGCATAACGTGTGGCAGAGAAAGCGAGAGGAGCGCTAAGTGAGCGGTGGATCGTAAGCAATGGGACACGGAAGGTTAGAGCGTTCGATTACAATTTTACTGTGCACTCACGTATAACTCATTTTCCGGCCTTAAGCTGTCCCAGTTTACCTGGAAAACAGAGAATTACTATCAGTCTTGTATTTTTTCGACTGAATATTCTCGTAAACCTTTGACTCGATAGTTCTGCAGTATATAGGCCGTCGTGCAATGTCCTATCAAAGGTCGCTAACCACCGCACTCCTCGTGTCCCGGTTAGGGTGAAAACTGACCCTCTGAAATATTGGAACGTAATCAAGATGAAACCGAACCTGTATGTATCTAATTGAAAGAACTGGGTCAGTTGTCTAGTTGTGAAATGAGTACGGGACACTTACGTATTGGCTAGGCACAGCGTCGATGGGTATATGTGGATGCGCAGGGTGCGTAGCGTGGTGCGCCGGCGGGATGAGCGCGGCGTAGGGCGCCAGCCAGGCGGCCGGGTGCGCGGGGTGGTGGTGGTGGTGCAGCTGTGGGTGGTGGTGGAAGGCCGCCACGCCGTACATGCCGCCGCTGCCGCGGTACACGCCGGCGCACTCGCCGCCCGCGCCTGCGCCGCCAACCCCTCCGGCGTACACACCGCTTACAGCCATTGCGGCCTGAAATTGTTAAATAATACAGTGAGTATTGTTGTCCTTAATAAGTTAGTGCTGACTAGCGTGACTAGTGTTATCAAAATATTTGAGACCTTTTAAGATGTCTTAGAAGGGCTAAAATGGGTTTTTTCTATCAGGCTATACATAGTTTAAATAATGGCTTTAAATTCACGCGGATTGTTTTCTTGAATTCTTGGAGCGAAATTGTATTCGTAATTTTAGATAGGTGTGTACCTAATAGTAGGTACCTACCCTACACTTGTTACTATCCTGATAAAACTTTGCACAACTATCGCTGCCGGAAAGCGACTTATGCTAATTTTATTGCTAATGAAGACTGAGTTACGTAACTTACCGGTTCTTTACATGAAACGCTAGGTTTCTACATTATTTTGTAACAGTATTCAAGATAAAAGGGTTTTCTAGCTGGAATATCCATCCGCGAATTGATATTCCTATATGATGAATTGGTATGGTCAAGTTTTGTGCGAGGCGTATTTACTCGTCGCAAATATATTAAAATTGAGGAATAAAACCTGGAATGTTGATATGAGTGTTTGAAAGAAGTATATTCGATTGAACAACGCAGTGTTAGCAGTCTCTGACCCTGACAATAAAATTGGTTAAAAACAGTGTGTACAACGATCATCTTTAAAAAAGAGATAGCTCCATGAAATCTATAGAGTGACATCACTGTTTTTTAACCAAAAAAATATCGCCTCACGTTGGCGTACTTACGGCCTTAGGTCTAGTTGAAATATTAATCGCATTATTATGGAATATCAACAGACTACCTGGGTTATGGAATCGTTGTTGTCCCGCCATGCTCTTCCGTTGTTATCGTTTTGTTTATTGTAAAGCGCCTTTTTCTTGTTTCCGCCGTCAGCGAACTTAACTAGTAGAGGCTCCTTGGCTCCCGGGATCGGGTTTCCATTGAACATCTAAAAGAGATACGATTGTGTAGTTTTCAATTAATATTGGTCTCCATTTGATTAAAAAGTTTAAACGTATTTATCATTGCTAAGCAGTATTTCTGATTCTTATTAGAATACAAAAATCTTTGTTTTATTTTGTGTTCCAGCTTTGAAAACCTTGGTGTGGGGAATAACAGTTTTATGACAGTGTTTTTCTAGTATAGCGAGATTCTGATGAATGTTCGTAACACCATTATAAACTAAAAAACTTACTTGAATAATCTGCTCGCATTTCTCCCTGGACTCCATCCTGGCAAAGCCCACACCTTTGCTTTGGCCGTGGGTGTCACGCAAGATCCTCGTGGACACGACCTGGCCAAACTTGGCCAGCAGTTGGTCCACGTCGTTCTCCTTGAAGTGCGGCGGCAGGTTAGCCATGTACAGGTTGGTAGGATCCTGTTCTTGTTGCTGTAAATGCCCCGGAGTAATAGGTGAAGAACTTGCTCTCCAAATCTTCAATGTTTAAAAATTCAAATTGGAAGTTTCAGTGACATTGTCAGAAAATTTCGAGCTCCACAATGCGTGGCTAGCAATACACATTATTGTGCTGATATTAATTTAAAGTGCGAAGCACATTCTTCCAACAAAATCTTGGATTTTAGATTTGTATACAAGGCCATAGGCCCCGGAACCACTTAAATTTTGTAACGAGTTTATATTTTTTGGCAATCCACCCTTCGGGGAGCTTTATTAATTCGATGACTTAATACATACTGCTTTATATACAGTGTTTCCAATCTGAAGGTACGTGTGTGTAATGAAGCAGATACTGACGTCACAAGATATCAGCGACTGCGTGACAAGTCTGGTTTATTTCGTAAACTATTAATTTATATGTCTCTAAGCATTAATTCAACGTGTCTGTGAAATTGTTCTTAGAAAGTTAAAATTAGCTTGAAGCCCGCATAGAATATCTAGACACTGAAGCCAGCTCTGACGTAAATCAGCAGTTTGATCTAATGTACTAAATATTACGTAGGTGTTATCAACGACATGGGCATATACATTAGCATAGAGATTACGAAGCTAGTTAAAATTCGCATACACACTAATTTAATATCGAAAGCATAGAAATACCCGAGCCCAGTAGCGATAATATAATTATACATTGTTATAACGCTGAAGCATACGACAATAGTATAGAATTAATAGGATGAAACAATGTCTGAAGTATAGAATTAAGTAAGCGTTAAGTAAGCGTTATATTTGCGTCGATTTGCGTACCATTCAAGGGATAGCATACTTACAACACATTAGTGTTACATTGTTCTGTTTGTGAATACGTTGCCACAACATTACCACTCGTGTTGTTTCCCAAAATGGTCTACACAAATGAATGATCGTGTTCTTTGGTAGCCATGATAATACCGGGATATTTCAAAGTATTTATCGCCCATATTGTCGATGATCTAAACACAGGACCTACTTCTAGACAGTAACATCTATTTAATCAAACAAATGTAGGCATTATATGGTTGGAAATTAGGAGCACTCGAAGATTTAACCTCAAATTACATGGAACAGGATTATTATGCTACATTACGCATAATGTCAAATCTAGCAAGTATACAAGACAGGGAATTCGGTTCAGTTATGTATTTCATACAGCACTTCTTAAATAGATAAAGGGTATATAGTACTAAAGCTATAAGTAAGGGAAGACGGAATATAGGGTTGGATCAGTGGGGAAGGCAACTGGTTAAATGGTTAAGTCTGCTTTCTTCTTTAGTTACGGACAATATTACTTAATTTAATTGTAAAAGGCTCGAGAGCATTACACGATTCCAACTCTCGCCGAGGAACAATTGCACTGCGCTTAATTTTACAGTTCCCATGCCTTCTGTGTTTAATGGCTTTCGGACATTAATTAAATATTTAAGGATTTTATTTGAATTTGGGATGTAAGTGTCAGTATTTTCTTAAGAGTAAAGGCGAAGGAACAGAAATAGAAGACAATGGGATGAGAGAGCGGACAAGGAGCAGGCGGTTAGTCATAATAGTATTACTTGCATGCACAACGTACACGGTTCAGTCTACGCAGGAACCAGATACCCACTTTAGCCATCTGGGCCTGAACACCTTTGGCTTGTAATCCTTTAACAGCTGCCTCCGCCGACGCGATCGTTTCAAAATCTACAAAACCGTAACCTGAGAAAAAAAGTGAAACCGTTTTATAGTAAAGGGTCACCCCAAACGATACCAGTCGCACTAATAAAGTTTTTTTTATAATTTCCATGACTCATGCTTGGTCTTATGTATGTTGTAACATATAAAATTCCAAAGAAAGAACAGCTATGGTACATACATTTGATATGTAACTAATGAGCGCGAGTATATTGCCTACTCGACATTAGCGTGATGAAAATGTGACATCGAAAAAGGGTAACATTGTGATGAACATTAAAAAAACTGTGCATATTTCGTATCATCAATAATAAAAATCAATTTGGTATCATCTGTGCTTGGGTGCAAATATAGTGAAGATGATAATATATCTACTATAAAATTAACAGGTATAAATATAAAATAAACATTTATAATATGATAATGTATTACATATGAATCAAATCGAATGTATCTAGTGTTCGTGCATATATTGGAAAAAAGTCTCACCATAGATGGATTAGTTTAATGAAGGTAGGTATATGGTATTCTAGAAAATATTAATATTGTTTTAAATAATTCAATTACGAATAATCGTATAATGCAAATCTAGTCAAGTAATATAAACTGTAAAACAATATTTTAAATACATACGTGAGATATCTATGCACAGATTTATATCTAAGTATAAGTACTTTACATGTAGATAACTGTAAGTCGCTATGACAGTGTATAAAAGAGGACGTACGGTATGAATGTTGTTTACCTTTACATTTATTCGTATTTTTATCCAATATCGCTTTTGTTGAAATAATGTTGCCATACCTGAAAATATTACAACAAAAATTAAAACTAGTAATGTGATCGGGGGCAGATGTTTGTATCGGAATGATAAGTCTTACATCTGGCACATTTGTACGAGGTCCTTATCGGTGGTGTTCTGGCTGAGGCCTCGGATGTAGAGGTTGGTACGGCTGAGTTGCTCTCCGACGGCGCCGGTGGTGGAGGCGGAGGATGCCGGCGGCGGTGGCGCCGTACTCAGGCTGGTTGAGCGCGTGCCGCCCGCCGAGCCCGTGTTGGACGACGACGACGAGGCCGTGTTGGCGGGCGACGCCGCCGTCGGCACTCGCCCTCCGGTCGCGCCACATCCGCCGCCCATACCCGCGCCCGTGTACTGAAACAACAACATACATTGTCATAAACGTCAATGACATACTATTAAATAATTATTCGGCACCCAAATATCTAAACAACAGGAGCAACTTCTGAGTCAGCTTCTCATATTTCTGGATGGTGATCATCTACCCTACTTGATTTGGGAGGATTTATTTTTTCAAATAAAGAAGACCCAAATTTCAGTATCCCTAATCGTTTCGATAGAAATAGGTATATTTTAGCGTTTCTATGAAAAGCTGCGCCGTAGTCATTTACTGTGGATAAATTATCCTAAAAGCATAGTAAATAAATAGTATGAGTAAAAAAAATACTATTCTCTTCTCAATATTTGAACTAGAAAGTTTTATAAATCTTTATTGACACTCGTTTCATGTCTTAACTACAGAGAAAATACGTCCAAATCTACATTTTATAGAAACATTAACAACAATACAAAATCCAAGATAAATGATGTCGGCGTCTGTAATCTGGAACATATTGTAGGTGTACGTGTAACACGGTGTCGGAGCGATTACATTTTATTCGCTGGATCAAAGTGTTAATATTCGCGCTCGTTTCAACTTAGCGAAACGACTGGAATAAGTCGGCACGCAGAGCCCCACCGAGGTGACTTCATTGAAATAACTGTTCTCAGTGAAACGCGTTAAGACGTCGGCTATAAGTTATCTAGTCGACGAGTAATGAATAGGGAGGAGTAATGAGCGCATGCCGATTCAGAGCACGCACCCTTAATCGACTCACATGCTCGAAACCAACCGAGTTAAGAAAAGCTAGCGGTTCGGATTGCACGTGTTCCGTTTCGGCAACGCTACAATTTGTTAATAGACGAACAGTTAGTTTGGATTAATGCGGAGGCTCGGGCGACTAGAAATAGCAATTTTGTTCGATAAACAAGTATTTAACACGAAGAGCGTTAATGAAATACTCGTAACGAGAAACGACATATTGATAACGCAAACATGAAATTGATTACACAGATATGGTATAATCTGTCAGTGTGATCGCTATGAACGAGGCACTGGGTTTTATTATGACATAAAAAGTATAAGTACAAAGTTCAGAAAGAGTACGACGAAGAGTTATTTACGCGTTTAATACTTTTATCCCAAGTTATCATTATTTTAAAATTAATGTAAATCAGTTCATATGTGTTCTCTAGGTACGTCTGTCCCAGACTCCCAGTAGGTTCATACAGTACCTACAATGTTCTGTTATTTGCATTTAGTTAACATATTAATCCCATAAACTGTGTGTTGTTGACGTAACAACTCATCAAGCCGAGTTACAAGTGCGCGTAAAGTCGCAATTTGTGTAATTAAGTTCAGCGCACAGTACCTACCTATATTCACCTTTTAAAGTCCTACATGAGGACTTTTACTTTTACAGGGGTTACAGAAGGAATTTAGATTCGTAATCCAATTGGTATCTTGGTAGTAGACGACGGTAATTGGACCAATTTGTGTTAACTGCCGGAACGACCACCGCAGCGATACATAGGTAGGTACGGCAACATAAAAACAAATTAGCAAAATACGTGGTTTATACCGCCATCACATCGACTCAGATAAGGAACAAACTTTTAATGGAGTGAACATAATATTGGTTGCGTTTTTTATTCTAAAACAACAATTCGTTAATTAGTTTTCCACTGAAAATTCAAGGAAGTTAAACTATCAAATTTCAACACTTTTTCCGAGGCCGTATTGCCAAATTTCTCTTGGGTCAAAGTTCTAACTTGGCAAGCTGGAATATTTTGATGTTTGCAATTTCGAGTAAGAATTTATTTAATTAAAGGTTAAATTAATAGGTTAGTACTTTCGAATTACGCAACGATAATTTGGTTATTGTTCTCCTTTTGGTTCATTAGCTTTCTCAATGCTGTCGGTATGTTACGCAATATACCAACTTAATTATTATTTATGTGCATAATTGACACAGTTTACAAAACTACCATGTCGATCGTTATTAACAAGACAACTTTTAAGTGGCAGTTAAAAGGTAAAACGTCCGATTAGAGGTATTTGAGCTGTGTAGTCCGCAACGAGTTCACGTTATGTCGGCCACCTGTGCAATTTACTCAATTTAACTTTATTATCTGCTCGGAAATTTGGACGGGTAATTAAGTGAGTCAGGCCAGTGTACTCGCGGGACGGAACCACCAAAGTTTGGTTACACTTCGCTCCGTGTTTGGACTTTGTTGACGAAAACACCACTCTGTAACTGTGGCCGAGATTTAAGGCTAATTTTACGATGCTTAGGAACTTAAGCTGTTGCGGTTCGTATAAGGAATTAAAAGTTAAAAGTCCCAATCATTATTGTAATGAAGGAGGAACTTTATATTTAATTAAAATAGATAAGATAAAAGATTTTATCTAGCGCTATGAGCTATTGTAGTTAGCTCCCAATATGGTTAAGACTATTTGAAATAATTTTCTAATAATCTAATTGAAATAAGTACTTATGACATTTACCTAACTTTGAAAGTGACTAAGTATTAAATTAAATGTTGACCAGCGAGATTCCTCTTATAGAAGAAAAATAAATTAAATTAAAAAGGATTTATTTGCCCGAAATAAATTACGTATTAGTCTGATAAATCCCAGTAGATTTGCCAACTTTACGTATGTAAATAAAAATTTTCGTAGACATCTGAGTACCGCGAAATCGTGACGAAAAGTAAGTTCCAATCTGTCTGGCTTAGCTTCGACAGGTGTCAAATGTTCTGGAGTGACGAGTGGTGGGGCTGAAGGAGGTGGGTGACACTGGCACGTCATCATCAACGTGCCAAAGTTGCGCGAACTTTGATGTAAGTGCCTGCTTTGGAAAACTTTAGACATGTTTTGTGAATAAATGATTTTATTTTAAATTTTATCGAATTCCCCAATATATGTTTGGTGAGCATTATGATACGATAGAGTAGAAGAGATATGGTTAACTATAATTATATTATTAGGTACCTACCTATCAGATTTGCTTTACATTTGTGCGCAGTTTGTTCACAGTAGTGATTGTTGATCTAATTTTGTTAGATTGATTTTGAGGAGTCATGAAAATCTTAATTCTCAAGTCTCATTGCTTTGATGACCATTTCATTTGAAGAAATAGTTCTCTAAGTAGAATAAATAGGTGAAAAGGAAAAAAGTTAAACCGCCTTCAAAAAATAATAAAATAATTTTGTCTAAAACAGTTTGGGAAGTCGGTGACTTCTATTTGAGTGGGTCTTTTGTTTTCGTCACCGACTTCCCAAACTGTTTTAGACAAAATTATTTTATTATTTTTTGAAGGCGGTTTAACTTTTTTGTTAAAAGTAATTTTATTTTGTAATTTTTAGTGGAAAGTTTTGTTTAGAAGTACTTGTTAGCCAACTAAACGCACTGCTCCAATAAGACAGCGATGTTTCGGAGTAAAAGATAATATCATCGATGTAAACAATTTTTAGATTATTGTTGATATTTTCAAAACTGCTCAACCGATTTCGATAAAATCAATCATCAATCAATCAATCATTTCAATCATTCAAATCGGTCTACAATTGGCGGAGATATCGCGTAACAAACATAAAAAAAAAAAAAAAAAAACACAGACGAATTGAGAACCTCCTCCTTTTTGAAGTCGGTTGAAAAGAGTATGTTGTCTACTATATAGAAGGACATTTTCAATAATTATTGAAATGGTTCTGAAGGGCTTCGCTTGGTTAAAAAAACACATTTCCCCTAATTAGGTATGTTGGGCATTTGTTAAGTAAAAAATAAAACAAGGGGTAATGTGATAATTTCATATCATAAATAAATAAAATGCCAAAGTTCTCAGTACAAGAGTCTTTTAACGACATTTTCAGCTGTAATATTTTATCCACTAACTTAGCCAATTATCACAACCGAACATAGGTATTAAATAAAACGTATTGGCAAGACATAGTAGTATTCAATGCTATACCATCAGCTGTTGGAAAACATGCCGCCGCTGGCAATCAACATGGCCATAAAACACGCGATTTTAATTTTGTCAACAGTAAAATTTAATGATGTAACGTGAACATACACATTGGAAGCATGTGACTGTGGTTGTGATGACGTCACGCGAGTAGGAGGGTTGCGAAGGGAGCGTAGCAGTGTCTCAAAGGCATGGGGTGGGAGATAGCACTCAACAGTTGGTCCTGGCTCGATAACGCAGCGCGTGCGTGCCGCGGACGACGTCACATGGCCGGCGAGCACGCAAACTACATTCTTCTGAAGCTGCTTTTGAATTGCCCGCTCACGTATTCAACGTTAATTAGGAACATCAAATTGGTGTGAAACCCATCCGTTTGAATTTTATAATGAGTTTTATAAACGATGGAATTCCGGTTTCAATTTTAAAGCACCCGTTCGGTCCTCAGCATCGTGGTGAGCAGTGTATTCACAGCGCAGTACTCGTCTGATTCATGTTGAAGCTCACAAAATGAAACATAAATCCCATTTAATCTATTTAAATTGAGCACTCCATTTGTTTTATCGTCGATTCAATCAGGAAATCGATCAATTCGTTTGCCATTTACTGCGGCGAGACAGTCCACTTGATGACTGCCTACATTTATATAGATTGTGCGTTAAAATTTGCCTTTTAAAGTGTATGGAATGATCATTAGCAGCGTTATTTGATTAATAATTATTATAGGATGGAAGTTATCACTAAGTATCATACTAATTAGCTTAAAATCTTGTTGCAATTACAATACTACATTATTCACATTTAAAGTGGAATACTTTGTAGCTAACACAAGCAGAGATAAATAGGGTTGCTACGAGGTAATTGAACCGAGAATACGCGACTAGATATAGACTCCGTCCGTCCTTGATGGACAGGAGAAATGAATTACATCACAGCATTCAGAATCGCTCTCACTGATTAAAAAACCTAATTAGTACGTTTACGTACGTTTGTGAACTGAAATAAACTATTGCTAATTCAGCAACTAATGACTTTCTTATAATCATTCGTTGTTTTATGGCGGGGTAACGTTATGATCAAGTACCAGAAAAACATTAGGTAAAAGGAATGTTTCCAGTTTCTCTTGGCATTGGAAAATGATTCAGAACACTGGTATGGAAGAATTTAAATATTGGTAGGGGCCCTACCCTCTGTCAGACCAACATTAACATAATTCCACAAAAAAACACTACCCTTACTAAGAAAAAAATGTGTCCTTTTTGCGCTTTCTGACCCGACCAATAGTTCACAATATTGGACAGTTTCACCGCCAACGCCGTACCCTACCGAATAAAAACAATTTGGTGCAACCTAAGTTATGTCAAACATTCCTACAAGTACCTAAGTAAAACCGTTTAGGAAACTAAATACTGGCTTTGAATCGGAGAATAATTTAGCGGAAGGTGAAGATGTTCATACAATAATCTCTTTTTGCATTCGGACATAGGTAGTTATTAGTGATGTGTAGCCTTGGCAACTGTTCTGTAGGGATAGGGTCCTTCACCTTCCGCCAGAGCTGAAATAAATCTAATTCCTTAGATGACAGATATCAGCAAGGCTTGTTTATTTATACTTTCACCCCGACTTATGGGAGGGTCGCACACGTGGGACGTGCTCGGCCCCATTGTACCGAAATAAACTATTATACTTACAAAGTCAACACATGCACATCACATGATTAGATAATGGCAGTATTATCGTAGATTTGGAAATATTCCGAGAACCTTTCACGCCGTTATTCATCAATCGCTCGTTCAAGTATAGGTAATTGATGACCATGCTTAGCTCATTTATAAAATAGACACAGTTATCCGTATCTATTACCTTGCTCGACATTGAAAAAGGTTCTCCTAAATATAAATTATACGGCAGCGAAACCTTCCAAAATAAATGTGGTAATTTCATTTACAAAAAAAATTTCTCCGCTGCGAATACATTTAAATATATCAGCATAATCTTTGAGTGCGTGCGTGTGAAAATGAAGGGCCAAGAAGCTTAGATACTTTTACTGGTAAAGTGGTAATGAGGAAAGGAATTACTACTTTAATCTTGGCTTTCGCCTTCCTCGTGAACCTCTCGGTATCTCGGTAAGTAGTAGATAAAACAGAAATATGAAAACCTCGTTGGGTATCTCTATAGTCATAGTCAGTGCGGCGGATTAGGGCGACTCGGACGTAAAACGCATTAGAGTATTAGAGTCGGGCACTTCTGTCACTCCTCACGATAAAAACGTTGGATCCTTTTCAAAAAACGTAACCTCTATTTAGGGCTGCCATATTTGGGAAGGGGCGCGATGAATCTAACAAGCGTTGGAGTTGTGACAGCCCTGACAGCTGACATATTCCGGTCATTAATCAAGCGGTCATAGATATATGTTACGACTACAGAATGGGGACTGCGAACTGCGATCAAAGCCGAGTTCACTAAAAAGAGGCACAATAAACTGATTACTACTGTCACAGGTTTTTGTATAACACTGGATTTAAGTTGATCCTGCTTTAAGATAATTATCTGTTTTATTATAATAGAATAATATAGTGACTAGATGAGCAAAGCCGAAGATCGGGCTCTGTGGCGTTCACTAGGAGAGGCCTACGTCCGGCAGTGGACGAGTAGATATAGGCTGATGATGATGATGATGATAAAAAAATAGTGTATTAGGATATGAACATGGACATACAAATGAAATATAGAAATAAAGCGTTAAGTTTTACATGAATAATCGGGTCAGGTTTGTTTGACGCAAACGAAGACACGAAGCGGATATCAAAGTTAAAACAAGCCTGTAATTGATCGCTTCAACATAACGTTACAACAACAGTTAAAAATCGTCGGAACTGATAAGTCGACTATTTTACGACCATGATAAGTTTATCGAAAAACAAAACGTTTTTTAATGTTCTTTTATTAGTACATAGACCGCACATTAGGGAATATCTAATCAGATGTAAATGTATCGACTGGTTTTAAAAGTACACGACATCAATAAACAACACCATATATCTGTGTGTAAGTCGGTAAATCTCCAAGATAATACGACAAAGCATCTTTTACGATATAAAATTGCGCAAGTAGAAGGAAAACTCTAGCGGAGCAAATCGCATAAGCGGACTTCTTTTTCAAATGTTTCTCGATGTAAAAAAAAACGAGTTCAGTATCGGCGCTGCGACCATGAGATAAATCCTGAAGGAGACGCGTTGTAATAAAACACGTACGGCGCGGGGAGCTACATTTTATTTCGAAAAGCGATAAGGGCGCGAGAAATTCCTTTTACGAGATTCCTGTGGAGGGAGGGCGGTGAGGTGCAGCCGACGCTCTTTGTGCAACATCTGGTTTGTGTCCGCCTCGTAAACAGCCCAGCTAAGCTCTCTGTTCGATGACACTTCACATACAACTGTGATTGTACACAATTATTGAAAGAAATACTATAGGTACCTATTTTTTGGAAAATACTTTTGTCTCTCTTGCTATCTTATTGAATTTAAACTCTGATACTTTAACACTGCAAAACATTACTTATCACCTTCTTGTAGTAGGTACTTTTAACTCTCATATAATTCCGCTACGCGATAGAATATACCTATATACTTACGAGAAATTTATATTGCAATATTTCTCAATTGTTTGTCATAGTAATAACATTTATCGATTCACTGCTTTTTGTCTGCTTTATGGGAATTTTAAGTATGTAAGAGGAAGTACACGAGCCCAGCGATAACAGAGTAAACTCCTAAAATAACTAGTTTCATGCAAATCACGATCTAGTTGTGTTGTTCTAAGTGCTCCGAGAAGACATTAATCACATAATATTGATTGTATGTAATGCATAACGAGCTACAGCCGGGGCGGGCGCAGAAATTGATGGAGCGATGTCAACGGGCCGACTCCGCGGTTAATTATCCAGTCTGGAGCCGTAAGCAACGTCGCTGCCGTGCCAGAGGCTCACTTCACGCTTATTGCTAACTAAACTCAATATCTCCAGTTTATGTTTACATTAAAGAAAGTTAACTTAACAGTCACTTATTACTGCTGAATGAAAAGAAAACGTTTCACAACATTAAGGAAGCGTTCGCGGTCCGGCAGACAGCGGAACCACCGGCCGCCGACGCTCGTAAACCTGATCGTAAACTTAAATACACCTCATTAGAACACGCAGGAGATGGCGCCGGTTAAAGATCTACTATATTTATGAGAGTTCTGTATGGTACAGTGAATCGTTTTTATTCGTATCGTCGCTGAAACGAATAATTATTTCATCGATAATTTATCTCCAAGAAAACAACTAGAGTTTTCATTGTTTTCAAATCCAAATTTTAAGTCAAAGATCAAAGAAAGATTTTATTTTCTCGGCCTAAACCGATGACACAGTAGGTAGTAGGTATAATTATCTTATGTTTATATTTTGTCAGTATCAAACAAGTAAGTATACCTGTTTTTTAAGTTTACCTGTAACTAAAACCTACAGGTCCCAGGAGACGAGGCGTACATTAAATTTTATAACTTATACTAGAAGTTATTATTCAATCATGATTCATCTCGTTAGGGCTTGGATTAGGAATGCTGATGAAAAAGAATAACATAAGCGCATATGCACGAGGGGAAGTAAGAGCACGTGTTAGGCCAAAGATGTGTGTCGGTGTAAAAATAGTATCTAAGTGCACTACGATCGATATCTACACATTGTATGAGTGCCGGAAGAAGAATAAACATAACGTTTATTATGCGGAAGTTGTTATAACTAACAGATTATGAAACGCATTATCTTCGCATTCTTACGGGAATGACGGAAAGTGAACGCGTTTAATAAGTCTAATGGGAAGTTTCTATGTTTTCTTAGAATTTAAACCGGCGTTATTGTAGTGAAGACTTGCGCGTTAAACCCAATGTGGCAAAAGCAAAGCATATATTATATACGTAATGATAAAAATACTGCCATTTGTATTTATTTACAAATGGCACCATCTAATCCTAATTGGGTTTTATAACACGTACGCTATGTCTGTGGGTGCACATTAGTTAATTTACCTGGTGCGGTGTATATGGGCTTGGCGCCGCCGCAAACTGTTGCGGCTGAGGCGGCGGGTAGCGGCAGGGCTGCGGCGCATAGGCCGCGGCCCCACTGCTGCGCGCCGCCGCGGTACTGCGCCCCTGCGCTAGCCATGCGCGCCGCGCACGCGCCCGCGCCCGCGCCTGCGCCCGCGCTAGCGACCGTCACGGCGCCCGCACCCGCGCTACTCGCCGAACGACAACCGCCGCTGTTCTGTGAACAATACAGACATCATGTTACTATAACACAATTAGTCATTATGTAGAAAGTGTAAGGGAGAAGCGCTACATTCCATTATCCCAACTAAATGGTGATTAAGCTTCTAAATGTGTTATGTAGTCTAGCAGGTAGTGGATGTCGTGGAACGTGCCTATCGCTTATATCCTTGGCAAGCAAAAGCATCACCTGCACCGTAGGGTCTGCCAGCTATTAAGCCAAGCCCTAGTGGGCCTACGTCTAGGACGAATTAATCACCTTCCTTTCTTCCTTTGCCTGTGCATAGCAATAAAAATTATTTGATTTGGTTGATTCTAAAAAAGAACTAATTTAATATTCGCTTGCTTATGACAATAAAAGCCGATGTTCTTATAACCTACTGTGATGATATATTATCTTTTGTTACTGACTAAACCATTTTATCTACAAATGTAGCGTTAACAATATTTTACAACTTTCACCGTGAAGTGGCCTTATAGTAGACTTATATACATCACTTGCACATACTTACACTGTACCCCACCCCACCTACTTAGATTAAACTGTATTGGAGGAGACATGTTATATTTTAAACCATTTTCAATGACAACAATTTATATGACAAGGCTCTTAGCCTTGTCATATACGATTTTCGTCAAAGTATTTTATATTTCAACGTTTGGAGAAGTCAAATCTAGTTGTACGGTTCTCCATAATGTGGGTGTTCTGGAGAAAACTCAGCAAGAAACTTCATAGACACTCCTTTAAAACAAATAATGTCCTCTTGCAGTAGATTATCACACACTTAAATTCCATCTTCCTAATGATTTCTTTATAATTAAATTATGGCCATATCTAGTAGGCAAGTCTGTTAATGAGCGTAGGATTTGTATGTATCTGTGACCTTCTCAATAAGTTAATTCTAATCCGAATGTGGCTTTGTAGGCACCTTCGTTGAATATTAAGATTTTACCCGACTCCGGTAAATCTTAGGGTGGGTATTTTGAAGTTCCCTTTAGAGATGAGTCGTACTAGGTAAATTACGTACTAGGTGTACCTATTCCTATTCCGAATAAATACTCGATCCAAATACCTGTTCCACCTAGTATGAAGTACGCGTACGGCTGCGGATGCAGTACGTTATGAATCGGAATCTTCTCTTCATACTTTACACAGGCTTAGGACTGTTGACGTTAAATATTTATCTAGGTACTACATCGCACCGTATATTAAAATTCATTTTTCATAGTAATCTATAATAAAAAAATGGTAATCAGCCGGCATCCAACAAGATTACCCAACAAATACTAGTCCGTACTCGATACTCTGTATTGTATCGGATCGTATAGTATCGAGTATTCACAAAATACTTAGTGTATAAAGTCCGCCTAGTACGCCTAGTATTTTAAATGAAGTATCGACTAGTATCGAGTATTGGTTAAAAAGACAGAGTATATTTATTTTTATCTGGATTGAAATAAGGTTCAAATTCAAATGACTGACACATGAATGATTTGGTAAACACAAGTACGCATCGCGTCATCTTAATGTTCATAGAAATAAGGTTCAAATTTAAATTACTGACACACCAATAATTTGGTAAACACGAGTGCGCGTCGCGTCATTTTAATGCTCATAGAAATAAGGTTCAAAATCAAATTGTACGCGTAGGCACAGTAATACTAGGTGGATCGAGTATTTCAAAATATCACGAGTATCGAGTATTGGTTAAAATAGACAGAGTAAATTTACTTTTATCTGGATTGAAATAAGGTTCAAATTCAAATTTATACGCGCAGCCACAATGATACTAGGTGGATCGAGTATTTTTAAAGTTGGAATAGGTGCCACCTAGTATTGTGAAATACCTGTTCCTTGGATCTGTTCTAGTATATACGCTTCATCTCTAGTTCCCTTCCTTTTAAACGAAAAACCTAAAAAGGAGTGATTTAAGGCTTTGATTATGACATCTAAATTCAGGAGTATCAACTCTTTGCACATATATCTTGGGATCTGACTATGTTGCATCACGGCACTGACGTAGACATATGACTATAACAGATTGGCATCTGTGCGCCGAGAGCCGTGACGAAGCGTGGTTGCAGACTTTCGCAAACGTCTAGAATACCTTAAACATGCACATAATGAACTACACAGATCTACGTATAGGTATAGTTGTACATGTTTCTAATCTCGTAAGTTTCTATTTTAACGGAAAGGAAAATTAAGTTATAACTACTAAATTATTTTTTTGTTATCTCATCCGTTCAACGTACGCTAATGCCAAGCTTTATTAGTCAGAACTGGGAATGAGGCAGTACGTACCTAATGAGTCAGCGTTACCTATTGCAATAATTATGATTCATAAATACGAACCTACGACTATAAAGCAACTGCACAACACAAACAAAAGACAATTGAAAAAATTGTAAACCAGGATCTACAGCAATTGCCACTAACAATTTGACGCGAAAGGGAATTAAATTCAAAAGGAGCTTCAAGACAATTCAGCGTTTCACAATTCCCTGTTGAGAACTAAGTTGAAAGGATGAACATTATTCTTAGAAAAGAGATAGTCATTTGTAGGAAGGCTAAGCCACGCTAATAGTCCGAGAAAAACTTGAAGCAATAAAAAGCAAAGAAACTTATATTCCAGCATCATCATGCGAGCTGTAGTCGTATGTTATTTATTGCGATTCCAGTAATTTGTCTATCAGAGACGCCTACGCGACAGCACGGATGAATAAGCACATACAGAAGGTTTATGTGACGAGCAAAAAACATGAACACATGAAGATTCTTAATAGGTATACATAATATTATGTTTAGTTAAAATATTAGCGCCTTAGGGTTGTGATATGAAATTTTTGTTGTCTGTACTTGTTATTCTGAGCGAGTGCGTTCACCCAGAATGAGATTTATGGGGCAATAACAATGTATAATTTCACCCAGCGACCCCATCTTGGGGACTTAATTATTTGAGTCACGGAATTCGAAAAACCCACGAGAAAAGCCTTTAGGATCAGGGCTTTGTTAAAGATTTTTTTTCTCGTGACAAGTAGCATTCTTATACGTTTAAAACTATTTTTTGCTATTGAAAAAATAGGTGAGTATGCCTGTAAGGCGATAAGCTGGCAATCCGCTTAGTGTGCGTGGGGCCTCCGACAAAGAATTAGCGTAAAATATATATTTTTGTTACAGTAAAATCTTATGCCCACTGGAAGTTTGGCGGTAGCAGATTATATTATTTCTTTCTTACTTTATATCTTTAATCATGATTTGGTTCGGTCTGTCTTGTAGTACATGTAAGGTTTATCGGCGAAATGCTTATGCCGTCGCAAATATCGCTAGACAGTGATTAAAAAATGAACAATACTTGGATTTGAACGGTTAAACAGCATAATTCTGCAAGGAGAAAAAAGATGACCGTAATCGCAACAGACAGACATCCTCTTGTTATATTTGTTATGTTGTATAAGTATATTACATTTTGTTTGTTTTTTGCCCTCATGAAAATATACCCTTATTGCAAGGTGCATTCAAATGAAACCAAACCTTACAATTAAGATCCGGAATTAAAAATTTGCTAAGTTTACTGAGAAACTTAAGTAGGTACCTACCTATTGTGTATTGAAAATTTGAGTTTCTATCGAGACTGGAAAGACAATTAATTCATAACTATTAAAGAAAAACAAAGACTTGTCGTTTCAGGGTTTTGTGTCTAATACCTATATTAAAATCAGTGACTCGTAAGTAGGTATTAGAACGAATATTTAATTTTAACAACGAAATTTAAAGTTTAACTACATTGTTTAACGTTATTGTTATCTAATTTTGTCCTAACTCGACGGAAATGAAGTTTCATACAATTTCGCGACACTCATAAAGTTAGCAATAATTTATCTTACTTTGGACTAAATATTTCCGAAATAGAGATTTATTGTGTGACATCATCATTCATCAACTAGGTTTTACTTATAATCCGAAATAGGACTTCACAGGCTTATTTTGAAAATGACTATGACTGAGATAGGTATCAAATTTCTTACTAACTACGTCGTTATTCGACAGTAAGGAAAACAAACTCTACAAACGAATAGAACATGATACACGAGCCAGTGTTCTCGTCTTTTGTGGAGAGCTATTGCGTTTTCTTGTCTGTGGAGATTTAGTTTTATGTTGAGTGGGATTGTTGGCGTCGGCGGGTCGCGGGCTCTGTCTCGCCACACAGCTTGTTGCTCCCTTGCCCCCACCACCCCCCTCTACTAAAGATCCGCTTTTAATCTGGAATGGACACGCCTGTTACCAATGCCTATAAACTGAAATACTAGGTGCTTAGTATTTATACAGTAGCTGTCGGTAGTTTTGCACAAAGAAGGTAATTATGGACTTTGTTGAGATTATAATGTTGCAGTTTTCAGTCTCTGCTTAAATATTTTATTTTTCATTTATAAGAAAATGTAGTCTTTTGAAGAACTCTTTCCCCTTTAAAAAATAAATTAAAATACAATAGTAAAGTAATACACTTTCAAAATCTTAAATAAAACATATTCATCAGAGAATAATGAAATCAATTATATCTACATGAATAAAGTATTGTTAAACTGAGACAGACGGCTTAGTACTGGAAGTTAATTATTCATTCAAGTAGTACAAGCAACACTGGTACGATTCAGGAAATTATATTACTTGCTTGTGAATAGATAGCAACACGACCGACTCTATATAGTGCTATAATTCTCTGCAAAGATCACTCGCGTCGAACTAACAAAGTTATTGTCCATTCAAACTTCGATGGACATAAATTCGATACGACAAGGAATCAAAATCAAATTCGATTCGGAACTGTCTTATTTCATTTCATGATTTTATTGTGTTCCATCTTCATTTAAAGCGAAATAGGATCTATTGAGATTCCACTGGTCTTTTAATGGAGTTACACACGGATATAACGTTAGCTTATTAATATTAAAGTCAGCTTCGGTCGAGCTTCTAGCAAGTACTGTCCGTAGTCTTTAAAGTTGTCACTTTAAACGTTAGCCAATAAGAGGCAATAAAAATGGTCCCTGAAGCAACTTCGACGTCACTGAAAGCAGCCAGGATCAAATAAAGTGGGTTTTCACTAAAATCATTAAACGAACACTGGTTTTACGCTTTCAGAGCTTTATTGGATCAATAACATTGTTGTGGCATCAATGTACTTTGCAATTTTGAAAGGTCTCGAACAAGTATTGTATTAAGTCAGTAATTACAATGAATTGACAAACGGGCAACCAAGTATTAATGAATCCAAATCCTGTAATTATAATTAAGGCAGTCCATTGGCTTAGCGAAATTCTTAATTGAGTGGGCGATCTTCAGACGAGGTCAACCCTTCGCGACGGCTCCGCAAATTAGGAGCCACCAGACGGTTCTACTAGTGAGATCTTTGGGCCTCGCCCCGGCCGTCGACCGCATCTAATCCGTCCCGGCTCGTCTGATTACCGGCAGCTCACAACAGCCCGCAAACAAAGCCGCGATGACGAGCGCAGTTGTCTTCCGTGAATTCCGGATACCGCTCCCAAATTGTTAGACCGACAGCAATGTAAATAATTTGTTCTATGCCACCACTGTTTTGATTACAGCAATAGGTACATCAGTGGCGTACAAACCTGATAGAGTCACTTTTGAATGAAATGAAATACGTTTATTGAAAAGCGACGTCTTTTTCTAGAGCATTTACAAATACCGGTGTAATAGATTATAAACGTGACTGATCTGATCAACTTTAGAGTAGATACAATTAGATTTTTTATTTATTCTTCGTAAATAACACAAGTACCTACTATAGACGCAATAAAAAGGATGCTGTCTAAGCAAACTTATACTAGGTAAGTGAGTCATGAACGGAGACGGTAGGTAGGAAATCTCAACCATTTGTCCGAACAGTAAATAGCTATAAAAACAGTCACTCAGTTCTCTGAAAAAGTTTAAATTGCGTAGGTCAGTTAAACTGCTATTATTAGGTATGCTAGTTGATTTCATTCGGGTTATCAACGAAAATAAAATAATATTAAGTTGTACAATAATAACATTAATAAAATTGATAAGGCTATAGATATTGCATCTATCATTGATCATTGTTGCATGGGCTTTTGGCAAAATTCAGAGATCAAATAAGACTTTTTTTACTTAAATACATTATCTTATTTGATTATTTATTTTAAATTGAATAATTTTATTATTTGAAAAGTTTCTGTTATGTCAGTGGCCATTTTGTGTGTCTTTTGCATGTTCTGGTGCTCGTGCCGACCCAGTACCTACTCAGCTTGGCCTCAGCTGCAGCTTGCTGTTGTCGTCGATATGGCGACACAAAATATATTAGTCGTCCATGAAAAAGCTGGGATACTACAAAGGTCTTTGGAAGTAATGCGGTTGTAAAATGCATAGAGCGTGCCGTGACTGCATCATTATGTGTGCTATAAAGCTCGTACGAGTGGTACCTACAACTGTGAGGGGACATTATTCAGCAGTTTTTGCTCTGACTGGCGGCACATTTGTATGCGATTCGCTTCAGCGACGGCTGCCCGCGACGCGAGATTAGCGCCTGCCAGCGTACACGCTGCGTGATTAAACTGTTTCCGTTTTACAGATATTCCGTTTTGTCTAGGTTTTGTCTCTATCTCTCACGTCGATGTGAACAACGAAACAGCGGTTACATATTCATCTGTCTCACACGGTTTTATGCGGTGAATAATTTGTGGGTTAATATTGTATGTATACTTGTAGAGCGATAACGGTGCGGTGCGTAAACGGCGTGCGACTAACATAACAGTTCTAAACAATTTTGTGAATGCAACGTGTTGCATCGTAATAAGGAATTCCACACTGCTAGCGGTACACCGCCGCCAACACTGGCGTACTGTAAAAGTGCCTTATGTACTTTGGCATTAATGTGTTGTTGCACACACAGACGCAGTACGTGTCGGTATGTGTGTCATCTCGGTGTAGTGGTGCGGTTACGGAATGCGGCCGCGTCCTTCGACGTACACTGCGCCGATCATTTGCACACAGGCGCGCCAGTTCCTATCCAATCCAGGCAGACATTTTATTGCTTCCCAGTTATCTTGTAAAGTTCTTATACCTAAGTTTTGTGTACACGGCTCCTTAATGATTTCTTCGAATATCGCTTTGTCACTTGAGAAGGTCACTACGATTTAACCGTAAGTACTGTTTAAATAACTCACTTCACACTTTACCAGTGCTTGTACGTACTTGAAAATATTTAAACAGATTTAATATCGAAGCTTCTGCAAAGTGAATGTTATTATATTGAGAATATCGAATAGAAGAAGTTTCCCCGTAACGTTCACCGTACTAATATACACATTCCGTTGCAAATAAATACTACGGCTACATAATTTTCTGCATATACCTAGTGTGTAGCAATCTGTAATATCTTATGCGCGATCTTTACTAAACCTGCGATAATAGCGAAGAATATGCAATGATGTCTGGCAACCACTAACCAGTCTAACTTGAAAGTTCGAACCTTCGAATGTGCAAATTCGCGAAAAGGCTAAGATAAAATAAACCATGGCGGAGTGGAAAATACCAGCCCAAATGATTATAAATATCTTGGTGCAGAATGGTCCAAAAAACATATTTCGTCGAGACTGTATTTAGATGACCTAAGATGAAACACCACATGACCACAGGGAAAATAATAAAACAGTTTCATTAAAATCGTTAAGAGATTTCATAGGTTTACGAACTGCTACTACTATAGAATGACTTAATGGAGCAAAACTTTTTCATTTAACTACGAAAAAGAATTTTGAAGCTATTTAAAATACTGCCGAGAGTAGGTACTTACAACGACTTGGTAACTTAGCAATCTCGTACAGAGGGTAATAATTGCCAGGCTAGGAAGCGCAGTTGCCTGCATGCAGAATACATTGCAGAGCCCCAGGGAGATTTATTGTTCACTCGTGCACAGAATGCCATAATGGTGTCGCCAAACTATGAGAAGAACGGCCCTGCGACGTCCAAATATGAGTGCTAGTGCCTTTACTTGGGGCTATAAAAATACTTTGTCTGGACTCCGACAATATGTATAGCATAGTATAAATAACGATGTGATACGTAGCCAAAACGAAAGTAGACAGAAACTGAAGCCTAGTTGAGAATTAAAATTATGATAAGATGAAAGCCAAGACGCTACTGAATATTTGTTCGCTTAATTCCGTTCCATTTGTTATGTTTATACAAGTAATAAAATACTTTAGTACACTACACAAGTAGTACCAAATGACGGCGAAGCTCATAACTTGTAATCAAAACGTCAAAATAAAAAATGATCTGAGGCAAATTTGTTTCCTTTTTAAAAGACCTTTTCAACGAAGATGCCTCGTTTATACTATTTTGGTGGTAAAATAAATACCCAACATTTTCTTCAGTTTAACATTAGGTACTTCTCGATAGATATTTTGAAAGCCTTTCCTTGTGGCATTTTATTAAATCGGTCATATTGAAAGAACTACGAGCATGTGACATATTAAGGGACGAATACCCTTATAATGGCATATTATAAGGGTCCCGGGTAGAAAATATCCTAAAAAAATAGCAGTCAATTGGAAGTCGAAGTACAATAATGCCTTAAAAGGTATAACGTGTTACATTAGGACCGTGTTTTATAGTTAATGTGTGTTTAGTTAGGCTAGCTCTAGTTAGCTCTAGAAGTTCTAGTGGTCGCAAGCGCAGCGGCTGTGTATGAGTAGACAATATGAGGTTTCGATTGCCATCTTACATGAGACATAAGAACCTCTAACTAACTCTTCGGGGAATATAGGTGTGACGGTATGTGATGTTAAGAACGTTGCAGGCAAAGTTACCCTTAAATTGTAAATACCCGATGATAGGAACTGGATACACATAGTTTTTATAAATAATAATGTAATTAATGTTGACGATATTGCTCCGAATAGGTACATAACCCGCCCGCGCCGGTGGTGGCGTGTTACTCTTAATTGCACTCAATTACTCATTACGTTACTTTCATTGACATGCTAGCAGATATAAATTGGTGAAACGTGCGTACTTGTATGCTCACGTTCAGGATGGTTTTTATAGACCTTCTCTTGTAATTACATTTCAGTTAAGTATAATTGTCATCAATAACGTACGACACTATTAAATTATGATAGGGGAAGAAATAATGTCGATCTTCAGTGAAAGTATTTTATTAGATCCATTGCCTTCTTTGAAACTTTTAACGACTTGATCAGAATAAACACGATATATTACAATGTCTTTGAAAATATATATACCTACCTACATAGGTATATTGATTTTATTCATGTAGGTAGTGTAGGTCCCCTCCATCTAGATGATGATGAAAGCGATGATGAAAGCTGGACATGACAAGGTGATGACAGGGTGAAATGGCACACATTAGGGAGGCCTAAATCTAGCAGTTAACTTTTACTGTCTATGATGTATGACCGTCTGATGTACGATATACTTAAACGTACCTAATTTGCAACAATAAAATATGAAATTTGCTAAGATGTATATTTCCCGCAGCATTTTTTATTACTTATCACGAATCCATCTACTATACGCGGGTATTCCAGGCTGTGTCAGTCAACGGATTTCCTACCGACGGACGTTTTTATTGAAATTATCCGTACCCTGTTGGCGGAAAAAATCCAGATAATGTTTTAACAAAAAGGAAATTACGAAATCCTCACTGATGGGGATTTCCAACGTGGCGTAGATTTTGTAAGAGATAACATTGGGTTAGTTCACAATGGATAGATCAACAATAGGTACATAAGTGTAAGCCGAAATGTGACGCATAGTTATCGATTTCTAATCATACGCCCCCGCGCCGGACGGACGACACCGATTGTGGATGTGGTATCACATGTAATGTAGCCATATTGAATATTTCTACGCTGCCTTCCTAAACGTAGATACGATTAGGATCTTTTGTTATGTTTTGTTATTCAAATAGAAATATGTTAAGCGTGACCAAGTGGAGTTGATAAGAACGTGTTAGAACATAACTGACGTGTTGTAGTGAGTTTTTCATTATCCTGAATAGATTTGAATTAACATTTCTACAGTTGTTTACGTTAAAATGTAAAAAATACCAGGATAAGCGTCGGTACCTAATTTTCTGTTACCATTTAGATATTTGTCATTGTGTTTTCCCTGACAATGCTAGGTTGAACACAAAACACTGTTATCAATAGTGCCCGTTGGCTCTATACCTACGTATATAATACTCATTGTATTTAAAGCTAGCCACAGAGGGATCACGAAGGGTTGGCACGCTCTCCCCACGGTTTGTGCGCTTTGCAGATTATTGCATTCTGCAACCTGGTAGCAGGACGGTTAAGTAATAAACGGCTGGTCCAGTCATATTTTAAAACAAGATCGCGCGCTTTAGATTTTTTGTTTTTTTTTTTAACTTTTACGACTGGATCCCTTACCTAAACCTAATGGTTATTGGCATTAAGTTTTTTGGTGTGCAATAAAGAATATTCTATTCTATTCTAAATCCTACTAATGGGCATTGAGATGCGAGTGGGATAAAAGATCATAAAACACCTAACAAGGGAGACGTAAAATGAGTAGATTATTTTCAAACACGCTGATAATGAACTCTAAAACTCATAATTAAAACGATATTGTTATTAGATAACTGTTAGGTGTTTAAATCCCTTATAAGCCCTTGTAGCCAATGTTTGTTAATCTAAACTAAAAATATTTGGCAATCAAACTCTCTCTATACATAATCATTATGTTATGGCGTCTTGTTTTATGGATCTCTCAAAACTATTTTTTTATTTTGATAACTTGTGTTATTTACATAAATTATAGAGTTCGTTCACTGGCAATTTTTCAAATAAATTGAAGTTTTGACGCATCATAATAATTTTATTCTTGATAGAAAAAAACACAATTCCTAAGTTACACGTGATTCAAAAGTTCAAAGAAACGTAATTTCCTAATCCACTTCTTACTAAATACAATAGTTTGGGTTGAATAGTGTTATTTAAAGTGGTAATGAGGGTGGGGAATGTTCCGGCTGGTCACGCGACGTCCGCCCGGCCGCACTGTTTGGACGTACAACCACATGGTAATGAGCCTTCCAACTAAATTGCCTTAACAATTTATTTTAATTCACAATATTAATTTGCTTTTGAATTTATTCATAGTGGCAACATAACATTGCTTTAATTTTACCACGGGTAAGGCAACCTTAATTTTATACCTACTCACAGTTGATCTTTTCTTTGTATTATTTTAAAACGTTTAAAATTTGCGACTATAATAATATTGATTAGATATAGTGACGTGTTAATTTACCACAAGTTTATCATGACAAAAGTGATGTATTGAAAACCCGGAGCAGTAATATCGACGCTGTAAACAGGGTATTGTGTGTATATCTGTATACCACGCAGATGGAGGTTTCGAGTAATCTCACGGGGATGACGCATGATTACCGATTGTCTCCTTGTGACATTGTTGTCTGTTGCATGCAAAGCGCGGGGAATGAATTTTACCTTTACACACAAGCACGTTAATAAGAACCTCGAAATACACGTACAGGAAAGGAATGACTAAATCAGATATTAGATTTGATTTATGTTATTCTGATGTTTTGATAAAAATCTTGGCGATACAATCGTGTTGGTTACCTAATCTTAAATTTAATCAAGGATATAACTTGAAACATTAGATTTCTGAGTAAATGTTACTTCAGCATTAACGATTTCAATCCTATGTCGTTGTAATGGATTCCTAAAAGTCCGCATTTAGCTGTTGTTTTAGTTTTAAAACATTTATTTTAGTTTCAATTTGCCGTACTTGATTGGTATTTACGTAGACGTGCATTTGCTTGTAACGTAAGGGGTAAATCAGTCTGGACTGTGGTAGGGTGCGTGGGTAGGGCGCGAGGGACTTTGATTGATGACGATGGGGCCACATTGTGCGTACGTTGCCCATTGTCCAAGCAACGTGAATCGAAACAACTGGACCAGTAACACAAATGAGCGCCTTTATTGCTCACGATTATCCCTCATACGATACGAGTGTGTTTACATTTCTGAGATATTATGACGATTGTTAGTTCATATATTTCGTTGGCAGACTGCTTTCATTACCTCCACGGGCCGAAACATTTTAACTAACCTTTACATCCTGTAGGTAAGTATAAGTAGTAGGTAGTCATAAGGATAAACAGAAAGAAGTAGAAAGTTTTCCAAAAGCAATTGTTTCACAAATCATAAAAAATGTACCAATATCAAACACGGGTGTTGTGAGTGGAACGACAGTTCTCAAACAAATAAATGAACTGAAAGAAATTTCTCGAGAGGGTACAAACATGAAACGCGAACGAGTGCACGGCTGTGAGACTTGTCGATCGTACGACGTGCCATGAAATAGCTTGGAAAATAACTCCATTCCCGCGGGCACGACTGCGATTCAATCAAGTCTGATTCACAATTTTGGAGTTCGTTTACCGAACTGGAGAGTAAATTGAGAAAACGCAACCAAAATAGCCTAGAGATTGGGAGAGAAAAGGATTTCACATTTTCGTAATCGTTTTACGTCGTACAGCCAATTACCAAAATCCCAGGAAATAGGAGATAATGCCATCGGCTTACACGATCGTAAACAGACAAGGGCGCTCCGTAGTGCCAATTTTATTTTCACTTTTAATTCATTTAGTTGGTAGCTACAACGAGCGGACAAGATTCACCGGGACCTGTCAAAACTCTCTGTTATATCGTCAAAAGGCAACTCAGTTGTAATGCTATTAGAGCGAAGAGCTTTTCTCTTTGGATCTTCAAACTGTAGCTAGTAAGAAGCTATGTATTGCCGTATTATACTTACTTCACGAAGACGCGAAATCTGTCTACGGCCAGCACGAGTGCTTTCGTGTAACTAAGTGCACTATAACGCTATCTTCCACTTTTTACAGAGTTGAGTGATTTTATACGCTTTTATAACTTAACAAGTAGAATAATTCGTGTTTTATAATAACTGTGATTAGTTATATATAACGTTTCGGTTAGAAAGCATGAATTGCAAATGACGATTATCCAATATGGAAAGCGGTTCCAATCACACGGGTGGTTAAACCGCAATATGCCGCCGCTATTCCTTGCCCGAGACGTTGACATTCCCCAAATTAAACCCCAATATTGAATGTCTCATTCTGTAATCCAACCGTTATTGAAATACATACAAATATAATTGCTTTCATCACAATTGAGATGTAGATACCATGCTTTCATTCATGCATCTTGTAATAAAAACATATTTTTTATTCCTAGATGCAAAAGATCTTAATGTGATTTGGTATTGTGTGATATTTTTGATTATTAAATTTTACGGTTAATGTTCGTATGGATTTTCTTTTAAGTCATATTAGGTACTTAGTATTATTCCCAGGCGAATAATAAAATGCTGAAGTTTTGTTTGTAACATTATATAAATCGTGATATTATTTAGTGCGGCCTGCCTACATCGCTTCGTATAAATCTAACAGATGGTATCTGACCTCTACGGAGGATGGGGCCTGCTAATTTATTTAGCGTAACATCTTAAGATTTATAGCTTTAAGAAAGTTCACCGAGGAACTATCTATGTGGGCACTTATTTTTTTAGCGATCTGTTGTCTGGGTATATTATTAATGTTTCGTAATTTCATGCAACGAAAAATATATAAATTCTGTGTAAGTGAATTACCCTGTATCTTTTTTCAGCAAATCTAAAGTTTGTAATAATCCTCCTACTAAATCTGTCAATAATCGTGAAATATTTATCAAAACAGAAATAATTGTCTGGGCAGTTTGTTCTAGTAGCTATTATATGATTTATAAAAAATAGCAAATCTGTAAGTATTGTAATCTTAGTAAGTTTGGGCTTAGAAGGCATCTCCTTTTGAAAGAACATGTTTGGGTATTTTAAATATATATTTAATTGTTGCGTTTTTCTATAACCTTTTTAGTTTTATGATAAGTACGGTTTATTTCCTATTCCAAACGTGCATGGCCTTACTGGTCATGCCGGCAGAAAAACGGACATAGTTGCACATAGAGTAATAAAAATAACAGAGAGACAATGTGTCACGTTCAGAAGGCTGTATCGGCGAATTCAATGGCGAAGATGATTGTTTGCATGGTAGAGGTCAGCTCGGGCGCGTCGAGAGCTCTTCCGTCCGACGATGCACTGTGACGTTTGAACAACTGTCTGACTGTTGGTATTGGTCTATTACTACAGTGCGACCATTTCAACTATTCCTACTCAATGTTAGAAGAGAAAGATATGGAGTGGCAATTTCTTCATAACATAATAATTCGAAAAGTACGAATGAGTTATTAAGGTGCTGGGGCAAAAAAAACAATGATTGGGCGATCGCCAGCGTTTCATTGTAAAGCGCAACTCTGATTCATTGTTTCTGTTATGACGAGCTACATAATATGTTTGCCCCAGGAGTATCGCGTTGCTTGCTCCACGCCGTTCAACATAAAAGGGTATGATAAATGTGTTGCACATTGCTCCCCTAAACCCTTCCTATCCCAGCATATTTATATTCTGGACTCCTTCTGTCGTCACGTATCGATTCATTTGGTTCTTATGCGAGGCGGACGGTGACTAATGACGTGAGTCCGGCGAATAATGTCGTCCATTTTAGCGTGGAATATTGTAAGCTGACGGCAGACAAGTAGTGATGGACCTTGTTGACAACTACGTTCTGATAATGATCGTTTGCTCAGGCTTATCAGATGTCATTAGCAAGCTTGGTGTATGTATCATTAAATATAGGCATATTATGTTAGGTTTTTCAAAATCGTTAGTCTGATTGGAGTAATCTAGATACGCCCACATAACATGATACCAAGTGTCACATTATACCGAGGTATCTATTCTGTTAATAAAGGTGAACGTGTACGTAACTATACCTAAATATAAATGAATATTTCCTGAATCGAATTTTCAAAATTTCTGGTACCCGTATTTAATCTTATGAAGGAACGTAGACTGTTTGCACAGATTTATTATAATTGTCAATGCCATGGATATTAAGCCCGAAGTTTTGCGGCGTGCGAATGCGAATATTAATATTTAGGTTAATTATACACGAAAGTTAAATCGAACCAGTCTGTTCGATAACGGAACGAATAATCCGGTAAAGTTTTAATAATTTTCTATAGGCAAAAAGAGATTATGACTTTTTTTTTCTCACTGCACTGGGACATGTTCAGCGACCGTTTTATAGTAAGATAACATGGACATTAAATAATCACCAAGGCACAATCTCAAAACAACACGTATTACACCAACAAAATATCGTGTCTGAATGTTTTATTACAAGGTATTGTCATACTGCTTTGTCTGGAGGTGCACAGTAAATAACAAATTGTTCAAACGAAGTGAGTAGTGTGCGAGTTTGGGCGGGCGTTTGGCGGGCTCGGTCGTCGCCCGCCCAGCCGCGGCCGCCGCCCTCGCCCCTATAAATACATCGACAAAACACAAAAGCAGATGCACTCCGCGAAACATTTTTTTTTAATTTTAATGATGCGACTTTCGCAGGCATCAGTTTTCAACGAATTACTAAAACGTAAAACTGTTTATTTTTGTTGTAGTGTCTGCTCTCTTAATAATGTAATTTGCGGACAGATGTTAAACAGAACAGAGTTTGCTACTGTAATAAGAACGAAACTGGGGAATAAAAATATATATACAGAAATTGTTATTTAACTGAGGCGAACTATGTATGTAATACAAATAGGTATGTGCATTTGGAGACAACATTATACCAAAGATATAAATGATCTACGATACATACGAGTAGGAACTTATGTAAAAAAAAATATAGGTTCTACGAAATACCATTTGGAAAATAAAGTTTACTGCATGTTATAAAGACTTCTCCATTAGACATCTCATATCATTCGTTTCATTGTATTTCATGTTTTTCAATATCATCATTTGTATCACTCTATTGCGGTAAAACGGCAAGAAAGAAGCTGGATTACACCTTTTAAATTGGCTCAATCACCTGAATAAACGCCGTGTCTAAATGGCACAAATCCGAGAGAAAAGGAAAACAATTAATTAACTCATTTCCCGCAATTAACGAGGGACGGACACGGAATTACTTAAGCATCTTTGGGTAATCAGCGTAGTCGGTATCCGCCGTCGCTCGGGCGGCGGAAGGCGGCTTTCTCCGCTCGCTCGGCTCCAGTCGGTGATAGCTCCGCTCCGCTTCCGCCGCCCTTTGTCCACCGCAACAATACACTTTTCGGTGAATCGAATTGAAACAAAACGACAAACACGCAATCTTTTATCGGTTGTTACGCTGACGTATGATATTTTCATTGGCTGTGTTTGTATTAAGTTTGTGGCTGTCTCGTGTTGACAATAAGCTTCGACATTGTAATTTAACGTCCTTTAATGTTTAATGTCCTTTAGCAATTTTGTTATATAATGTATGTTCTTTATTTATTACACGTGTAACCCTTCGACGAAGTGTACTGATAAAAAACACCCTCAAAATGTGCAACTAATTAACCACCCTGAGCGGTTTTGTAAAGCGCTCAATTGACCCACGAGGGTTGTATTATAGGCGCCCCATGTTCAAAGGAGTGGTGCGGTTTCAAAGAAGGCTCGTACCAAAGCAGGCCCCACACCGTCGTGTTGGGGTCGAGGAAAGGCGCGTTCCGTGAAAATGATCGCGTTCACTGTTCTCGGTGTCTGACGTGTTTACAAACAAGCATTTAATTGACGCAGGAATTCCAAACACCGCCGGTGTTAAAGGAAAACAAGTACTTCTCTCCTCGCTACTGTCGTTTACAACCGGGTGTATGACAAGACAAATTCGCGACCGAAATGTTGTTTAACAAAAGTGACGATACATACATACGAGAAATGAAAGGAACATACTTAATTATTAAATATTTCCTTAAAACGTAAAATCGTAAGCTTAGCAGCAGCGATACTTGCAACACAATGATCTTCAAAGTATCACATAAATATAAAAAAGCAGGGTGTATTACATCTGAGTTTATAAAGCGCTTTATGTCTGTGGAGCGCACAGTATGCATTATTCACAGAGGAGAATAATCTGTGTACTAAATAATACAATGTGCCTTGTTCAGTGGGGGACGTGGCCTTCTTTTATTTTTAATGAAATCTCGTTTATTTAATTATATGCTACGATGACGTATTTTGTTACAGAAAATTATTTTTTTGCGAATTAAGGTCTATCTAGATATCTTTTTTTCAGCTATTCTGTTTGGCCACCGAATTTCCATTGAAAATTAGATTTCCAAACCATCCATTTGTAATACAGGATACGGCATTGATTCCGTGAAAAACTTATTATAATTTAATATCTTCTTTATTTTATCTTTTTCACATTATTATTACATATTATTATTATCAGCCGTGATCGTCCCACTGCAGGGCAAAGGCCTGCCTTTCCTTCTTCCATTAGAAAAACTTAGTAACTTAATAATGAAATGGTTCCAGAGGATAAAATTAATGTTCAATGAAAGTTTCCTCTGAATATATTACAGACAACATAGACATGTAATCATGTAAAGCTCATCTGACTTGTGAATGTGAAACCGTTTTTGCGGCTTACTGATACCATTGAATGTCACTATTCTGAACAGCATAATCCTTAATTAGAAATGTATTACTACACTTGTATTACTACGATTACTACACAGTATTACTTACTTATATAGAGCAAACAATAACACAAACACTTTATAATGCCCTAGGAGAATAGGTAGGTAATGTCCTGGTCAGACTTATAGTGAAACTTAATAAAATTTATTTGTTTTCTTAAATAAGCTCTTTGATTTTAATGGTTCGCATATAATGGAGTTTGGCCAAATAGTAAACAATATTAAAGTAGAACTTTTATGAATATTTCTATAGATACTGAAAGATTTATGACTGCCGGACGCCGGGATTATTTGTTGCAAATTCAAGACAGGCGGTGTCAGTGTGCCTGAATATTCATCAGCTACTGAGTTGGGGAGTAATACCGCAACCGATTACTGTTGATATTTTCCTGTCTTTAGCTTCCGTTAGGCAAGGGGCTCCGAGGCACGGCTCAACCATTTGTTTTCTGTAGTGACAGTTTCACTTAGTTTGTGCAATAAATATTAACGTGGTATTTAAAACAAATTTTCATTAGTTGGCTAAAATTAGTTTAACGAGGTAAATATTTTCCCGCTTATTTCACTAAAGTATTACCGACGCTTAGGATTGTTTAGTAGCCTACATCAGAGTTCAAAATGTTTAGTAGCCTTTGACGGGACCGCCGAAACTTTGAAGAAGGTACTAATAACAGCATCGCATGGCCATTAACTATTTAGTAGCGGCGTGGCAGGCAGCAGCACCACCTACCCTCGCGGCCACTAAAACAAAACTTAAATCGCCTTGCAAAGCCGCAAGAAAATTCCGTTGGCGGAAGCCGCAGACCATTTTAAGTAAAATATTTAATACACTGTAGGATTTGTTCATGTACGGGCACAGGCCGGTTTTAATATTTGATGAAGCGCTCGTTCCCCGTCGACGACGTTTTGTCTGGCCCTTAATTGCGGAGTGATGCGTCCGCGGCGCTGCTTAACTCGGCCGTCGACACAAGAAAATATTAAAACGTCCCATGGTGCTGCCGCCATGCCGCGGTTTACTCAACGGACTAACTGTTTATTGCCAGCCTAGAGACGTTAACGCCTTTAAATTTTATGTGAGTTCGTAATACTGCCGTAAAATGTTGCAATATTGCTTAATCCTGTTGGTTTTCTTTACATTTGAGAGTCGAGACACTAGTTTCTAGCAACATAGTTTCTGCAACGGCAGATTCGCTGTTGTAAAACTAGTAAATTCATAATTAATCTTAATTTACAAATCTGGTCAGTTGTTTATAACTCATGTTCACTAAAATATGCACCAAAATCATTAACTCTTTTGTTACCTTAGTAAGTAAATATCCCATCATATTCTCTACATTGCGTGACTTGCAAATTAGATAATTCTTAAAGCATTAAGGTAATTAATCATTTTCCTTATGCACGTCTTTGATAAAATCAAACTTACAACGTATAACGTGAAACAAAGCTTTTATTTTGTTAATTGTAACAGGAACATTAGTTGGCCGGATTTTAAGAAAGTTTCTCTTTGAGCTACAAAATGACCGCTGGCGTTATCATTACCTGAACTAAACATACTTTTTAATTTGTTTTTATTTACAGTCAATAAATATGATTTTTAGGTTTTCATTCTAACTATATATAAAACATTTAAGGAAACGTTCCATTGATTAAAGTAATCTGATGATGAATATTAAATAATACTACTTACTAATACACGCTATCTTGACACCTCATGCACAAATAACGAGCGCTCTTAAATCATTACATTTACAGTTCTGTATCAAGCTAATATAAAAATTACATTATCAGTTAGCACGTCATTCGTTGAAATTTACAGTTCGAACGTAACGAGTGAGATGGTCAGAAGAAATAAACAAGACACGCGCTGTTGGCTCCAATTACTGCGCGTGCGATATATGACGTCGTAAAGAGATCGCGAAGCCTTCGAGGGACAGTTGTCGCCAACACTTGGGGCCCGATACCGACCGCGACCGCTTGACAAATCGTTACACACATTCGGAATCGTTTGTTACACCGGAGAATTACCTGCGACCCGCACTATCAACCCATTTTGGGTCCGACACGTTTCAATTCGCATGCAATAAAATACTTTATTCGGTAGAGTAGGAACTTTTTAGTCTGTCTGTCTTCTTTCAATATCATCACAGGTATAAGATCATAACATAATAGTGTGGAATTATGTAGACGCCTTTAAATACCTTAGTGAAATATTCTGCCTATAGAAGTCTAGATTTAATTTCTAGATATATTACCAGTTTTTTTAATATTCAAACAATTGGTAATAAATACATGTGTACCCCCCTATCTAAAAATTAATCTCGAATGTGTTAGAATTACCATCAAATCAATGAGGATCTAACGAACTATTGTTTCCAACCCCTGCATATTTGCATCAGCAAATAGCTAACGTCCAAAAAACACTTCTAATTCTGTACTCGGGTTGTCAAAAGTGGGGCCTGTGTAAACAGCCTTTGTAAACACAACATCTAGACGTATCACAAGGACTTCTACGCGACGTATGTTGACGTTTTTGCGCGAATTTTCGTCACTTGCGGCACGTCGTCGCAGTATAAAAATCTTGATACTTACTCGGATTATGATGCTGCTGTTACTGTAAATGTAACTCCTTTGCGCGTGGCATAGCGAATTGTTACGTACCTGCAAGAAAGAGATGAAAATAAAGTTGCGTATTAGTAAATTAGTAATTCATGGTTATTATTAATAGCAGTTAATTACACAGTACATAATTAAACACACAGAACGAAATATGAAAGTCCAATTGCTTATTTCAGTAAATATAAATCAGCTACCAATTACACGCATTACAACAGTAATGGTAACGTGCGATGTTTTTTTTAATCTTTCTCAGACAATTACGGTATTTTCATTAAAAACTCGTCTAAAGATTACACTAGGCCTTATAACAAATTCACCTTGAGCTCTTGTCCGTCCGTCTGACGTTCATAATTCCATTAATTTAATTTACCGTTAATGTAGCTACAGTTTTCCGAGATACTTTTTTATACAGACCTCATGACTTCGGCTAAAATTAATCAATAACGCTTATGAGTAACTGTTCTTAAATGGTTTTTCAATTTATAATTCTATTAGCATAAAATTTTGAAACAGTGATAGGGGTCTATGAACTAGCGGAAGAAGGAAGTCGAATTAAAATTCTACACGCCCTCTCACAGCCATCTAGTAAAGTACTAATAGTTGAATTATTTATGTGTCCCCGTCCGTAGATATTTCACGTAATGAATACCTATTAAACCTTTACAGACGTAGGTATCTTTACATACAAACTGTTGACGCGTACTCCTTAGGTACATTACATTATTGGTGAGAACAGTGGTGTTTCTTGACTGGCTTTGCTGATTGCTGCTGCACGCTTGTTTAGGGGAACCCTACAAAAAGTATCAAGTGACATAAAACAGACTAATTTGTCAACACGTAACAATTAACACTCGTAATTATGGCATGGTAAGTAATGAATAACGTGTTCTAGCAACCCGACACTAATTTGAAGCAATAAATAAAGAAAGACACCTATCTAATTACAAAGTAAAATATACAGTGATAACGTTATACGACGCGAGTGATAACGTCATTTTATTGGCTCTTCGACAATTTTCCTCAGAAATATCTATAAAATTTAAACTATTAGGTACGTGTCCTAATTATACACAAGGACTAGCTATATGTAGATATAATGTAGTATAGATATGTAGATACGTTGCATTTGCGCAAATATTCAAATTAAAATACACGTTTTTCAAATGTTGTAAGTCAGTAACTTCTATCCTTTAAAAACATTTACAAATAAGTATATAAAAAACAGTGTTTACAATTAGTTCTGTAAATAATATTTGAACTTTGTGATTTGTAATGGTTACGCAACACTCAGGCAATGTTTATTACTTTTGTTTGATAAGTAAATTGTAACTATCACATTATAAATTACATTACTTATTTGAACGACCCCTGACAGTAATCATGTTACCTAATCGTGTTTAGAACACAAGTTCACGACCCTATAGGTAATATCATTTACTAAAATTTGAATTACTAATAAAACTTAACGACGATAAGAAGCTGTGTATAGGGTAATCATGACGGTAAATTACATAAATAATTCCGGATTGGGTGATAATAAACCCGTTAAGCAATAAAATTCTAAATTAGTTTAGTAATTAAAACACTAGAGTTAAACGTTTCTGTCGTTTAAATATTTCGTTGTTATTTGTAAAAAGTAAGTTGTTCTTTGCGACAAGATTTTACTTTTTATACACATATCGAATATCGAATACTGAATAGTAATCTTACTATTTAATCTATAAATTATTTGGAAATACTGTCGATAATAAGTTTTCCTGTTTCACCTTCATGATATACTTAAACTGCCTATATGTTCATACATTATGTCCATACATCATCCACTATGTAATGGGTGCAAACCAATTATGTTTCACACACAGTTACTAATTATAATTTCCTCGCGCTGCCATTCGGAAAACTATGTTTAGAGTGCTCTATTTATTAATTAGTAGTTAAATACACTGCAGTGAGCACAGTTATATACCTACTACTTAAATTAGTTGGAACAACGTTTTGGACTTTATAAAATTTTAAACTGTGTAACTGTTAAAATGTAATAATTTAATTTCAACTTGCGGCAATGTGTCGGTAACCGGCACAATATGCACCTACGTATTCAGAAAACAGAGCTCGTTGCATAACTTTAATGTCTGGCATAGTAGGAGGTTTAACACTGTAATAAAAATCATGCAAATTTTCTTGTTGCAATAAGATTCATAGATGCATGACAGTTAATTTAGTATCCAGGCTGTGGTCGTGGTGACATCCATCTATTGCTCGTAAGGACATCGCACATTACCTTGGGCCCGCACCATTCAAGAACTCACAAAGCGCATATGCTAATAACACATTTGCAATTAAGATTGCGACGCCCACAAGGGGACGCCATTGTTTCATACATGTGAAATGTGTCTACTTATTATTTATATAACGATACTATATTTATTCCACTATAAATGCAATTTAATCTAAAGCGCTGGTAGTTTTGCAATGGAATATCGCATAAGATTACCGAAAGCGTTACATCTTGGAACGTAACATTCGAATATGAACAGATAGGAATTTAATACTGAATTACGAAAACATTACTTTGATAAAACATTCGGTCCACGGCTGATACTAATGGAACGAATTTTCAAGTAAAAGTTGTACAACAAGCAATCTCCTGGCATGGAAAGTTGGGCGAATTTCATTGGAGCACCGACCGGTGAGCATCACCAAAAGAATGTAATAAGGCACAGGTGCCGCAAGTTCTTTATTGGATTTCGCACGTTCCAACTCGACGTGTTTGATGGCCGTAAGATTCTTGCTAAACTCTTTGCTAGATATTAATTTTCCTCCAAAATTATCTTTTATTCTCGTTTCCAACTTCACTATTACGAATGTAGGTATTTTAGCAGTGGGGAAGGGTTGGTTTTCGTTTATGGCTTTCAACTCACCTGTTGAATAGTCGTCGTGGTCATAATAAGATTTTAAGCTACATATACACGTCAATGGAAACACCTGTTACGATCCGGAAAAGAGGTTGAATTTCCGATTACGTATTGCATGTTTTTATTGTAAACATAATAAAGCTTTATTCGTATGTAAACTGTTATATAATCGTGCACATTTGTATTCTTTATAAACATTATCGTCCGACGATGCAGCTGTGTCACGAGGTCATCCGAAAAGTGTTTCTCGGTGAATGACGACGACTGAAAGGAAAAGTATAGGCCGCAGCGGTGCGCGCCGCCGCTGCAGAGCGTGTCATTGACACATGCAAATTCGAACAACGCTTCGGTGTCGGGTCATCGAACCCTCCATTCAATGACTGTCGAAAGTTATCCGTGAACACGGCGGCGTAGCCTACAAAGAGCTCCTACATCGTAGCCGTCACGCGATTGTAGCGTTTAAAATCATTCGTAAATAAAGCGAATTTACCTTGTGAGTGCTCACTCAGCTAAAGGAAAACACTAAATTATGTGTCTAGTTCTTCGTTTCGTTATTGCATACAATTATTCAATGTAAACAGTGACTTGTCGCAAGAGTTTAAGGTTGCTTACTGATGTGTTCGATTGAATTCGACAGATGCGCCGCTACATGAGGTGCGTCTGGCCATTGTATTATTAGCATTGCGAATTTCGACAAGCTCTCGGTGCTAGACGCCATTCGCAAATACAAACGGTTGGTATGCAAATCTCTCTTGTCTGTAGGACGACATTTACATGGTTTGTTAGGCGTGGTCTCTGAGATAGGTACCAACAGCTGTTCATAATGTAGTTACCTATGAATTCCTTTTCCTTAGTTGCATTGTACTGTAATATACAATTTGTTACGTTTTCGTCATCGTACGTGATGTTTAGCGCATAATTTCATATGTATATTATTTTCATATAAATATATTTTATAGATTTGCACAAAGACTTAGGTATATCAGCACTCCGTGTTATTATGTTTGCAAAGCAAGCATCATATTATGTGCACGGCCGGCGGCCGTCGAGATAAGAGCGTCGTCCTTGTCCGTCATGATGGACGTAAAAACTCTGAAAGGACGACCTAAATAACACGGAGAGTAATCTCTGATGTATGCTATCATCGCGGGAGATGGTAATGTTGATTGTTGACCTAATCTATCACTTGACGTCATGTAGCGGCCTGCAGCGCAGCGCCCCGAGGCCAGACGGCGGCGTGTAAACTTATTGTACACACACGTATATATATGATTCATAAATACTCGGTATTTAGAAACTATAAGCGTCCGTGTTTAATTTATTTTGTTAGTTTCTCTTGTTGATGAACGAATGAGAGAAAATACACAGTGTATCAGCTGTTTGTCCTACGTGAGTTGAGTCAATTGTGGTAGTTAAACGGATTAGCGCACCGAGTTAGGGGCGCGCTTACTACAATCGCTAATCGTAACGTTTCAACTGAACATGAAGCTTCGATTGCCACCAATAAGGAAGAAGCGTGCAGATAAATTATTAAATTCCACATTCGTTCACTTAATCACTTCATTGTAATATACTACTAGAAAGAAAGTGAATTTTACGTAATAAAGCCGCACCAAGCTGTGTTGCTAACACTGATTTACAATTATTTAGTGCGAAAAGGAAATAAATACTTGTCTGTCAGATGTCTTTCACTAAACAATGACATGATTTATCGTCGAGAGATAACTGTTTACGTAGGATATCGAGCCGTCTCTTGTCCACACAGCCTGTTTGTTTTAAATAAGATAAGATTAAACATGGGGACTAGCTCGGGGAAGAGAATGTACAGATGTAATTTAAAAACTACTCGTTTTGTTTAATTTGAAAGTGATTTCCCTATTTGTTTTCTTTGTCTGCGAAGTCCTCTATTCAACAGTCTTCAAATTTATCTTTACATAGCCATGTAGGCTATAATAGGACGTAGTTCAGCAGAAAGGACTCAATCCACACAATAGCCGAGTTAAATATGCCACCGTACTACTGTTAATATCTCGTAATTTATTGCAAAATATATCATTATTTTGATAGACAAATAAAATATAAACTATCCTGTCAATAATAAGGGTCAAAAATTAAAAAAAAAAACTTTGTGTTAGAGAAGTCACAGCTGAAACTTTAATCACTTAAAAGTGACATTGTGTGGATTGAGTCCTTTCTGCTTCACTACGTCCAATTGTCTTTCCCATTTCTATATTTAAAAGACAAGCTCATTGTTTGAATAAACTTGCACAAATTGTATGTCAACATGAGAGTATGGTGTGTTGCGTACGCGCACGCGCACGCGCACAGTTCTGGTGGCACACAGAGGAGCAGCGCGGAGACTCGCAGCAGACGGGTGCGGCGGGCGCATGAGAAGCTGGTCAGTGGCCGCATTCCTTATAGTTGAAAGTAACACGGTATCCGGCTGCGAAAAATCACCGTCTCGCGACCGCCGAGGGATTCTACTTCTTAAACATTACAGCATTACGAACTATTCCTTGTAACAGCTGTAATATGATTATGAATTTATTAAATACAAAATTGTGAAACAGAACTAGTTCGCAAGCGCCGCCGGCCCCTGTAAATATTGTCCTATCAAGATGATTTAGATAAGTGTCAATGTAATATAAATGACGGCGGAACGTTGTATTTATCAACGAGTTCAATAACCTCGTGCTCTTTGAGATTATGTTGACACAACGAATGATTGTAATATTATTTTGTTATGCACAATGTATCAACTGTAGGCAGTACAAAAATACTCCCAGGAGTTTAGTGAAAGGCAGGACCAGCTTATCTATTATAAGCATCCACCAAAACGCAAAACTGTGAAATATAAGGATTCAAAAGCCACTCAATTCCGGTATTTACAATTAATTAAAAAGTAGAATCAAAGTTTGCAAGATTTACAAGATCTGATTTTTTAAATTAAGAATCTGGGAATGTGTTGTTAGCTTCATAACTGCAACGAAAGTGTGCAAATCTTTTCCAGTTCGGTTGGAAGACCGCCGACGGCACACAAGCAACGTCGTGTGATTGCGTTGCGCGAATTTTTTGCTCGTCTGGCGCGCAGGTGTCTTCTCGTACCACGGAGTTAAGACACGAAGCTTAATTTTTTTCTGAATAGCCTTCGACCCGCCTCTGTGCCATTGTTTGTTTTGATCGTTTTTTCCAGTTCGTCGTCTGAAGGCTAGTGAATCTTGCGTACCTACTAAGATTTTGCCCCCGATACTAATGTAGGAGGAGATAAAATAAAATGCTTTTTTATAAGCACCAAACCTTTTAACGGATACTTTATTTTATTTCCAAACGTTTATGCGAACACAAGATTTGTTACAAGTTGTGACTGGGATGGGTTTTTATAATACCCGTCGTTCCCATGACACGAATAAGTACGAGCATTTTGTAGGAAACAGGTTGGTTCAGAAACAGTGTGGCGGCATTTACTTAACGGCCCTACGTTTACGTAACGTGCTGCGAGATTGCTAAAATGAATGGCGTGGTTCCCAAGGCGGCCATGTGGCGGGTGCATGCACAGGGCGGGCCACTCTAGTGGTATTGCGTTCCGTTATCTTGCGGTCATCAGTCTCTCGGAACGGGTTGCGGGCCCCGGAGGCGATACACCGGAACTGTCGTGCTGTATACGGCGCACGCGCCGGCTGCACGTCCTCGTGTCGCCAGAGTCGTTTGACGTGTCACGTCACTGCCGCACTGCCACCTGACGTGCATCACAGAACAACACTTCACTTACTTTCGTGCAAATGAAACGGCCTGTTTCACGACCGCTTCTACGTCCTGATAGTTAACATGAGACTTCAACATAATTTAACATAAAACTTTATATTGGAATATCAACAATTGAGTAACCTTAAATATTAAAAGAGATTTTGTCGCGGACTGACCAAAAGTTATTTGGTAAAATAAGCATCAAGAAGACTTGTTGTGATTATCAAACAGTAAAATACTTACTGTTCACTGCTGGATATTGAGCCGCTGATTTAACACTAATCAATGATGTATAACCAGTTTACGGAAAGAATCGGAGCTAATTATTTCAACCTATCATCGAATACTATGAACCGTCAATCAAGTGAGTCAAAGCCACAGTTTTCCTTATTTGGCTTGAAAGTAACTTATTACTGCAATATGGCTAACTATTATTATCTAAAATAGGGGACCATCAGTTCCCTGAAGTTCTAATTATCTCAGTGATCATTATCGGTAATTTTAAAAACATAATAACATACCATCACGCCTGTATTCCCCGAAGGGTTAGGCAGAGGTGTACTTAATGTACACCCACAGTTCGCCGGTATGTTTAGGTCCCATGTAATAGGGGGCGAGCCTATTTCCATTCACCGGGCACAAATCCAGACTCCGAGCTGCTACTGAGAATTTCATAGAAAAACTCAATAACACTGCTCGACCTGGGGATCGAACCCAAGACCTCTAGCGTAGCAGTCGCGATTGGGACCACTAGACCAACGAGGCAGTCTGTCAGTCAGTAAAAACATAATGATGGTAATAAAGAGCAATAACTGAACATAAAACGTATGAAAGAAAGATAATTGTGACAATAGATGTAGATGAACAATTCAATCAGTGTTAATAATTGTCAAGTTTCCTACTGCACCCGTATGCGCGTGCCCATAGTGCGGGCTAGGGGGGAGAGGGGGCGAGGCCAGAGGAGGGCGGACTGTGAAGTTATAAATAATTCATGCGAAAGATAACTGTGCCGCATGCGCCTGGGCAATACGTGCATTGCAAACGATTCATTGCAGTGAATGCTGAAAGATCAATAAATTAAAACAATAACAGTAATGATGCTGTCAACTGAAGATCGATAAAACTATTGCTTAGGCCCAAAAGGGTAGTAGATGAAATTATACTGTTTCATCAATTTATTCGATTCAGTTAAATAATAAAGTACTATATTTTTCTACTATAAGTAGCTGAAAATAGGGGTTCTTTTTGAAATTGTGATGTATATTTAAATACCGTTTAAATAAAACCTATTTGGAGTTGTATTCCAAAAACGGAAGGTAAAAATTGTAACGGGGAAGAGAAAATAAGTTAATTCTCAAAGTTATACTCGCCCAAATTCAAATGATTAGAGGTGTAATAATAACAAGGGGTTAACCTAAATCAATGAAAGTGGTGTTATAGTAAAGGAACAATGAACAAATCTGTGGTTAACACCGAGCGGAATCTAACTAAGTTTACAACAGTTAACATATTTTACTCCGGTGTTCAAAACTTTTGTTACAATTTGCTGAAATATTGTTTTCAAAGAGGAAATTTGATGACTCACCAGATTATTGTTTCAGCCAGCGTATTTTTTTTCATTACACGGATGCAGCCTCACCGTGAGTCGCTTTCATTAAAATTTTTGCTTTTGCGAAGTTTCTTGGCCTTTTATTCAGCTCAGAGTAATGATGGTGCCCTTCTCGCCCGAATTGATTCCATTAATTTTGTCTGTTTTTTGTTTAATAGAATTCACGTCAATTTAAATATTTTTTTCATTCTACATATTTAAATTGATGCAATAATAATTAAAATTCCTGGATGTAAAATATTGCTACTTAAATATAATGTATTTTCAAACCAATATCACTGAACTCTGTTCGTGAGTCACAAATTTCAGGCATATTTATAAAGCATTAATGTAGGCACCTATTATGAGTAAGTACGTGTAATCGTATATATATTAAAACATTTTTTTAAGCGGTTTAGTCCCTAATATTGCGTTCAGAAGCCCACACAGACGACGGCGGACGGAGCGCATTATACGGAGTAGGTCCAAAAAAAACCGTTGCTTGCGGACAGGCAAATTACAGGGTAACCGTATACTAGCTAGTTCAGGTCTGTAGTTGACTGCATCGCATTACACACTAAGTTGCGACTGACGTCGGTCAACAAATCAACCACTTATTGCCCGCTACGCTTTCCCCGATCCGTTTGAAACTCTATCCAGACCGTTACCAACAAAACGCGTTACATACGTGCGGCACACTACAAATAACCCGAAACTTTTTTATAATGACTCCTTATTCTTTTACATATTATAACCTCTACCTCTTCCTCTTCTTCACGAGTATTGGCAAAGAAAATGTTATAAGATACTATCCTCATTTTAATTGCATTATACTTATTGATTAATAAAACACCAAAGACACGCAAGATTCAAACTAATTAACTTGAGATGCCTTAGCAGATAGCTATGTCGGACACTAAATAAGGTTCTCGAGACTCAAGTAAGCACATTTTTGGAAGTTCAGCATTCTAAGAGCGGTTACAAAGTAAGTAAAGTGAACGTATTTCATACTCGTCGGGTGCAACGAGACACTGCGACCGACGCCATCTCACATAACACAATGCTCACGCCGTAATAGGGTTGCCGTTGAGGTGGTCTTAGATCTTCCTAGAATTCCATTTTAATCCGCACTTATTGAAACCGAACGCTATTAAAACAAACTGTTTGTAATTGCTCAGGTTGCTCAGCCATGTGACTACACCGAAATAAGTTTGCTTAGTGAAACTATTTACCAAGCTAATTCATTATATTTTTGCATCCATTAATAATTAGGATTGAAGGAAGAGAGAATCTTTCGAATAGGGCCTGGAATATGGAAATTAAGAGATGTATGTATCGATCATAGTATTGATATCACAAGTCAAAAGGGGCTTAATTTGCTTTTATTTAATATTTAACATCAACAATAGTTCGTTAATATAGCGCTTAAGACCCAAGAAACAGTTCAATTTAACTGCTAATTAATTATGAATCTATGCCAGTTACGCATTATTGGACACGAAACCTCGTGTGTGTGTCTGTTTAAAAACGGCATAATTCATCTGTATATTTTACTCACACAATTCCAAGACAAACGCGCATCATGCCCTATTTTAAGAGTGTATTCACATTATATTAGTCTGCAGAATGGTCCTTGAGAATCGATTGGATCGATTTACATTCCGATTGGATCTGAGCATGTATCGATTGAATAAATTAGACATCTTATCACATGTTTTAAATGTTTCGTCCACGCCTTATTCATGTACTTTTGGGCTTGGATTTTAGGGATTGTTCTTATCATATCATCCCCTCACCAATCCTTCGGGAACAAAACTTATGAATTTGTGAACAAAACGTTTAGCCGTTCAAGAATTAAAAGTACCTCCTGTTCCTAGAAGGCCCGATCTACATAGGTTGAATTAAACCTAAAAAGGTTTCCTAATATGCTGAGATTAGTTATAACGGAGTCTCTTTGCCAAATTTGAGATTGATCAATTATTATTTAATTATCTACTTGCACCCAGTTGGAGGTAGAATTGTTATGTCATAGTTTAACAATTGTGTCCAACTAAAGACATCGTACATGCACGGCTCTATCATACATTTTATTTTCTCTTTTGATTTTGTTATAGCTTAGATCGCCCGGTAGTTTAGGCAAGTTTCCAACACGGGAATGTAAACAAAGAGCAATTTCACTAATAACGTACTCGCCGTGTGTTGTGAATGCACCAGCAGACAGTGTTGAGCATGCTGTAGGATCCTATCAACGAGATTTCAATTCGCGGCTTTAGAACACGATTGTTTGATACTTATTACGTAACTACTTGTTAAAGTTATTTTAAACGCCTTAGTGCATAAAATGATCATATATATAATGATGATATATATAAATATATCTTCATTCAAACGGGAACTGACAGTCATAGTGATTGTAACTTTTCTATATTTTTCATAATTTTATCTCATCTTACGTCTAACGTGATTATATAGCTATTTCAACGTAAATAACAACGGAATATTAAATAAATAAATGGGTGCTTGTTAGACAATGTCTACGTTATTTGTCACGTATTAAAATAACCGACAGGAGATAATACAGCGGCTACGTATGAATGCAACAATGCAATAAAATGTAAACGTAAAAGTGCAATGTTGTGTATGGGGCGTCGCGGGCGCAGCTAGCGGGGCGGGCGGCGCGTGCGCGGCCCTGGCGATGCCGCAAGGTCAATGGCACGCGCCTCTCCTGCTCGCACACCGGAATTCCATATTTAAGGCGCTGACAACAGCTAACAGAAATCGACGTTTCGGTATTTTGGCCACGCCTACTATTGCTCCGATTATCTAGCGCTCCTTTTTAAACCGACGGCGATGAAGCGAACTATCAAATAAGAAACAAAATCAATAATGAACAATGAGTCAATAGATGGCGCTGTGTTGTATTTATTGCTCTGTACTAAAAACTAGAAACAAAATAGAACAGTATGAATAGTTATTATAATATTAATTATTATATGCAACTTTATTTAAAATGAATAAAAAACACTATACCTAAATGTAAAGAAAATAAAAACCCACACTACTTATACTAGCAAAATTTTCATTATTTTTAAATACACTATTCATTTGTTTGTTTTTTTGTATAATATTAATATTATCTATTTATATATAACATACCATCATACAATAATACCATCACGCATCCCCGAAGGGTTAGGCAGAGGTGTACCAATGTACACCCACATTTCGCCGGTATGTTTAGGTCCCATGTAATAGGGGGCGAGCCTATTGCCATTAACCGGGCACAAATCCAGACTCCGAGCTGCTACTGGGAATTTCATAGAAAAACCCAATAACACTTTGCTCGACCCGGGGATCGAACCCAAGACCTCTAGCGTAGCAGTCGCGCTTAGGACGACTAGACTAATGAGGCAGTCATAATAAGACAATAATAATAATAATAATGATTACTTTCAATAATATTATTGAAAGTAATCATTTTCTACTCCTAATTCCACATGCGGGGACCTACTGAGCTAGACCCATATATTTTAAACCGACTTTAAAATAAGGAGGTTTTCCCCTACAAAAATTGTATTAGTATATAATGTTTGCGTATTATATATTTCTATACAATTGTAAGTGTCCATAATATCTCTGGGCAAACGTAATAGGTACTTATGAGTTTATTTTATTAACAAACAAGATTCCGCCTGCGCACGGTGGTCCAAGTGCCCCCTACAAGCGAGGTCATAAATACCTTACTTTATTATACTTGTTAAATAGGATTTTCTCTGAAGGGTAAATAATAAAAAAAATGCTTCACTTATTACATTAATGCTTTATTTACATAATTTAATACATTATGTACAATTATGTATTGTTCATATATGTATTGTTCAATATAAATTAAAATTATCAATATTTGAGATTTATTCTCCCTCGTTCGGAAATACATGTGATTATGATATTAAAGCTATTCATGAAAGGGTTATCATTAAATATGTATTCTTTTATATATTATACATATTATGTATAACAAAAGACAAGAAAACTAAAACTAACATCTTATTTTCAAACGTCAACATAACCACAACTAACTACAACAATCAACCTAATTTAAATTATGATAAATCTCTACTAATATTATAAATGCGAAAATAACTCTGTCTGTCTGTCTGTCACGCCTAAACCACTCAACCGATTCTGATGAAATTTGGTACTGGGATAGACTTAAGCTTGAGAAAGGACATAGGCTACCTTTTATTACAAAAAATAGTCTTGATGGGGTTGAAATAGGGGGTGAAAGTTTGTATGGGAGTTCATAATTTTTCTAGATAAAACCATGAAACTTTATATTAAGGCACTTGATAAGAAATAAATAAATATTAGTTTTACCGTTTTTGAAATTTCGACCTGTGTGGGGATGAAATAGGGGATGAAAGTTCGTTTAAAAGTCCAAACAAAGTTAAGTTTCGCCCCGGAACCGATTATGAAATTTGGAACAAAAATAAACTAGACTAAGTAAAGTACTAAACTAAGTCCGTATTCGTAAGTACTCGCGACATTTTTCTCGTGTGATCCCGTCTGAAGGCCTTATAATTTTTGTTGTTAGATTCTGTTGCCTCTTCGGATAATTCCCCGATGGATAGTAAAGCATACTGTGCTACTTCAGCACCATGGATGAGGACTTTGTGAACGGAAGCTGGGAGAATAAACCACGGATATTCTTGAATTAAAAGTCGCGCGGTTTCCAAAGGATATTCATTAAATTTATCCGAATCAATATTAAAACCCGAGGACAAGGCTTGTAAAATTGTGGAACAACGTTCAATCAAATCTTTATTTAAGGCAGTAATTTCAACTGAAACTGCAGAATCAGAGAACAATAATTTTCTACTACTACTAAACTACTAGTTTACTATTAAACCTAATCTACGTCTAAACTCATTCTGAACATACGATTTCCTATCTGCTACTTGTCTCTTCTCATCATCCGACCTAACCTGCCACTTCTTAACATCCATCCTGTAAGAAAGATGTACAAAATATTCGAAAAAGCAAATCCAAGAATGTAAAGGAGATAGGCCAAACTCAAACCTACTTGGTCATGGTCGGTTCAGCCAAACCGCAATATCCAGACACGTGTATTTCTGTTAATGGACACAAATTTGAGGAGGTAAAAAAGTACAAATACCTTGGTACGCGGTTAAACGCATCTAGGGAGAGTGAACAGGAAATAAGAACCCGTATCGAAATCGGTAGCAGATCTTTTAACAGGATGAAGCGTGTTCTCTGCAACCGTAACCTCAATCTTCTTTTGCGTATTAGAATGCTTCGCTGTTCTATCTGGCCCATCCTTCTATACGGATGAGAGGATTTGACGGTTAAAGAAGACCTCAGGAAACGTATAGAGACGTTTGAAATGTTACGAATGAGGAAGTTCTCCGACGAGTAAAGCAGAGACTTTGAAAATAATAATAATAAAATAAATGATATTTTGAAAACCTTCAAACAGAGAAAAGCTTCCTATTTAGGACATTGTTCGTTTTGATAGTAGAAAATCTATATAAAAGAAAGATAACACAGCTTATCAACTTTTTTCACTTGAATTTATCAAAAAACCTAAAGAACCGAAAAACCGGGTACCCGGTTCCGGCTTGACTTCGGAACCGAAAGAACCGGTTCCTTAAATAGGGCCGGCTCGATGCTTTAATTCCATTGAACGAATCCGAGCGTGCAGGGAACTCAAGCCATATTTGTAAATATCTTTATATTTTTGGTTTCCTACTAATTAACTCTTAAAAGTTACTAGACACATTGGATCAGTTATTTTCACTCGTCTTTCACTACATATCGTAGTGTGTTCCATCAGGGCATACAATTTGATTTTTGCAGAGCTTTCTGTTATTGTAACATCTTCTTTGGCTGGATAGCACTGATTTTTTTCTTTGACCAGCATGTAGTAACTAGGGTAGGTCCCCCATAGACTGCCCCGCCCACTGCCACTTCAGCTTGCTTATCCTTTGAGCTGTGTCGAAAACTTTAGTTCTTCTCATTCCTGATTTGGTTGCGTAGAGAAATGCCAAGCATAGCTCTCTCTATAGCTCGCTGAGTGACCTTGAGCTTTCTTATGAGGCCCACAGTGAGAGACCACGTTTCTGTGCCATAGGTCATCACTGGTGACACACACTGGTAAAAGACTTTTGTCTTAAGGCACTGCGGTAATCCCGACGAAAAGACGTTGCGAAGTTTCCCGAACGCTGCCCAGCCGAGTCGGATTCGATGAGTGACCTCTTTTTCGGAGTTGGACCTACTTAACTGGACAGTTTGTTCCAGATGGAACAGAAGCCAGGTGGTGCTTTTCTTTAAAAAAGGTGATAACACCTTATTAAAGATTTATAGACAAATCTGGCTTCTGAGCCATGTCTATAAGTTGTTTTCCAGGGTTATCACGACTCGTCTCGAGCGCAGGTTTGATGACTTTCAGCCTCCCGAACAAGCCGGATTCCGAAAAGGTTTTAGTACCATAGTCCACATACTACTACTACTACTGCCACTATGCTTAGCGTTTGTGGACTATGCGAAAGCCTTTGATTCGATTGAAACTTGGCCGGTGCTGCAATCTCTGCAGCGGTGCCACATTGACTATCGGTATATCAAAGTGCTGAAGTGCTTATATAAAAACGCCACAATGTCGGTCCAAGTACAGGAACAGTGTACGGAGGCAATTCCGTTGCAGAGAGGTGTTAGACAGGGAGATGTTATTTCCCCGAAACAGGTTACCTCTGCAATGGATGTCTTCAAGCTTCTAAAATGGAAAGGCTTTTGGCATTAACATAAATGGCGAGTATATCACTCACCTTCGATTTTGCCGACGATATTTTAGTCATCGCAGAATCGCTGCAAGAGCTCAGCACAATGCTCAATGACCTCGACAGAGTTTCCCAACAAGTGGGTCTTACGATGAACATGGCCAAGACAAAAATCATGTCGAATGCCCATGTCGCGCCCATTTCTATATCTATTGGGAACTCAGTTCTCGAAGTTTTTGACGAGTACGTCTAATGAGAAATCAATTAAACTAAAATATATTTCTTCTTGTAATAAATATAAACTACCTTATAACTCACGAAGTGCCCGTTCGGCGCACCATGTGTATTAGAACTGAATAAAGCTCTTGATATGCGTAGTATGATAGTGAAAACCGTTACAATACATATTTTGTGTTTTGAAACGCTATGTTCGTTTAAATCTAAATACACATATATATCCTCTGACTGTAAATAGGCAATATGCCTATCAACGGTTAAATAAATCGAAGTAAACATAATTATAAGAAAATTTAAAAATATATATATTTCATTATTCTATATCTCTTAAAGTGCACGTTTGGCGCACCGTGTGTCTTAAAACTAAATGCAGCTCTTGATATGTGTAGTATATTAGCGAAGACCACAACAAGGCCGGAATCAGAAATTAGAGTGATCAATAAAGTCATTTTCTTGGTGAAATTTCATAAATGTTCAAATAACTCCTTAAATACGAGAGCTAGGAGAAAATTTGTCAGAACAAATTCTGAAGGCATGAGATAGTCAAGTACGTACATAATTAGTTTTTTAAATTAAAAAAAAAATGTTTGAGGTACGAATGTCCGACCTCTCCCATACATTCGTTCCACTGTGCGAGGCCGGCTACCGGACACCGCGTTACACACGACGCCAAATACGACGAGAAATAGTGTTTATTCTTATTTTATATGTAGGTACAATGTTTGATATTTTATTTGTTATTAGTTTAAGATTTATTGTATTGTATTATAGTATTAGGGCTCTGTTGCCTGAAATAAATAAATAAAAATCTATTTCTCAAGATTTCCCGTGGCTTTAAAAATATTTTTCTTGACTTTCGGAGTTTCCGGGTACTATATTTTTTTATCTCTGGATGCTATTGAAGAATACAAGCAACAAAAAATAGTACAATATTTTCTATACTTAATACCTTTTTGCCATATTGAGAAAGTAAAAGTAAACGTCTCTTTTTACTGTAATGAAAATGAAATAATTCTAGGAAATATATTAATAATTATTATAAAAACTTAAAATAAAATAAAAAAGATCACAACAATAATAAACTACACTTGTCACCAGCAGGTATCGAACTTGAGACTCCGAATTCCCAATCATGGCATTTACCACTAGGCCAACCGAACACTACCATTATAGACGAATTACGGTATCCTTTGTAGCAAATAGCGTATAGTTTCATTACTGTTCGTGTATCTGTTTTGCCAATATGACATAATTATGACACTATACAAATTGTTTATTACTTTCATGACATGTTTTTGTTTGTTAGTATAGAAGCGCTTTTTGGGCTAGCATTTTTGTACGTTATCCATTTCTACAGCAAAGATTTTTACTACTTAGAACTTTATTTATATTTGAACTATAGTTATAGTTCAACCATATCCTTTACCAATGTCTTCACGTCTTTCAATCTTATTTGGGAACAAAATACATGTGCGGTCTTAGCGTCTGGTGTACGTAATCAGAACATGCACGTTCGAATCCTGCCCGCATGTCGTATTTTTCCTCCACTAAAATAACTTAATAATGAAAAATGCCTAAAAAATACCTAAAAAATACAAAAAGACATATGTAATATGTTTTGAGGTATGTTTATGTTTGAAATTGTCAAACAACAAAATACGTAATGAACGGCTAGCGCGCGGAGCGAAGCGACATAGGTCCGTCTAGCAGCACGTCTATGCGATCACTGTCGGATTGCATAGAAAAGAAAGAGAAGCGCGGTGATGCGACCCTCGCAGCCACTCGCAGCTTTTTACAAAACCATAAAACAATTAATTACTAAAAAAAAACATAAGTTATCGAAAATATAAAGCAACCAAGTTCTGTATTTGAATATGATACGTTATTGTTATTAATTTTACCAACGTGCATTGCTTAGTAATACAGATATTTTTGTTTAAAATTCGTTTTAAGAGGTTAGTTTAAATTTTTTTTGGATCGAGAAAACTTTTCAAAAACGTGTTTTCAAAGCAACAGTTTTCTCCGGAATATGTTCAAGATTAACATACATTTTTTTCGCTGTCACAAACGTTATGGATTTGGCTAAAAACTTGTTTAAAATATGCCTATTTGGGTGTTGTCAGCGCCTTAAATCTCGTCCGCAGAAAAATTGCGGTCGACTCCATTCCGCGGCCGCGCCGTGTGTACGGAGAATTAATAAAACATGCCTTCCACTTTTTCTTATCGTTTTTTCCGAGTATCGTTAACAACTTGGTAACAGTGCAGTTGCAGTTTGCTGTTATGTTGTGTCTGTGCGATACTTACATACCATATATGTAAGAAAAATAATTACATTATTTTACAAGTAGGTATACAAGAAATTTCTGCTACCTATTTATTTACCTACACGGCAGGAGTTCATGATTAATTCGTAACGGTATTTAAAAACCCAATAATGTTTAATTGGTGTTACGTCTAAATGTGCTGCACGCAGCGCGACCGTATCGCATCAGTGAGTGGCAAACATAAATTGTAGCGTTTTTTTCGTAGCTGTGACGCTACGTGGACGAAATGTAGACACGTAGGCAAATGTAGCCACGTAGCTGTATCTACGTTCGTATCACAGTATACGTTACGCGGTAGCAGACACAATTAACTCGGTACAGTAAAGTGCAAGTCACTGGCAATCGGAGACCGCTCGGATTTCAGCACAAAAGCGTATGGGGTCGGGGACGGTATGTGAATTTGGGGACTAAGCGTGGCAACCACTAATGCGAATAACAATAGTGGGGATTTTAGTTGAAGAACTTTATACAGACAGTTCATTAGCTCCATGTGGGCAGCTTTATTTATAGCTTCCATGTATGTACATATATCTACATTTATAGGTAGCTACGTAGTGTGCAATGAGTAATCTGCGGTTATTTAGTACCTACGTCTATACAAGATGAGGAGGAGAGTAAACAGGATGCACTTACAGCTCACTAAATTATCTTCGTACTCGTAGAGGGCTCCTACACTACAATCTTTTATAATCATTCGTTGATCTTGTATTCAATTGGCCAAACTACCTTCTACTACCTAGTGTAAATGTGGCCGAATAACTTTGCAATTCCTCTCAAAGTTGGGGAGCAAAAACCCTTTTACTAAACGTAAATGAAGGACGTGTATTTCCAGTGGAGAGCGGCAAAAAGGAATAACCACGCAGTCACACTCAAATTGAACGCACGAAGTAATGCGGCGAAATTAATTAATGTCCCCTTTGGTAGTGCGCACTGAAAATGTTTTAAAAGCGCCCGATCCTTGGAGGGACGAAGTGCAAGTCATCGGCGCCGCCGCCGCTGGCAGCGGGCGGCACGCGGCACTGGATTTACAGCGCAATAAATTTCAACACAGAAACAGAGGAGCGTTATCTGCTAACAGCTCAAATGAACTGTCTCGCCGCCGAGCAAGAAACAACAACAGAATTGCTAAACGCAGAAATCACTATCGCCAACATAACTAAGTGGTTAGCGATGGCTGTTCTCACTCACTGAGTACTCCACTGCTTTCTTTCTACCGAACGAAACAAAGGGCAGTTCATCGTACGAGATTTAGTGCGAGCGTAAAACTAACCACAGCGAATGTGTAGTTCGGATTTACCGAGTTATAAATCTGAGTAGTGTCATTGGACAAAGAGGGAACTAGAAGAGCCAACACTTATGCTTTATGTTTTAACTGGTTGTTAAGTCACGTGTACTTAACGTATAAAGAGAATTGGTTAGTGAGCGAGTGCCGGAACTGCATGCTTCATAAATTTATTGTTTAACACACTTACACCTGGCGCTGCGCTTTAATATCGCTCATGCTTATAACAGCAGTTAGACATGACATGGTATTGGTGCACGGTTTGAAGCATTTTAATTTTCTATTTTCAACGTATCTATTTTTCATAACTATAGTTGTAACAAATCAAGTTGGTAGGTAGAAAAGACTACAGCGGAAATATGAAACACCAATACAAATCACGTGCCACATAGAGTACATTGGAGCAAAAGGGAATGTAAGCAATGTGCACGTAGCTAGGGAAACGATTGGCTATTTAATAATTATTATGTAAATTGAAATGCCGTTTATTATGTCGGTTCTAGAACATCCAGATGTAACGTTTCCGCGGGCCGGCCTCGCCCCGGGCCATTCAAGTGTGTCCGCTCAGGAATGGGTGCGCTAAGTGAAACGATACCGGAGATGAGACACGGTGTGCTTATTGCCTTCACATTTCATAAAAACTTTGGGAACCACTCGCCATCTGCTCATATACACACACCTCATTCAAATGCAGACGAATATTTAAACGAATAAGTTTAAAGCACGAATCACAAAATAAAAAGGATGGCCTAACCAAATGACTCTCTGAAAAAAATACTTTGAATGTTTTTTAGGTAAGATCAGCGTTTTATGTGTAAAGGGTGGTTTCCATTAAAAATGAAAAAAAAAATAACAAAATGACATACAACATCACTGAATGCATTGGGTGAAATTAATAGATATTTCACACCTGAACCATAATGAAAGTTTTCAAATTCTAAATCCAAATGTTGTCGTTATTAAGTCAACATTATAAACTAACTAGGGAGTTTTGATTTAAGCTGTCTGAACCGTAAAATACTTTTAATATAATGCTATAATATAGGTAAAAAACTCTTTGTTAACGAAGACGTTTTGGTGAGAGAGTATTTATTGTATTCGAAAATTAAAAGGAAGATAGGAATTCCCCCGGGTGGGGGAGGTGAGGCGCAATCAGAGCTTGCCGGTGGATGGCAACCTTAAATACCAGACTTAATTGAACAGCTTCCGGGTTGCGCTCAGCGAACCTACATAAATATACTATACGGAAGTATTCGCCACAAAGGTATTCCTTTTACACTAAACACCTACATTCAACGGGGAAGCGATCTTTTCACATAAATAATTTCAGACGGGCTTTCAGAATTCACAAGATTCGAAACTTTGTAAAGAATTTTTATTTTGCATCTCAAACGTATCTTTGATAAAAACATTGTCTGGAGTGCATATCGTATTTTATAAGAGGTTCACGTTTTACAATAGCGGAGACATAAAAGAATAAAAAAGGTGTACATACTGACTAAATCGTACTTTCCTGTTTTTGGCTCGATCCGACTTCAAGCCACGCATACGGAAGTTGAGACAATGCTGCTATTTTTGAGTGTATTCTCCAAACCTTGGTTTAACATACACGTAAGTATAAGGATTTGCAAATATAAAGAAACAATGGGCTATAATTTTAGAAACCGAACTTATGTTCAATTTACGTTTCAGTTCATAAGAATGTATCTACACAGCTATCTCAATTTATTTTGTTCTGTAGGTAGGTAAACATTTTACTGCTTTTAAAGCGAAACAAAATGTTTTACCCGTTTCACTGCGCTATTTAGAAACGAAATTTAAATGGAGATAAAGCTTGTCGTGCGTTGAAAGATGTTCGCGGAAGCTTAAAATAATATTTTGGAGAGTCGCATCGCCCCAGCTCGTGAACCGGCAGGAAATGAGGCTCTCTGTCCCGTCGGGAAATTGTTCCTCCCAATCATAACGCTCAGTAGAATCTCCCTGCTTTGAACGACTTTAAAAGTAATGGAACAGATTTGTCTTTCAGTGTATTACAGGAGAACATAGACGCAGGCTTTAGTTACGACTTTACATTTTGTAACTCAAAGTTATTTTTTTAGATAAGCACTGTAAAAAAACAGTGCTATTGACTATTCTTAAAGGGCGTTATCAAGGCTTCAAAGCTAAATGTAGCCACGAATAAAATCAGTATATATAGTAGATCGAAGTATTACTTAGTTTTTCCTGTTAGACGAATCAAAGCGACTTGGAAATTGTTTTCCAAAAGGGCCGACTTGGGATTTTGGGATCGATGTATGGGCCGCATCCGATTGAATTAATCACGGTAAACGTCGCTCTGTGCAAGTGATAAATACATGGCCTAGTGCCGACACATATTCATGTTGCTGTGAATTTCAGACACAATAAACAATTTGGCATATACCTCAATGCACGATTTTCTTGTGTTACTCGGATATATTTTTTTATTAGTCGAGTAGGTAGGTACCCATGCACTGATAAACATTTTACGATAAAAGTAAACGAAATATATAAAGTGAATGTTTATTGTTACTAGCTTAAACAAAAGTAGCAAAAACGTAATAAATGTCACGTTTATGTCATTATTTGTTTCGTTTTAACATAACATAAAAGTTGGAACATATATTCTACATTTACGTGCAACATTGAGAACGACCGCGTTGAAAAAAATAATGCATTCTTAAAGCTGGTGAAAGTATGAGAACAAAATTAAATAGCATTCTTGACATAAAATTAGGTGAAGGATTCAATAGTACACTTAAAGGTCCAAACCAAATGCCACTTGAGCCACGCTGCGGGTTAAGTATACAAAAGCTGTTTATAATAAAACTTTATTATACACAGACGCTGTAAAGCATAAAGGCGTACAATAGGCAGACAATATTAATTCTTATTTCCTCTCAACACAATGCCTTATTTAAATTGTGTGAGAATATTGTGCGTTTAAATTAATATCTAATTTAGTATGAATCGTTCAATTTGGTGTCGCAATGAGTGCTATTTATAGGGCCGTCAATGATTGTAGGGAAGTGATGAGCCGACACGGGCTGCCGGCGCACAGTGTGTTATTTTGCCTTAGTTTCGGACATGTCAGTTTTATTTTTTATTTTTATAGATAAAACCTTAATAAAGCATTCTCAAAAATACCTGTATTTTTAATTCACTTATTTTGGGAGATACAAATATTTTAGTGAAAGGTCACTGACCTTCTTGAAAAAGATTTTCGCCTGTATTTTTTGAATAAAGCATATGTCAGTCTCTTGAAAATTACAAGTTAATTGTTGGTTTGAAATATATACACTGTAAAAATTGCAAGTCCCTAACGTCCAAGGAACGAGAATAAATAATGATTTCGTTAATAAACAAATTTTTTTTTTATAAAATTAGCTATTTACGGGTCGCGTTTTTTTCTGTTTGCATAATGTAGTGTTGTATAGTACCTTCAACATGAGAAAATTTTAAATATGTATCTAGCGAGATCTTGGAGATATTGCGTTTCTAAGTTTTTTTAAAATTTCTATGGAAATAGGGTTGTCCCAAAGTATGAAGGTAGTCAATATTTAAGTTGATTAGTTCAATCAGTTATGTGAGCCAATTCTCTTTGATTTTTGATGTTTATGACGTTTACTAAATGTCAATAAGGATCCGATGATTCTAATGCGCGATAAACAAACTATGTAAAGTATCATATGCACATCACTATTAAAATCAGCAATTGTTAATACATTCATACATACACTCACGCCTTTTTCTCACAGGGGTAGGCAGAAACTATGGACTGCCACTTGCTACGACTTGCATATTTCTTTCGCTTCTTCCATATTCATACATCTTTTCATACACAAGCGGCGGTTGCGAGTACTACGCACCTGACCTTTTTGGAGAACCTCGCCGATAAGATCGGAGAACGTCCTTCTAGGGCGACCTCTCCCGACGCGGCCACTAACATTCGCCTTGTAAATTCCATTCGTTATCATCTTTAATTCATTCTCTCGACATGCCCAAACCATCTTAGCATATTCAATACGTGTCACTATATCATATTTCAGTCCGCAACGTTGTCTAATCACACTATTTCTTAGTCTGTCATTCCTAGTTACACCGCACATACTACACAAGGAACGCATTTTCACAGCATTTATTCCACTTTCATGTCTCTTCTGCCATACCCAACATTCACTTCATTGCTAATACCTGGCTCAAAAATAATGAATCACAATAAGTAATATTTGCATGAAGTAAGTATTGTATGTTGCACACAGGTGTGGTTGACAACCCACACTTTTAAAATTCAATATTTCCGAAATCCTGGGTTTGTTGTATCTGTTTTTTTTTGTGGCGATAGTTATTATTGTGATCAACATTTAGGTATTAAAAAAAAATGCGACTGTGAAGAGAATCATTGGTAAAAAAATATTTACTACATCATAAAAAAAATTAATTGTCATGTCTGTGAGCAAGATTTTTACAGTTTTCAAGAAAAAAATGGTTCTTATAATAAATTTCTATCACACCTAAAAACATTTAGTGAAAAAATCAAATCCAAAAACAAGATATTGCGTTTTTATGGTTTTTAATATTTTTTCTCGATTTTATTTATTTCTCTTAAACTCGTAGTCAGAGCCGGGGCGGAGTTTTATTAATAGTCTTGTTAGAATGTTAGCTTTCCAGAAAACACATAAAACGAGCATGTACGCAACTAAGGCAAAATAACACACTGAGTCGCAACGCTGGTTGGTGCGTAACTAAACGCGATCCGGGGATTTGCCTTAATTTCTTGTAGTTGATTTTAGAGTACAGGTTACGTATCTATAGTTTTTAATATAATTGACTGAAATAGTATAGGAGTTAGGTTTTAGCATTTGCCTAACGAGGACGAACCCTTCTTTATCCCACACAATATCCTTCATTGAAGATAGATTTAAAACAAATAGTGATCAAATTCAATCGTAAATGTTTTTTTATTTTGACTTTCACTTTCTGCAATATTTTTTCATATAAACTTAAACTATCATGTACACGTGACAATTTAAACAGGCAATTGCTAATACCTGACCTTAAAAATAATTAATCACATTTAGTAAGTATTATATGTTGCACAGAGGTTTGATTGACAACCCTAACCCACAATTTCAAAATTAAATATTTCCGAGATCCTGGGGTTGTTGCATCTGTGTTTTTTTGTGGCGATAGAAATGATTGTGGTCTACAAATACGTTTTTAAAAAAAACGCGACCATGAAGAGAATCGCCGGAAAAAAAATATTTTCAAAATCATAGAAAAAAAATCATTGTGACCTGTGTGAGCAAGATTTTTAAAGTTTTCAAGAAGAAAATGGTTTCTTCAATCAATTCCTATCACACCTTAAAACAGTTAGTGTAAAAATCAAATCCAAAAACTAGATATTGCGTTTCTATGGTTTTTAAGGATTTTTCTCGATTTTATTTATTTCTCTTAAACTAGTTGTCAGATCCGGGGCGGAGTTTTAATAAGAGTTTTGTTTAATTGTCAGCTATCCAAAAAACACATAAAACGAGCATGTCCGCAACTAAGGCAAAATTACACACTGTGCGGCGAACGTACAAAGAACCAATTGAGTGTGCTCGTCCAATCGCGGGCGCAGCTGACGTGGCGTGTGCGTCGCGGAGCGGAGCCCTATCAAATACAAACCGAACATTCGAACCTTTAGTTGATGTTCACACATTCATATTGTCCTTGCATTTAAATATAATGGTAAAATAAATGAGTAGGAGAAGACGAGAAGTAGTGACTCTCTCATGAGTCTCATTACTAAATCTTAAGTGTTAATAGGCAAAATCTGAATTTTGGAAATGCATTTACATATTAAAAAATATTGAGAGAATGTGACTTGTAAATAAAATAAAATAGAAAATAGGGCACGAGATAAAAAGGGCAAGTGAGTGTGTTAACTTCACATGGCCAGATGGCCACCAATGAATGAGTCGTTAACGAACCGAATGGGCGTAGAGGTGCTGTGCTTTGTAGCTAAAATACGAGTGAATATCACTAAAGCTTAGTAGGAGACTAGGAGTACTTCATAGAGGATGTATCGTGTGATGTATGAGTCACTACATCACACACAAACAATATTTTGGGTTATTTTAAGCGAGTTTCTGGCGAGAACTCCCCGTTATCCTGTAGTTATTATATTACAGAATAACACAAAATTTCGTCGCAATCATGAACGGATTGCCAGTTTATCTATTATGAGTTTTACATAAACAGGCAAAGGATTGTAAAATTTTAAGGGAGTTTGCGAAAGGTCAACTCCATACTCTTATTTCTTGTTGTTTTAGTTGAGAGTTTATGTTTCGTTGAGACCCATCGTATATATATTCCCTAGTGGTTCTAAAAACAACATAGTTACAACAACATCCGCAAACTCGTTCCAAAAATCAACTACAAAGAATACTAAGTTTGTGTCGTAATGCTCAAAGTCCTAAAGTATTTCTCTAACCAATAAAGGCAAACAAATTTAAAGAGAGCCAAAGGATTCAAAGTTTGAGTGGGGGCGGAAGTTTTATCCGTTATTACATTAACGTCGCATCAAACCTGGTTTGTCCGAACTAAGTCCCATCAGATAATAGCTGCGCGTAGGAAGGATAGCGATTTCGTCAAACAACCGGGATGCGCCCAATTCTCGCCAATAAACCCCCCCGAGATATATCGACCTCAACGTAGGGCCGTTAGTCATGCAATCGCCACCTCTATATGCCACGTCATAAAGAGGAAAATCGGTTATTATATTGGACGCTTATCGCATTTCATGATAGATAGCTTTTGAATTGACGAGCGTATTCTGTGCGGCGGCACATACCATACATTCCACGCGCTTACACAGAGTCGATTGACTGATGGTAGAACCATTAATATGGATGTACCATTTAAATTGAGATGACGGCCTCAAAATGGATTCTTACACGATTTCAGGCATTATTACGCCTCCATTAGTATTGATTTAAACATTATGACCTTGTTTTCTCGACTGGCCTGTAATATTTTTCAAATGAGAAGTCGCTACTTTTATTGTCTCGTATTCCTTTGCGGGAATACTTACAATACTTTGAAAACTTTTGCTCTTTGACCAGCGGCCTTGTTGCGCGATTGTTGCTTTAATATGCATTTTTAAAATGGCGTTCATGCTACATTACACACTTGTATAGATTACATCGTTATCTCCAGTAGTTTGATGGTCGTAAAGCGACGTAATGCAACAATGACGGCATCACGGAGCCACGTGACCTCAGACCAGCGCCTGCCGACGTCGCTCACTATGATTCACCGCCGCCGTCGAGCCGCAAGCGCCTCACATTCCAGCCTCGGACGCATAGGTAATGGGAAATGCTATATCGCTATTAATTCACAAACACTATGCTCACACTCTCGTGCATCTCATCCACCTAGTTTCACCTCATACCTTCATCTCTGATTGCACGTAATCACGTTATCTTGCCGGTCTACTCAATAATCACTTGTAGAGCGAATATACGCTCTTAGAGCAACCAATAAATGTTAATTGAAGCGAGGGAATTTATTGTGAGATTGATTAATAATGTTTCTATGTGCAAGGTATGTAAGGAATGGCGTTTGCCTACACAGTTTCAAATCAGAAATTCCGTTGTTTTAAATCAGCATGCGCCTGCGCCGCAGTAGCTTTCGCGGGCACGCTGCAACTGGAATGGAGTCTATCACGTACCGTTTCGCGTTTCTCGTGCTGATTCATACTGAACCATAAATAAACATTCGTTAAAAGATGATGTATTACAGAATGGGTAATTAAAAACGATACACTTGTGGTTGTTTAAGATACCTTGTTGTTATTAACCAGGATTATTCTTAGAATAATTTACGTATTAATTACTGTACTTGTACGATATTTTTGAATCAATAACGATGACAGTATGCAGTTGCAGTAACCATATGGAAGACGTGAAACTAGAATATCCTTTATAGAATATTATATACTTTATGTATACTTATTTTTTAACTCGAATATGTAACCTAACGACTCGGTGTAAATTTTTGAACATGCAAAGCTGTTGAAATGAAATTGGTAAACACCATAAGTGAAACTACAATAAAAACTAACGTAAAAAAGTTGAACGGCTTGGATTCAATTAATAAGTATGTATGACGTCATAACAGATAAGAAAATAAATATATACATGTATACATGGATGATCTTCATTTCGTATAAGCAAATAAGGCTATATTTATGACAGGTGTTAGATTGTTTTAAGGAGAAGCATAAACTAAAATGTTTATAATATTTAACCCGTCATGTCCCATATACGGGTAAAAGACACAATGCAAAATCTGTTGTGTCAACAATGAATTCATGTTATTCACAAAACGCTCATCAAAAATAAAAAAGTCTCGATTTTGGTGCAATATTAATCAGCTAGGTTACACACACATAACAATAAGTAGGTAATTATTACCATGCAAATCATCACTACCTGTCACAAATGCAAAATCAAAATTAAACGGTGTTAATATCGCTGTTTTTAATTACATTATCATTACAAATGAGATTTTCAATTTTATGGTGAGGATAAAAAAATATCTACTGACATTTTAATTTACATCAGATGGCGAAGTTTTTAATTAGTGGTGGGTGGAAATGGCGGGCTTACGAACACAAGGGGAAGGGGAGTTGTGGAAAGCCGCACGCGACGCTTTTTATAACTTTTTCCGGTCCGCTATCTGTTATCCAGGTGTAGATTTGCAATAATGACAATTTTCAAAGCTAGTTTTTTGGCAAATTTTGAAAATCCTTTTCCAGAATTCATTTGGTCGTGGATAAAGACATCGATAATTTTGCATTGTTTTTTTTTAACCCGTCAGGTAACAAATTATAGAACTCATGCAAAATCTACTGTTCGTGTGCTCCGGAGCCTTAACGCGCTTTGCTGAATTAACAGAAAATTAAAGTTTAAGTTATTCTTATTATATATTCTTAGATAATATTCTACGATACAATTAGTTAATCAACTGATTTTTTAACTTAGTACCTATCTTTTTGTATTTTTAGGCATTTTCCATGCAAAGATTACTAAGTTATTTTGGTATATATTGGCATAGCGTCTGGTGTACTTAACCAGAAGACGCAGGTTCGAATCCTGCCCGCGGTCGTATTTTTCCTTCACTAAAATAACTTAGTACCTGTTACGTTGAGTACCTACCTACAGGTAATTTATACTGCGGTAATTTACCTAGGTTTTATATTTATTACAAGGATATCAGTCCTAAATACTCACCGATGCGTTTATGATCGCATTTTATCGATAACTTTATGCTTGTATTTTATCGATAACCCTTCCGTAATGCCAAAGTCCATTTTGATACAGAGCTGGAGAGGGTTACGTTATGCCATTACGTATTCAACCCAAATCTTACCTAAGATGTGAATATAATGAACGGTTTTCTCCATAGGTACGTGTAACTTAAGTGCAATGCCGTTATGATGTTTGTTCGTTTAAGTACCGCATTCACGCACCACCACACTCCAGCCAAGTCCTATATGAAAGTATCTTATGTAGTGTTTTGCAAAGGCTATCACATGGCAGTCAATAGGGTCGGTGATCGGTTACTCGACAAATATTTGCGCCATAAGATTGAGTGGAGAGCACGTTGTGGTCAACACAAATACGATATCCGCACTGGCGTCGTCAACTCGTCGCCTACTCTTTCCATATACAAACATCCAACTATTATTTGCAACATAATCTACTTATTTACATAAAAACAAGTGTGATTCATCGTATTGCTTTCCGTTATGACTAAATCGTTTGTTATGAGTAAACTTTGTCCTGGACGTTTCCAAGAAGATGGGTGTTCTACGAAAGTGATTTGAAAGTCAACAAATGATTGTTAGAACAATTAATTTCAATAAATGGTAACAAAGGGTGGCCGAGTGGAGTGGTTTGTGACGTCACCGGACCGAACGTGTGAATGAGTAAATTCGTTCATGTCGTACACGACCGCTAAGCCCGATCGTGATTGGCTGTCTTGTCAGGATAATGCGGGCGGCTCCCAATAGAGGTTATGAACCCTCTGATTTAATTGACGTTCAAACGTTCGACTCTGACATCCTCAGACCATTGCATTGTCCTGGTTTCACAGACAATGTGAATGTAATCACAATAATAAGTATGAACTCGTATTTCCTACCACGAATTCAATCAATTATAGCGTATTCGTTTCGGTCTCAGAATTATATTAAGAATTAGGCTGAGGCTTGATAAATATGTTTAAATACGTAAGTTTATCAAATAATTATTTATTTATTTTATAATTTTGTTGATTTTCTCACAACACGAATAGCGAGATGTTAATAATCATAATTCACATATTATGTACTTACAGACTTATGGGTTTAGATAGATAGATAGATAGATAGAATATTCTTTATTGCACACCAAAAACTATTGTTAAGTACAAGTTATAAAACATAAAATGGCACAATGGGCGGTCTTATCGCTAAAAGCGATCTCTTACAGACAACCTTTGGATGGACTCAAAAGAAAGGTAAGGTGATAACTGGGTAGTCTGGCGTACATAAAATAAACTGAAATACTTAGATTAAATTATTTTTAAATTAGCATGATATAAATACATAATATACGTTACTTAGATAATTTATATAATATAGATACATTGTATGTATATAATATATAAATATATAATTATATAGGTATATATATACAGTTTATATATAAAGACATATCAATGAATATGGCATAATTAGACATAGTTATACAATTTATTGCAGGAAAATATATGTATTTGAACAAGGAGAATATAGGTATCAGCTATAGTGACAGATAATGCTCCTTCACCAATCTTTTGAATATTGCCAGTGATTGTGCGCGTCTCACTGACACGGGCAAGGCATTCCAAAGCCGTACAGCTTGAACAGAAAAGGAATTGTCCAGAAAAATTGTGGAGTGCATTGGCATCTCAAGTCTCAAGTTTTCCGATGATCTTAGATATCTCGTATGCGTGTCATGGAGGAACTGAAAACGTTCTTTAAGATAAGATGGAGATAGAGGATTAAACAGAACACTGTAGAGAAGGGACAATATATGGGAATTCCGGCGAAGGCGTATCGGAAGCCACTTGAGTTTTGCTCGAAAGTCGGAAACATGATCATACTTGCGCAGGCCAAATATAAATCTTATGCAGAAGTTTTGGAGACGCTCAAGTTTATTTAGCTGTACCTCAGTGAGATCGAGATAACTGACATCGGCATAATCAATAATGGAAAGTAAAAGAGACTGTGCTAGCGTAATTTTGGTGGCAGTAGGCAGGAAGTTGCGTAATCTTCTCAGTGACCCTGCTGATGCAAACATTTTACGGCTGACCTCTTGCAGCTGAGAGTCCCAAGAAAGATGTTTGTCAATGAATATACCCAAGTTCTTGACTTTCTCACTTAATGTTATGACAGTGCCATCAAAGACAACTTGTGGAATCATAGGCCAGTCAATCCTAACAGACAATCTAGGGCTACCAACAACAATGACCTGGGTTTTCGTTGGATTAATTTTAATTCCATACGCTTTGCTCCAATCACTTATAGAACTTAAATCTTTATTTAAAATATTAATCGCCTGTGGCAGCTCTGTTATGGAACTCTGCCTATAAATTTGCAGATCATCTGCGTAGAGGTGATAGGACGAAATTAGGTTATTGGAGATTGAATTAATAAAAATTGTGAAAAGGAGAGGAGATAAAACGCCACCCTGCGGCACCCCAACGTCAATATTACACCAAGAAGAAAAAGTATCCTCTATGTGTATACGCTGACGGCGACCAGACAGGTAACTACGAAACCAGTCAATCACCGTTGGAGATATGTTAAGCGAGCCAAGTATAGCAAGTAGGATGTCGGGATCAACAGTGTTAAATGCATTACTGAAATCCAGTAAGCATAGAACCGTTACTTTTCCATTTTCCATACCTGACCTAATATCATCGGTGATATTGATTAGAGCAGTAGTAGTGCTGTGACCAGGACGAAAACCAGATTGGAAAGGATTAAGGAGACTATTCTTAGAAAGGAAAGTACTGAGCTGATTGTGAATTAGACGTTCTAGAACTTTAGAAAGAAAAGGAAGTATGGATATTGGACGGTACTCGGAAAAAGAACTGGGATTAGATTTTTTAGGTAAAGGAGTAATTTGGGCGTCTTTCCATAAAGATGGAAATTCACCGGAGGATATGGAATAGTTAAGGATATAACATAAGACCGGGAGAATTTCATCAAGGACAGGGAGAATCATCTTTCGGCTGACACAGTCACTGCCTACTGCATTAGATGTGATGGATACTATGCTCTTCTTAACATCACAATCGGAGAATCGACTAAAAACGAATGCTGAATATTGAGGAGTTGGAAGGGAAGAAAGATAACTTATTGTGGACGCTTTTATGGTCCCATTATAGTGGGACGAAGATGAGAAATGCTGATTCAACGAATCAATGTCCAAGTCTTTAGGAATATCAGTTTGACTCTGTTTTCCAACTCCCATAGAATTAAGAAATTTCCAAACTTTTGCCGGATCACCTTTTTCTATAGAATCATGGATATAATGGCGTAAAGCGTCCCTACACACCCTATTGCAGTGATTTCGAGCAGCCACATAATTTTCCCAGTTGCGTGCCCCAGGACGACATTTGTGTTTCGTTTTAGCCACTGCCTTCTTATGCATAATGGCTCGGATACTATCTGTTAGCCAAGGCGCTGGTAGATGTTTTAATTTAACTTTACGCATGGGAGCATGTACATCATAGAGGTTATTCAGAGTATCAGTAAAAATACTGATTTTGGTATTAATTGACTCGGCCTCGATAAGAGGATCCCAGTCAATGTTGCTTGCATCTTCCCGGAGGGCATCAGAGTCCATACCACCAAAATTACGTAACATGAGGGTTTTGAGCTTTGCCTTAGGTGGGCGAATTTTGTAGGATAGGAATAGTAAATCATGATAGGAGAACATGTCAGCTGGGCATTGGCCATGTTTGCTAACATGTTGAGAAGAGGAAACAAAAATAAGGTCCAAGAGAGAAGGATTACAGTTAGGGACATGATGTGTTGCATTTAAAGGAAGAATATGCAGATTCACTGATTGCAACAGAGTTCGGAGAGAAGAAGAACGGGAATCTTGTTTTAATAAGCAAGTATTGAAATCGCCCATAATTATGGTGTGACTGTAAGAAGGAGTAAGGTTCTCTAGGATAGTTTCAAAAGAGGAAAAGAAATTAAGATAACACGATGGGCTGTAATAAACACCAAGAAGAATTTTGGTATGATTAAGGACAACTTCTAAAAATAGGTGTTCACCAGCGTTTTGTGGTGGTGGTTGTGTTGACATATCAATTATTGAGAAAGGAATATTTGCACGTAGATATATGGCAACACCACCACCACGACTGGCTGTGCGATCGTTTCGTATGAGTTGAAATCCAGGAAGGGAGTAGGAAGTAGAAGGAAGACACGGTTTTAACCATGACTCTGATACAAGGATAGCATGGATGTTCTTACAGTCAAGATTAGCCAGCATGTCAAAGTAATGTGCCGGAATACTTTGGGCATTTAAATGGACTACATTAAGATTCTTCGGGACATCAGAAAATTGAGACTGGAGCGTATCAGCTAGCGAGGGAATGCTGGCGAAGCTATCATTACTACTTGCTGACACAAAGCTTTCTGTATCACTGTCAGTGCAAAAATCGGACATTATAATAAATATAGGTATATGTATATAAATAGGTACTTATATAAATATATATATGAATAAAAATAAATAATTTACAGACTAATAAATGTCTGCTAAATTATTATCAAAAATAAAAACTGTCCACCTGCCAGTTGTGTTTTACAGTTGATAAATAGTTACTAAAAACTGTACAAGTGATTTATAATGTCACTAACCGAGCATACTTCATTGAATCCAGCAGACCAAGTAATCGTCCATACGTACGTACTTGGTCGAATAATTAAATAGTACGTAGTTTGAAATACGCGTACAAGTATCCGAACAACTTAACAGTCAGTAGCATTTGACAGTTGACAGTTTAACTTGACGTTTGACTGAAAGACGGGGTTATTAATAGCTGACATTATCTACATCGAAATCATGATACGTAAAATATACAATAAATTTAGAATTAAGGGTAGAATAAAAGTGAAAAATATATATATAATGAACAGTCAAATTGTTCGGTGTCTATAAAGAAACGCAAGTGTTGCCCGGTCAGAGCCATTACCTAGAAACTAAGGAGCTTAACCTCATTTCTTCGACGCAGCAGCACGCTTAGTTTTTTTCGGCACGGACGACGACTGGACTGCTGCTGGGACTGATGCAACCGTCAGCTCACTGGATTGCTTCAACTTGTTAACGTCACTAAGTGAATTTACCCGCCGTCGGTTGCCGTCGCAATCCAGAACATAAATTTGGCCCTGCTTCGTCCAGCAGTTTGTCACGCCGAATTTCTCCCGCAGAGTCATGAAGATCTGGTGCCGGTGTCTGGTCAGAAACTCCGATATAGTGATGTTTGTTCCTTTGAGTTTGGTTTTGGCAAACCAAATATTGTTTCGAACAGCAACATCTTGAAGCTTGCACAGTATGGGTCTAGGCTTATTGGTACCTGCTTGCCTCCCCAACCGATGACAGTGCTTAACATCAGCAACAGTGAAGTTAGCTAATTTGCAATGACTGCGCACCACATCAGTCACTACCTGCACTGTCTCCTCATTGGGCCGCTCGATGACACCATGCAGTAAGATCATCTTTCGACGGTTCCTCATCTCCATGTTGTCTATATCTTGAGCGAAAGCCTGCATTTGCTTTTGCAGACATGCCAATGCCTCGAGGACAAACTTCTTAAACAAAGCAAAGTCTGCAGCCAAGTTGTCCGTGGTGGTGGTAGACGCAGAAGGGTTCTTCTCCAACTCAGCCTCGAAGTTTGTCATCCTTGTGTTAAAAGTGTTCATTAAATCGGACAGTGACTCTCTGAGTGCATCCATATCTATGTTTTTAGTTTTAAGTAGTTTGATAAAAAGGAAATAACACTACACTGGTAGGTACTCTATATTAGCTTGTATATTTGTTCATTAAATTGATTGTAAACATATGTTTTATATTTTATTTGATTAATTTATAAGAGACCAAAAAATTTTGTAACAACTGGTTTACCTTATTCCATAATATTGAAGATTGGATTTTTTGATGTAGGAATTATATCTTTACCATCATCGTCACCCCATGTTTACTGTCTCAATGCTAGGCATGGATCTCATCTCAGAATGAGATTTTAGGTTCCTTTTAGTTTGACATCATATTTATTTTTCAGATCATCAAATTTACTTATCATTTGTCTATTTATAGCGATTGGAAATGGACTTACTGTGCTGAATCATCTTACGAACGAATACAATTCCATACATACCTGAAAAAGGAAAGAAAATAATTAATATCTAGTCTACAAAGCACAACCGATCGGTTCCACGAATAAACATAAAAAAAATGTACATACTAAAAGTCTGCTGGCGAGAGGAAATGTGTAATACGGTAATACTTTAAAAATGCTACGGGCGTGGATTGGGGCTGATGGGCCGGAAACTTCGGGGAAAATTCAGATGCTTAAAACTTAAAATGCTCTACTTCCGGCCGCGACGAAACGTTTCTCTAAGTGATCATTTTCTTTCAGTGAAACATTTTGACACACTTAGGTGTATTTTTAAAACGAAGCTTATTGCTTAGTTAGTTATTTATAGTATTTTCAATAATGAATGTACGTAATATGGTCAACTACTTGGGCGGTTGAGCACGTTTGAACCTTATTCTCATAATGATAAAGATGAAAAGTATTCAACAACGAAGATTGTCAATTGTGAGTTTCCCGAAATATTTCGTAGCACTTAGAAACACACTGTTGCCTACGCGCTACGCGGCCTACGCCTGATATTATTTCGTTGATTTCGTAGCCTGACATAATAAATAATATGTTTTTATGTTCCGTTTCTGTTATCTCATGCGATTTTTAATTTAAGCATCTAGAAGTGTTTTTCTCTACCCGAATTTAGTGTACATTATATGTATACATGTTTTTGGTAGGTATATTTTTAAGAACTAAAATTGGCATACAAATATTCTGAAGCCGCTGGCGAAAATCGTTAAAGCTACGTAGAACAACAAGTTTTCTATTTAAAGTTTTTCCTTCTTATTCAGAAAAACTTTAAAGTCAACGACAAAAAACAGCCAATGAATGCAATGAGTATAATTTTCCGCACGTTGCACGCATTGCATGAGTTACAGCAGTTCACATCAATTTACGGCGAGCATTAATGGAAAAGAAAGTTATGGTTGGTCCACGCTAGTGTAAGAGCTTCTAAATAACTTGTCGCCGGCCTCAAGGCACCTGCAAGCGACGCCTAATGGGCCCAATTATCGACGTCTTCGCCACACGCCGAGAGGGCTATTACCCCTCCCAGGGCGAAGCTCCCTTCATTTCTTGATGAAAACATGCCAGGAGCCTTAGAAGCATAGCAACAGCAAAATATTACGACATTCATTACAGCTTCGGCTTCAAATAAGTAAATGTGGAAGATTGATTGAAGTGAAGTTATTTATTCCAAATTCTGAATATTTTTACAAATAGTTGTAAATATATTTCTAAGTCCCAGCGTGCGGTTCAATAAAACTGTAGCTTAAAATCTTTCCAGACAAATCGCAAAAGTTTGCAACGAAAAATTTCCAGGCAAACTTTTAAAATTACTTGGGGCAACACCTATTGATTTGATTTACGGTGTGCAATAAAACGGAACTGTTATTTGATGTATGTGGCTCACTCGGAATACATGGGCTCGATTTGTAATAGTCTTCATAGGAACGCGAAAGTGCTATGTAATGTTCATTTAGTGGAGTTCATTATATGAAATGCTGTAGTTACTAAAATATATTATATGAGCGAAAACCAGCGCTACAAGGTTTCGACAATTGAGCTCCCCCTGCACGAACCCAGTGTCACTGCTGACCGTTTTCAGTACGTATATTAATACATCCTGGCTTACAGGATCTACAGTAATATGAGTGTAATAGCGGATACACTCGAAAAAAAAACTGGAAGTTTTCGTCAATTGCGGTGTGACAATTAAGTCAACACATAAACCGCATTCCAGCAGTGATCTTACATCAATCGTAAAACGTTCACGGCCGCGATTGTTTGCAGGCTTATCGTTGTAGTTGAGTTAGGTAACGCGACCATTGTCGCACATGACAGTGCGACGTTATCAGCGCGCTGACATCCACGCGCGCCGTGACGAGGGATCAACACACTACCACAGATAACAGACATTTCTATTATTTCTAAAATTACTTTAATAACAACGCTACGGCCGAAGGTCTCTCGATGTTATTATAATTTTATTTGGTTATTGTGAAAATACTTAACTTTAACGCGTGACATTGTAATAAATTGTGAATTTCACAAATTACATTTCGAACTGAACTAGGACCTAGGACAGATTTTTTTTTTTTTTTGTATTCTATTGCAGAACATTATAGTTTTTAAACGAATTAGTTTTGGTTTGTGGTGTTGGTGTCCCACTCACATGACAAAGCGTCAAACTATACAGTGGGACTACAAAAATCATCACTATGGCGACGGAATACGGGCTGGCCCTTGGCTGGCCTAAGGGCAAACGGTACCTACAGCTTGACGTGGCGTCGCGTATGTAACGTTTCGCCCTCGCTTCAAACTAAGCTCCATATTCTGTTACAAGCCACGTTTATACAGTTGGTGATATGAAAAATGAAAGTGGACGCTCAGATAATCGGACGCATCCCACACGTACTCTGTCGAATCAATAATTGCACCGCACATGGCGCGATTTCATACAACTGTTCGTCATATGTTGTTAAATGAAAAGAAATACAAAACACGTCAAATGTATCATGTTCGTTAAATAACGACGCGTTGATCGAATTGTTAAACTTTTGTGCTCCCTACAATTTGTATCGCGAATATTTTAAATACGATTTAGGTACTTTACCAGAATGATTTATTATCCGACTAAACGAAGCACTATGAGGAAGAGTACAAACCTTATTTCTTCTACAGATTTCTACTTATAGCTCAACATTTATTTTTTCCCTGTTCTCTCTCAAAGTACAAAAAATATTTTCATATAAAAGCTAGATACAAATTATAGTGGATGTCGAGATACATAAATCATTTGTCGTAAGCTCTCCGTTCTGTTTGTATTATAATGTGGCTATAATTAGATTTATCCCAGCTGTGAAAAATAACTAGCCCTAGAGCTAGCGGCTTTACTTTTTTTATGTTTTTTCACTAGCTACGATTTAATATCTAACTTTATTATATTGCTTTGAGGGCTGTCTAAATAATTTATTGTAAACATTACCTACAACCTGCTGTTAGTATCTCTTATGGACATAAAATTACAATGATGGAGTCATAAACATACGGAATAAACAATTAAAACCCTTCTCTTATGTTGTAATATTAGTACCTACATACAGCTTAAAACACGGCCATCCCTTACACGAAATGGCACGTCTTAGAATTACGTTCAATTTCGTGTAATGTACACGGATTTAGTGTCCCACACTCTGTTTCTATTAAGTTGCTCTACATCTGAATATTATAGAAGGTAACTCGAGATTATATTCTAACGTTAAAGTAGGTGAGTTGCTACATTTTAGGGGCCGTAAATCGTAGAAATATAAGCTTTATCACTGTTACTAGGTAAATACATTCTGTCAATTTATTCTCTACATAAAAAATCAGGATATCGGCACATTATTGTATTATTGTCCTTAAGTATACCAAGAAAACGGTTTCAGTCCTCAGTCCCTTTGAACATACAATGTTGATGCTGTATAATTTATCTCAAATCAAAACAGGTATTTCGACAAGTTACCATCCGAGGGAATGCCAAAAATGGTCGGCTACAGATTTTACGGTCGCCTGCATACTGTATGCATAATTCTTGAGACAAGATTTCTTTTACAAGAATTAAAAAGTTGTTTTATTCGAAAAGGTCGAATATTTAACTTGAATAAGTTAAGACGATGCTACTACTACTTTTAATCAAAGGTTCAGTTAGAAATGGAACTTTATTTGCGTCATGGGCTCATGTATGAGGCTATGAAGTACATATATATAACAAGTCGACTCAGTATCTAATATATAAAAGTGGTTATCTACGCGCCTCGCAAAGCACCTCTTATTTTATCGCGAATTGCAACAAATATTTGCGATAACGAGTTGGTAATAAAAGTTGTGTGCTCTATTTGTGACGTCATGCATTGTTCGATTCCGCTACCTCTTTGAGTACTTTATGAAAAATAAATTCAGAAATAGGAAGGCGTTTAGCAGGACTAAATTGTTTTGAAGATCGCTAAAGCCTGGGTCTCATAAAAACAATATGAACTTTCTTTATATAACTTGATATATTTTCTACAGTTAACTTGAGAATAATTTGATGTTTTTGCCTGAAGACTAAATTTAGAAATTGGATAGTGCAGCGCATTTTAGGATTAAGTCTGCATGTAGCAGTAAAGTTGTGGACAGCTGTATCGGCCGGATTTAGCTAACTACATATATTGCGTACATACAACTTTTTAAAGAAATTCGAAATAATAACTTACGGACGATAGAAACCTGAATAGAAAACTGTATTGAATGTGATATTTTATGAATAATTTTTGGTTATACGTTGTAATATTTTGTTAAAGTTTTGTTAAAGTTGAGTTAAAGTTAAGTTTAGTTAAAGTTAAGTAAGTTACAATTGAAGTCTGAATATTATAAGATTGTCGGAGCAGGTATGTAGAATCCCTTATCGTGTAATAACCTTGCTCTAGACATGATGCAGGCCAGGGTTGAGATATGGCCTCGCCGTTGAAACAGAGGAATACATCAGAGGCTAATTGTCCACGTCAGGAAGCCTTATATAAAACCTAGCCGAACATAAAAAAACACGATGGTTTGCGATATTGCGTCACGCTGGTTGTTGGCGAATGAAATAAGACGTCTATACAAGTAACGCGACGGAGCTGCGATCAATCTGAGGATCTAATAACGGCGTCTGACCTAGCCGGCGCCACCCGGCCGACGCACCCCTACACTCAGTCAGACCGACTACGTAGGAGGAACGAGTCAGCGTTTATTCAGGGCTGTGTCTTGTTCAACCATCGCCATCGCCTATATTGTACTGAACGACATGACATGACACAAATTATTATGGTAATCATCTACCAAGTTTGGAATAAATATAAGGTTACGCAGTACGGATAGGTCTTGCTTGTCGATTAAGCTCACACAATTTCCACCAGAACTTTCTAATCAAATTTTGTTAAAATATCTTCTGCTCCCGTATAAGGCCATTATTCCTAGTGAATGATTCGTATGTCACGAGTCTAGGGAAAAGAAAAGAAAATTTTCTTTCTTAACGCAAGGACATGAAAAAAAAGGTGAGACTATATCTATCTGTTTTTTTTTTGTTAAATAAAAGTTAAATACCCGGTTTTAATACAAGTTTATCTGTTCTTAGGTTTCTAGTACTAATATGTTTCCCTCTAGCAATGTTGTAGCTTTTCAAAAGATGACACAATTACCAGTTGAAATTGAAAACAAGTAACAGCAAAGTTGTGACGGAAATTGTCGGCGACACCCACCCATTCCTACGAGATCTAATTGGTGTCAAGTACGTATCGTACAATTACGAGTTAGGTCGTAAATGTGGAGGTGCGTACGAAGTCGAACGAACGGTACGTCTTGCAGATGTGGCGTACGTGTGTCACGGTGCATCCTGATGTGTGCGCGGTGACCGGTGAGAGGCTGGCTGTGCGTGCACCGAAACTGTGACAGCGGCACAGCGGTGTTGTGGTAGGTCAGGCGCTCGGCGGACTGCATTCCGTTCAGCCGGCGTGCCCGCACGGCGCAGCACCACCACCGCCGCTCCCACTAAATATAGCCTGTGCGAAGTGAACGAACGCGACGCGACGCAACGACGCCGACACGACGCTTAGACGCTGCCAATGAAATTGCTAAACTATGAAAATTGCGGGATGTACGATTACCACTAACTCACATCAGTCTCACAGAAAAACATTAATCGCAGTTTCTTGACGACAAATTGCAGCTACGACGTAACCTACATAAAAACCGTAGCAAAGTCGTAGCTACGGGTCATTTTGAAATGCCCGTATCTTCTAAATTCCTCATTAGATAGATGTTTAGAAGAATCTCCGTTTTGACTATATTTAAGTGTTTTCTTTGTATGTAGGTATGCAAAATTTTGTAATGTATTAATAATAATTTAGAAATAACTATAGAACGCAAGAATTATAAGTAAGCGCTTCGTAGCACGCGCGGAGCGTTTGTTCACCTCAATTTACTATCGGCTTAATCTTAAATAAGTTAACACCAAGTTTAATTATAAAAAATAATTAAAATGTTCCATTATTTTGCGTATTTCAGACAAACGAGTGTTCAGATAATTTGCTTCGTTTCCGTTTGCAATAGCATTCACAAGACTGATTGCACGACATTGTCGTTGTCGCAATGCGGCTTGTGTTTTACAGAAAAAACAATATAAGTGCACAAGATGAGACGAGCAAAAATGTTCAGTGACTTGTCTTTAAACAGCAAAGAACGGCCATTTATTTGCTTATCGGCCACATAATGCGCTAACCGTACATGATAACGGAACAATGAGTGTAAACCAGCCAGATACCTACATTAGTGTACACTCAGATATGCTTATCTCCTTGTGTCAATACTCTTTTGTGCTGGCGATACGGGAGTCTATTTGCCCTTAATGCGCTCGGCATTCTTCGATGTTGAATAACCTGTTGACAATGGAGTGACCCATTAGTCGGCGATTTCGTCGTACATTTTAAATTGTTATCAGTGAAAAATAAATGGGAATAGTCACGAGTCCGTTTTATTATCACTGTACAGACGTGTTTGGTATGTTATCGGTGATTGTTACATAAATTAAATGATTTATTTGTGACTAAATAGTTGCTGTTTTCCTTCAGGATATTCATTGTAGCACATTCGGTTAATTTAATGAGCATAAATACCATTTCATTTTTCTAAGTGGTGACGAATTAATATTCTTGAAGTAATAATAATATTCCGATAAACCGACAAATTAACGTTGATCTTAAACATTTGACCTGTCAAGTTCCATCGTATGATCTGTCATTATGACCCAAAATAGTGACCGTAGATCACCGGACTAACTTCACTATTTATAAATAAACGACAAGAGTAAGTAGTTTGTTATGCTCAGTTACTTACTTTTTTTAAAATTGCTTGCTAAACTTTTACTAGGCCAATTTTGGAAAAAAATACTATAAAAGCGTTTCTATACAAAAACTTTCTAATTAACAGTCTTTTTCTTTAAAATTCAATAATTTGAAAGAAAAATACTGTTAATAAATTGGCCTGTAAAGCTACAATGTTTCTGCCGGTGTCCCCCTAAGAATATCTAAGTACGTTAATGTCATGAAAATCTTCAGAGTTTAACGCCCCTGAAGCTTACCTACCGAACTACAAAGTGACATTGCCGATTAACTTATATACGTCCTCCTCAATTTGATTCACATTTATGTTGATAAAACAGATAAATGATAATAAGTACATAGATACAGTTACAAATACGTTTGTTTACCAGTTTTCTAGTAAAATGAATAGTCTGCCTAGCTACATCCTAATTCATTTCCTAGGTACGTATATAAACTAGTACTCAATCTAAAAAACTCATTATTTTACTAGGACCTACGTCGTATGATTTCAAATGTAAAATAAATAGGTATAATCTAGGTACCCAATGTTGGTACCTAACTACCTAATCACTTATTCGGTCAATTCAACATTCGGAGAGTTAGGAATATTTTGATGGCACGATAGCAATGTGTTATTAGGGCATTGTAAGTGTACCTTCCTACCTACCTACTTTGTTGATTAAAATAATTTAATACACCCGTTTTCATACTGCCCGCAAGCTAAAAGCGACCGATTACACAAACTAATGGAATTGTAAGAGGCGAAAGCTGAATCTGCAATGGCCGTTTGACTGCAAAATGTATTTCAGGTTGGAAGGTAAAATGTACAGTACCTAGCAACAATTATTAGTAGCTAAACAGAATTACATATATGTAGGTACCTAGGTATAACAGGAAACATTTCGTGTTTCAACTGAAAAAAATAATTTATAATTAAAGAAGGAAGTTAAATACCCTACCTAAATAATAATAAGTATTGCTGATATTCCTCATCTAAAATATATATTTTTATTCAAACTTTCTTTGTGTAGACAACGTAAGTGGTTACGGAATCCGCGTATCAGCACGACCTTCGCAAGAGCAGATTGATAAGAGATAACAAGTTTTGTTGCTGTATGCGCGAATAGGTACCTGTAGGTATTGTACAGCACATTTAATAATTCCTCGCAAACTTCATTGTTTAGTTGTATTATGCAATCGATAGCCTCATTGTTACAGATTTTTATGTTAGGTTACCTACGCAAGTTAATGCAATTTTTCTGATAGCTTCGCAATCTTATGTGCTAAGTCATGCCGCAAATCTAATTAATTAGGTGCCTATTTAGTTAAGTGTCGCCATGTCGTATCCTACGTATCCTACCTATGTTTGCGATCAATAAATATTTCTTTAGCAAAATATTGGTATTCAGTGTCTTGCGGTGGGTAGTGGAAGTGGGGGCCAGACAGACGGCGGGCGAGTGTGGGGCGGGCCGCGGCCTCTAGACGTGCGTTTTGCGCAAGAGTGCAACGCGACGGGAAGTCAGCTGGCCCGACGAACGGACCGCAGGCAACCCGTACACACAACGGCCACTCACTTATGCACAACATTACACATAATCGATGTCCTTTTCATTCCATATATCCACAACGAAATCGATTACACCTTATTACAGAAGACAAACGAGTCAACTTGTAATATAAAACGATTTTCCACGGACGAACGAAGCACCTCGATTCGTTACCCATTTTCGCAGTAAACCGACACTGTTTATCAACACGCTCGCTGCACCAGCGCTACGACACTTGACATAAGTCGTTATTCCTCAGCGAAACCATCGACGTTTGGCAGCTGTCGGCGATGATGTGCGAGATGCGTGCATGCGATATCGGGAGCTGTTTCGCGAGCGACTCGAAATAGACACCAAGTGATGTCGAGCGCATGCAGTGATCGATCGCACTCACCGTGCGCTCGCAGGCAGACGTGCCGGTCAGCTGAGCCGTCGGCTGGCGCGTGCTGCTGTCCACTGCTCACCGGCTGTCGTTGCACTCGGACCGTAAGATCCGAAGAGGCGCACTGGCTGCGGCTACACTGCACGCGGTTCAATCGAGCTCCGATATCGGATCACGGAGAGGGCACAGTGGCACACACACGCGGATCGCGACTGAATGCGTCAGGCGAAGGCAACGTACATCGCGGCTCTCGCGTGCTGGCGGCGAGAGTGTCGGCGAGCGACTGAGAGCGAAGCGGGGGGCTACCGCCGGCACCCGCGCCGCCCCTCGCCGCCCACTTCCTCCGATGAATGACAATAATGGAAGACGTTCAACTCGCCCGCAAACCGAATAATATGAATCATTGCATTAGGGTGCAGCCCCGCCCGAGTCCAGCCCGCTAAACTCCGGTCCGCGGCGTCACCAATTCACCACCATCTATTCAAGGGCGACTAACAATCTGTAATGCGCCCTCGATTGCCTAATTTGCACCAATGATTCCATATACATTAAAGGACCTAAGAACTGCAGAAAATCATGTTGAGTTAGTTGTGCTCGTGCCGTAGTTGTGGCAGTGCGTTGGGACACAGTGGGAGGAGTTAGCAATTAACAGGTTCACATGGCAGCCGGTGGTGTGGTGCATCGTGCGCTAGCGACGCTACTAATCTTATCACCGCTAATCTAATCCGGCGCGACGCCCTCTCTTGTGTTTTCTTCCAATTGTGTCCACTCGAGGTAAATTAGAGGTTTTCTCCCGAGAGTTCACAATAAACTCCGACAAAGTTCATTGTGCTTTAGAAAAATCTCATTAAATTCAATTGCATTTCTACGAGCTATAATAATCCTCCGTTGCATAAAGTATCGTAGTTTCTGTCTGATTCTACATAACGACACCAATAAACAATCTATCGGAATGGATCGGGCTATCTAACGGATCGTCTGAAAAAGGTTTTAACTTCACATGGCCATAAACGACAATTTAAAATCAGAAACAAATGATTTCAATTTCGATTTTGCCTCTAAAATAATTGAGACATTTGGTTAAAATGTAGGGATGTAATACGTAGTAAGGAAATAAAATTATTCCCGTCTAATCCCATCAACGTTTTGTTTATACAGTTTTTACTTTTTGGAATAAGCCATGCTTGTACGCACGTTTGAAATCATGTATAGCAATAATGTTGGTTTAATGATAGCAAAAGTGAATAGAAGTACGGCGAGCCCAAGAGTATCATAATAACTAGTTTTCCTGAGCCAATTCTAAAAACCTGCACAGAGAGGCATGCAACACGTGATGTTTCTTTTGTTTTCTATTACAGAGACAAGATAGTATTCATAATTTTAGAGGTAAGACAGTAAGCCTTGAAGTCTATACATTTTTAATGTTTAGTAAATCCCACTTAACTAAGTTGAGACTAAAATCGGACATTAAGGCCAGCGTCTCCGGCTCGGTGTCGCGATATAGCAAACTTTTATTTTTGTTTTGTCGGATCCTTAAAGTTCATCTCGTCTAGACCGGTTCACCCACGCCCACGCCGCACAGATTTCTGCATCTTGCAGCCGACCCGCCATACAAGTTACTTTATTTCCTTTTTTATTATTTTGCAATACTCCAAGATATTGCCTCTCTAGTGAAGCGATTCATGGTATAAAACCAGCTCTTAAGGCTCGTGCTCGGAATCTGCGCTAGTTCCAGAGGTTATTTTAACCCTAGTCTATATTGAGGTTCAGAATTATAATTAATGTAAGTTTTATCCATGAAGCAAATTATACAATCCATCAGCTAGATAGCAGTTCCATCAGCTGGTATGCGTTTAAATGCAAGATGTTATAGCCAATATTTTTTTAATATTTGTAAAACATTTCCTAAAAATGTATAGTTATTTATGACAACGATAGGACGTTGTAGTTATTTACTGTCTAGTAACAACATTATCAGTTACAAAATGACATCATTATGGACCATTGCCGTTTCCTCTGTAGCGATGTTATCGTTGTAAAGGCATGATTTCCAAAAGTTTGTAAATGTGTACGAGCCTCGAATGGTTATGTTCACAGTATGCAAATGTTTAGCTGGTCTGACGCTAAAGGTAACAATGTTTTTCTTCATGATTTTATTAAGGTCATAATATCGTCACCACTCAACCTGCAAGATTGCTTGTCATAGAATTCGTAATTAAGTTAACAAGATTTATAATCCTAGTAGAACCCAGTGATGGTGATATTATGTCGCGACTGCTATTTTTTAAAATCCCGTTGAGATGCGGAGCAAATATTATAGTTTGAAGTACTTAACTTATGTTAGTTTTGTATAATGTAAGGTTGTGATTTTCTTTTGTTTTCCAATAAAGATTATTATATTATTATATAACACGATCTAAATACAATCTAAGTACCTACTTATTTGGGAGTTGAAATAAGAACTGAATACCATTCAGATGCAAAGAACAAAATCGCGCATAACGATAAATCTTATAAAGTTATGACAGCCGACAATCAGGGCCGCTTGAAACTGATATCTCTAATGCCATCTAACCCTAATAAAATCACACGGTCGCATTTACAATTCTAGTATTCCAGACTCATATGAATTGAAGATCTGGTACTAAGCATTAACTACTGGGAGAGACGATACCAGAGCCTCCCCAGCCATGTAGCATATATAGACTAGGGATGTCCCAAAATGATCCTTCAGCATAAATTTCGTTCGAGAAACATGCGCCAACAAAACGCTATTCTTGTAGATTTGAATTACCGAGGTCGAAAAGGCGACTGCTTTTTTGGGATAGGTATCTTTGTTTCATTTCCCTCATACATATTTGGCAATGTAGTAAGTGTTTTCAGTAGACTTTTTTTTATATTTCACTTTATGAAAGTTGATTAAGTACTAGGTTAGCTATATCTAGTATCAATACATAGATAAAAAAATGAATGCTGCGTGCAAGACAAATTCAATATGAAAACAAGCAACATGCGTAAGACCCAGCCATGACTGAGCAATTTATGCTTCATTAAGATGATTGTTAATTAAATTAAGTTGTTAAACAAGGTATATTGGGGCAATTTAATTTTGCGACCTTAATATGTAGCAAATTCCCAATGGTTGGCGGAGTAAATGCTCAGGGCACGTTGTTGTTAGGACGCGTGCAATATGCAGGTAAAGCAACAAAGTCATTTTAATCCGAAGAAGAATGACGCTTGCTTTGTAACCCTAGAGCGAAAGCAGGGTTAAATAATGCGATCATATACAACTTTAATGTTCAATATAAGATTTTATTCACATTTTGTGTTTGTGACTATTTTATAGATATCGATGCAGTAGTTGAATTATCTTTTAATAAACGTAAGGTTCATTGCAAATGCATTAGAAGAGTATTCAGTTCGATATTACTTATTAATACGTATGTATTCAACTAGCTGTTGCTGGCGGTTCGGACTTTTTGAGACCTTTGTCTCTCTATACCAACATTCATCAAAAAAAATTCAGAGATTTAAGGGTGCAAACGAGTAGACTGACAGATTTACTTTCGCATTCTTAATATCAGTATGGATAACGCTTTTATCTATCAATATTGAATTTACGAGATCCCAGTTTACAAGACATAACTCAAGTCAATATCTTTTATACCATCACGCCCGTATTTCTGGCAGGGCTAAAGGCAGAGGTGTATACTTATGTTCACCCACAGTTCGTTGTTATATTTAGGTCGCATTAAAGCTGCCCAAGGGCGAGCCTATTACCATCAACCGAACACAAATCCAAAATCCGAGCTGCTACTGCGTTTTTCATAATAAGATCACTAACACTTTCCTTGGAAATCGAACCCATTTGACTTGGGAATCGAACCCAGGACCACTACACAACTTAACTGAGGCGGTTGCGTTCATAAGAATCCCAAGGCATAATTAATAAGTAAGTAGGTACCACACCGTAACAATATTTTCAGTCAAGTAATTTCAGTCAAGGTCTGCTAATCAAAACGATAAAACCCGTCATGACTTACGTGTACATACTTCATGCTTAATTCAATTAGGTAATTAATGTACTTATTTTTAATTACTAAAATACAATTTTCAGTGTTCCTTTGCAATACACGAGTCTATCTGACCGTGGGAGTTAATCCTGAAATCCGCTGTATTGAATTTCACTGGTTTCATCATACGTAAGCCTAGGTATTCTTTGAGGAAGGTTTTCATTTGAGACCTGAAATAATACCTGCAAAATGTATTAAACCTTTGAGACGCAGCAATTTTATTGAAGAAAATCTTACCATGAAAATTTCCGGTTTTTTAAGGCTTTGTTTTGTTATTAAAAGTTAGTTTGTTGCATTGTATTTGCTCATTTGTCTCGCCCCAACGCCGGGGTCGCATGCCGTCGCTGACATTACATTCATTTCTCAAATAAGTATTATTAAATTACTAACTTGCGCAACTTTATCCAATAATAAATCTACTAAGAAAACGTTCTATTTTTATTACTTGCCAAGGTAAGCTTGCATGACTAATTTGTTTTACAAGGCAGAATGTCACCCTGAAAAGCTGACATTTTGTGTTCAACAAATATAATTCTTATATCGTCTAACAAATTGTTTTCACACAATCCAGAACTAATCTTTAATATAATTAGTTACTATTTTGAAAACTAATAAATATAAAGGTAATTGCGTACCGTATTATTTAAATTAGACCATTATAAAATATAATATTAGAATCTTGTTAAAATAAGTTGTTCAAAGTTCCAAATATTTTCCTCTGGGTCTCATGGGCAAGAACCGAACCGAAACTCCACATCAAACATAAATTTTAAACATTAAAAGAAAACTTAAATTTCATTAGAAGAAAATAATCTAAGTAGTGAATTTCCTGCGAGAACGATAACAAAACCACGAAATTGGATTTCGCGATATAATCTGGAGCTGGTAGTGACAGGGCGAGCCGACGCGCCACGACGGCCGAGACCCGGCTCCCGGCTTTTTGTCGCGGTACAACATCTATTCCACTCTTACATATTTACCTACATTTCATACAATTCTTTTCCTGTTACCGCAAAGAGAGGAACTTCCGACGAAAGTTTGCGTGACAATTTACCATTTTTGATTCCGTATTTCATGTTATAAGTATGTCTCTTGTTGTTTGTGATGTTTGCTAGTGATAATGAATCATGAAAAGGATGATTAAATGACTCAGGTTCGGGAATACAGGTGATAAATTGCCTAGCAATAATGAAACTACCAAACCCGAATTTTCAATCAAAATCAAATAAAAAATGCAACAGCTCTTATGTAACGAGGCATCTTCTTTTGAGCTAAGCAAACTACCTTCTACCCGCGGCTTCGCTCGAATGTAGATTTAGTCAATTAATGCTGAAGTTTAATACAAAATTCACCTACCTACTCTCCTCTTCACTCGTCCTTTCACATTTGATAGCCTATAACTGTCTTGGAGCCATCTATCTCTATACTACATACACACATACATACACTCACGCCTTTTTCCCACAGGGGTAGGTAGAAACTAAAGACTGCCACTTGCAACGACTCTTGCATATCTCTATACAAAAAATTATCAAAATCGGTTCAGCAAGTTGATTTAGGCGTGAAAGCGTAACAAACAAACTCACTTTCATATTTAGGTACTATATAAAGATATTCAACAAAACCTGTTTGGCTTAGATATGTATAAGCACAAATGTTAAGTGTCTTAAAGTTCAAAAATCTGCTAGATGTTTATATAACAACGGAACATAAAAATAATTTGTCCTCGTCCATCCAAACCATAACATAACGATTAAGTAATACTAAAAATACCGTTCTTTCGAATAAATTGGGGGATTTCCCGTTAATGTTTAAGTTGAATTGAATAGGCACTTTATTGTGCCTTTCATACGTTATTTCCATTGAATAGTTTCCTTATAAATACATGTATGTATATAAAATATTATATAGATACATACATATAATATAGGTATGTATATAATAGCCAAATACAACTGACTGATTAATCATGAGATCTCAGAAACTGTAATGTCTAGATGCTAAGAAATAATTTTGAGAACTTGGGATGGGTTTGGGAATAATTAAAAGAACACAGGTAACATTTAAGGGAAAAATTAATATATCAAATATAATTGCGATCAGTTTTCACAAAATCTGACGTGAATGTGATCGTTTGTTGGCAAAAGTAGCTGAATCACTGCGATTGCATTGTTTCTTTCAGTGGATTTAATATTGGCGAACAGTTTTTATTTTATACAATCCTGGACATATTTATGTGGAAAAATATTTCAATGAATCGATTATATTATCGTTTCATGATTAAATAGTTGTGCTTACAAATGTCAGTATGAAATAGAATCAAACAATAATTATTATTAATTTATCTATTTTATAATACATATTTTCCAGGAGCCACATCTTTTTGAATACATAAAAACTTCTTTGGTTACTTATATCTTGTTTATTACACTTTTATTGCACTTTTCCTTGCGTTATTATAACGATATCGTCCATATTTCATCAGCCATTACAGAAAAAGGGTTGGTAAACTATAATCGTAACCTATGCAAAGATAAATGTTCGAACGGCAGAAAATATGGTGCGATGACCTTACTATATGAGAGGAATTCATTTTATTGACTCGTTTAAGAGATATTTATATTACTTTATAAATACCTTTGTTGTGTTTCAGATAAAGCTTTATTGCAACATCACATAGTAAATCTTTATATAATTATTTACAAACGTAACGAACACACGCTGCTTATATTAAAAAAAAACTAGTTGAATCTAATGTAGTGTTGATAGCAAATAATTGGTTATTGCTGATGCGTTCGATCGTATACATTACCGAAAATATCGTCTTAATTGAGATCAGTTTGATTTATTTTCAGTTTTTTAATTCTTATTTTTTCTTTGTTATAAAAGTTGAATAGATTGCATTTTAAATCGGTTAGGTTAGGTTTAAATTTCGAGCTGATTCTGAGAATTTGATAGATAAATCCAATAACAGTTTACTTGATCTGGGAATTGAAGTCAGAACCTGTAGCTTAACAGTCGTGCACACCACTAGACTAATGAGGCATCACTCATTTTAATGAGTCGATATAATGTATATTACTTTATCATTATTAGGTATATATGATACATTATATCGACTCATTAAAGTGTTATTAGTGATTTCTCTAGTAAAAGGTATTACTCTTATGTATGTACATAACAGTAATACTAGTGTAAAGATAACTTAAAAAATCCTTTGCTAGCATACAGATTACTTATATCTATAAAAAAAATGCGATTTTACCATGTTTTTTATAAACAATGAATTTCGCAATAACATTTCGCTAAATTGTGGTTTACGATAATAGGGATGATATATCATCCCTATGTATCGTAAGTCCAGTCAGTGGTCAATAATTTACGATAAGTTTTATCATACAAATATATCGTACATATAAAATTAATATGACGTTGGTAAATGTTTAGATTACCTCAATTTTTATAGTCCATTCAGATATGGAACTCCAATTTATATGATCCATTCAATAAACGCGTGCTATCCCAATTAACCTCAGGCAAAAATCGAACAATAAAAATCCCCGAATGGTCTCATTTTTCCCAATTGCATGAAAATTTCCCAAAATTCTGTCTTAATGCTCGCTCATTATGAATCAGTCCCACTGGGGAGGCGACTGGGTATGTTGGACTCATACCGACTAAAAACAGGCCTTGGCCTGTAGTTATGGGCCTCGGATTCGCGACATTCACCAGAATCGTTACAAGCTGTGGTCTAGCCTTCGCAGGACTCCTTCAAAAGACAATGCCTGGCCTTGCATTCTGAGTTAAATGAAATATGTTTGAATTGTGATTACTTTTGATAGTGGGAACGGTGAAATTGAGTGAAATAAATACTAAATATTACGTCTTCTTCCAAATACATTCAGAAGTAATGAATAAATGTGTGTTAAACACGACAGTCATAAGACAATAATTCTAAAAATAACAGATAATTATTTTATTACTAATTTTCCGTTCCCCATATTTTTGTGCAAATATGTGTTATGTACAGACTTTGTATTCATGATTAATAATGTTAATGTATTATTAACAATAGAACTCATAACTATAGGTTAATATGAATAATCACAGGCGTCTAAGGTTAATAACAGCTGTTTTAGTAAACAATATTATAAAATACAGTTTGTTCGAAATAAGTAAGCCGATCGGAAGTTGGTTAAACAAGTGGTTTAGAAGTGGTAAATTTTAATAGAAAGAGTCGGTGTAAAGATAATTAGAGTCGTATATGTTTCACATTTCTAATTATTTTGTTTACTAATTTCGATATTTATGTATTAAAACTCTTAATTAAACGATTTTATCACCGCGGTAGTTCGGAACGGCTAACTTCCGATCGGCTTACTTATTTCGAACAAACTGTACTTACGTATGATTTTGCATGGACTTTTATATGGCACATCAAGTTAATGTACTTACTGCATAAATTATAAATGTCATAGAGTATTCATTCGTAGATAATTTCCTAAGTACCTACTTAATATCCTTTTTTTATAATATCGTACTGGATGCCTACATACAAGGTGGTACTACCTATATATTGCACATTCACAAGTCATTATCTTGTCCCTTTTTCCAGAGATCAATTATTTTCGTGAACCCAAGTTCTAAACCGGTTAGATTTAATAAGTAGGATAGGTATACTACGTAGTTTATTGTAGTGAAGAATCATCATCACTCTACAGCTGGACGTAGGTCTCCCCTCCCATTTCACCCTGCCCTCCGCTTCTCGCATTCAGCTTCCACCAGCAACGTTTCGCAAATCATCACTCCATCTTGCTGGAGAGCGTCCTACACTATGTTTGTCGGGTCGCAGTCTCCACTTAAGAACACGCCTACCCCAGCGGTGGTCGGTTCGTCTACAGATATGAAATAAAGTTTAATTGAAGTATAGTAACTTTTATTATCGATTCCACCACTACTTATAAGTACTTGACAAAACCTAGCATTACCAATAGAAACAGAGTTTGGGGTTGCGATTCGAATACTTTTATATAGTTGCAATTTATGCTAGTTACAAAGCATAATTATGGTGAAGTACCAGGAGAACTCCTCAGTAATTAATGTCCCTGCATTGGGAAAAGCAATATTTTGAAAAAGATGATGATCATTTGACATTGGGTTATTGTAACTTAGGTAAATTACAAACTAACCCACTCAAAAACGATGTGATCACAAAAAAATTGAAAAAAATAACTTTTAACAAAAAATGTAAATCCGCAAAATGATATGTCTAAAATATTTTTGGAAGTCGGTGGCGGAAACAAAAGTTCCACTTAAATTAAAGCCACCGACGAACGAAAATATTTTAGACATATCATTATTTTTGAAGGCGGTTTTTCATTTTTTGTTAAAAGTTATTTTATTTCAAAATTTTTAGTGATCACATCGTTTTTCAGTGGGTTAGTTTGTAATTTACCTAATAAGAGTAGGCAGTTACATAATAGCAAAGTAGGCACGAATCATGACAATGAAAATTTTAAATTATGTAGCTCGCTGTATGTTTTGCATGCACATATTTAACACTACTTTTTGCAATGATTTCAGTTTTCAACCTTTGGAAAAAACCGGACGTTGATTACCCCCACTGGCGGATATACTGCACTCATAATAATTTTAACGATATTTTGTAGTTGGCCAATACAACGTGAAAATAATAAGAGCAAGACCTGAAAGTAGTTTGTTCAGAATCTAGTACTACTACGGCTACAGGTATAGGTCAAACTATACAATTCCAATCTAAGCTGATCTCGCATTATTAATGCTTTCCATACAATAAGAGACGAGCGTACACTGGATTTGTATAACGTGTAGCGTGTACCGGACGCAAAGCCAAACTCCGAGCTGCTCTTGAAAATTTCATAGAATAATCCAATGACCCTAACCCAGAACCTCTATCGTAGCAGTCACCCTTGGGACCACTTGAAAAAAGTAATTTAATATCTGTATTATATTACTACAATTTAACGGACTAAGGTACTTCAAAAATCAAAGCTGTCTGTAACGTCATTATGACGTGATATGCTGCGCGGCATTTCTCAGAAAATATCGGCGGCCTTCGTCATTAAGATGATAACTGGAGATAACAGTAATGACTTTACTTTATCAATATCGTTAAGTTCGTCGACTCAACGATTTGGCTCTATCTTGATTATAAGCAAACGCTGTAAATAGTATGTAAGTACTATACAATCAATAACAGATATATACTGCAGAAGTAATTTGGTAAATTGTATGGTCAATATCCAGATTTTTAAAAAGGTCATTAATATCGTCTGTGTTATATTCTAAGCGATTGGTTCACGTCGACGTAAGCGTTATAAATAGAAAATAGTAACCACTTGTAGTAAGCTCTATAAAGCAATTTATACTGAAATTTAAAAGTTAATTACCGTTCGTCTAGATATTTTTTTTCTTAAGTACACAGTGACTAATGACGATAGAATTAATTAGTAGTACTTCATAAAATGGTAATAACTTGCCGTCCAATAGAAGCCTTATGAGAACTGACTACAGTTGTGTTCACCATATTTACGCCTAGCCTAGCTGAATTGTAACTAATTAAGACATAATAAGATGATTAAAATGCAAGAAAACCTGTCCATATTTTCATGAAACAATTAAATTGAATTAACCCGTCAAGCAAAATATTACTAACACAATAAGAAATTTACTGGTTTTGAGCTCTGGAAGCCGAATTCGAAGAGGTACTTGCAGAAGTGCCGTTTTCGTAGAATTATATTATTGATAACAGGTACTTGGCATAATTGTTTGGGTGTACATGTACAATAAATACAATTCTATCTATCTATATCATGGTGTTGCCATAGGCTGCGATTGCCGCTGACCATCAGGCGGGCCTCCTAAAATAATCTTACAATTTTAAATGCAGACGCGACGCCCAACCGTATCACGTTTCAACTTTATTCATTTCGAGGAACCTTAAAGATTACGAAGACAGTTAATATTTGTAAAAGGCGTGAACTTCTAATGAACTTTTCACCCGTAACTTTTAAACTATCCAAATTTGCCAAAAGTTTTAGGCTCCGATAAGCCTCTGTAGGTAAGACCTATGAACTTTGTACCAATGACAAACAACTCAACTCGAGAAACTTTCTAAGAGGTTTAATATAACTCTTTATGTTGTTCTAATAGATTCCCAATCTTTGGAAAAGATTTGAGGGAAAGCCTCTTTCGTATCCTTTGCATATTTGAACATGCTTGTGTACGCACCGGGAAATTCATTCTCAGAAATATACACACATAACAAATTCGTTAGACAATTTTTTTGCTAATGCATGGCTGGTTACAAAATTTTTGTGAAACGAATATCACTCCCTCAATGTTGTCATATTATCGTTTTTCGATTGTTAATCTAGTTTATCGGTACCTACATCAAGCGATAAAAGCAATTGGCTTGTTAAGTTTATTGTTTCAAATGAAATTTTGAAATCGAACGTTTCTATAGTACCTACCAATCGCATCAAATCGTATATGATAGATAAAAGGGGAAGTTTAACTTTATACAATTTAATTTTAACTTCTACCACCCAAGTATTCTTTAGATCATTAATGTTTACCTGTGTTTACTTTAGCAACCACACCGTCTCTATGACAACATTCCATCCTGGAGAAATAGTTTGCAAACTTCAAAGTTGCCAACTTGTAGATTAAATGAGATAAGAGATTAAATTCTGCTCTCTTATGTCTCGAGATTATGTGCTCCAAGAGGTAACTATATAGATAAAGAAATGTGTGTGATGAAAGTTCGATCAGACAATTTTATGAACAGTGCTTTGCAACATGTCACTTTTTGTTATACATGTGATCTTTGAGTTCCGCAAAAACAAAGTTAGCACAAGCGTAGAGGTTCAGGATCCAGTAAAAACATTTTAACAACAGTAATTTCGCTTTGCATTCCTTAGTTCATCTAAGAAGGTGGAACGGAAGGCAGAGTAAACGAGTTGGCGTTTTTCTCAGAACCCTCGCGACTAGTGGTAGCGGTACTAGGCTAAAATGGAACGAGCGGCCACTTGCATCTTATGTATCTTATTATCGTGTACACCACACTTGGACTTCCGTACTTAAGTGGCGATGAGACAAGGCTAGTATTTTACTAGAAACGTATACAACATTGTAAGATACGAACGATAAATTAAGGGATCTGGGGGACTGAAATTCTCACTATAATGCGATTTATTTTATTATTGCTGAGTAATTCTACGGATTCTAAATATGAATTGATCTAGAGTAATCGCTTTATATGGGAAATAAAATTAATGGGCTAATTCTAATCATAATTTATTTCATCAAAAGTAGTCAAAAAACAAATAGTTTTCGTTCTATAAACAAACATAATTCGTGATTTATAATCGCGTATGTAAGTATTTCTCTTTTTCATGAACACAACACATAGCAGGTCACTGGCGTCCATAAAGTTTTTGCTTTGATATCATATGACGCCGTTGTATTTTAAAACCAAAAGCGTCACGTTTTGCATGGTAACGGTTTTTATTTAAATTAATGTCTCCTACTCCTAGCTAGAATATTTTATAAAGCTACTTTTAGCAGAGCGGAAAGTGCAATAATATCAGAGGTCTGTATCAGCGCAGTGCACTAGCAACTCCTAACTTAGTTAAGATTAGCCCTGAGTCGCTTTCCAGCTACGATGCTAAGGATGCAAACCGAATTATATTAGGACAAGGCAAAGCGAAAAACAGATGAATATAAACTGTTTATGAAATTGTAATAAACTCCGTGAAGTAATTAATAAAACAATTTATATCAAGATACATATTGACTAGACTTACAGCATTGAGTTATCGTCTGTTATAAAGCTAATTAAGATAGATACAGAAATACAGCCCGTCTTACTTGTATCATCAAGCGGTAAAAAAATTTGATCATTAATAAAGTAATTTTCTTTGCCTCTATATTGGCTGCTTTATATATTTCAAAGCAAAAGCACGCAACATTAACATTGTAAATGATGTGCAGATACACTCACGATTCCATGAAGCTGCGCCGAGCCTCGATCTTCAACGCATTACTCGTGTTACAACTACGGATAAAAATCATCTCCATACATTCTTACTAGAACCACCAAAATCCTATAATTTTTGGCCAAAGTAACTGCGAATTGTGAAGACGAAAATCAGAAAATAAGGGACGTTGAAGGTGTTGATCCGACTAAATCCTCCCTCACACCGACATTGCTCCACAGTTCGTTTACCCGCCAACCGAATGGAGGAAGATGGTTAATGAGAAAATGATACCACGAGGAGGAAACGACCCTTAGCTCTGACGACTCCCACTCTTCAATAAATTTTATCAAAACCATTTTATTTGAAATAGAAATAAGATATTGAAAATCGGAAGAAATAATATCGGTACTAACTACTCCAAATTCAAAACGTCTCGCGGCGCTTTGATAAACGTTTGCTGCACAAATGGTTTTGTGTTGTTGTGCATACGTAGACTATACAAACGCCCAAAAAACTGGCAGACAGGTACGTCAAGGTCGTTTTATATCGCCGAATATCGCTAGTAAACCGCATCTCGTAATTCTATTTCTATGCGTGTGCAACGGTCAAGCCATCCCGTGTTATGTTGCAAAATTAAGAGGATTGCCTTGACGGGCTGCGGCTAGTAATAAATGGAGACGATTTAGTTCGTTCGGGATGCCGTTTGGTAGCATGCGATGCGGTCACTCAACCGGCTCTAAAGCCCGTTACGTCAGCGGCCGCATGCCACAATTAGATCACATACGAGACTTGCAATGGCTAGACCAGACACCAATCGTCGATAGATATGTTTTAGTACCGTTAAAACTGGCTTTTTGCATCAACTGTTACGGCATTCCTATGATTTTCTTAGGCGTTACTACCCGTAAGCATTAGATTTGCGTAATTTCTGTATAGTGCGCTCACATCTTGACTATCATCAGACGCACGAACGCGTTTTTAAATTATAGTAGGTACGTGAACGTATTTTTAATTTGAAACATTTGCCTAATTTGACAAAGATATCGCTAGAAGCTACGAATAAATATTTATTCGTAGGCTAGAAGTCATTTTTTGAACTTAAACTTGATATTTTTTTTTTCCTGGATTTAAAAAACCCTGGATTAATTTAAATGCTTGTTTAAATGACTCAGTAAGTAAGTGTAATGTTAACGAGCAAAATTTAAAATGCAATTAAAAGTTCAAGTAAAAACAAGTTGCTTTACATTCCCTTTGGTAAGTCTGAATCTCGGAATGTAGTTTGCGGTTGGTCCATTCTAAGTTGCCCCTTCTTTGTTAAGTTATTCGTAAAACTCTACAGGATAATAAGCTTTATTTTTGGATTGCGCTGAGGGATGTTGAATATTGTCATCGATATGAATATTGAAGAATTTTAATTTTCCTTCCACTACTATCACATATACACAAACATTTGAGGCCTGGTTTTGGTTTCTTAGAATTTCCTTTTACGTACTTAATTATGTACCTAAGTTGTTATACAAATAAAAAGACGCCTAATGTAATTACATAAAGCCTCTTTTTCTTTATAAATATAATAGCTTTGCAAATATGACAAAGGTAACCTACCTAAATGGTATACTTAGCTTCTTAGATACCAAACTCAAGAACCAAATTCTTATGTTCGCAACATGACAGATACAATTCAATATAATTACGTTCCAATTATTTACTTTCCCAATGATAGTCCAATAAAGTGGCAGGAAGCCTAATCGAAGACAATGGAGTCTCGCCGACGACAGCCCGCTACGACTCTTCGCATTGAGTAGCTATGGCAATAAATGGTAATTGATTGCATCGAGATAGATGTGTGACGTCATGTCCTGTTCAAGCGTACACTTGACCTGTAGACCACCTCCATAATATTCCTGTCCTAAATCAAATAAAATGTTTACAACTGTGTCAGAATTAATGTTAAGGTACCCAATTCTTAGAAACAATTAAGCACTCAGTAATTCTCAAAATGTAATCCAACTTTTCATAGAATGTATTTTTGTCTTAAATATGAATGAAATAAATCGTTAATTCAGCGTATAAATTATTATAATCTTCAAATAAATTGTTATTCATTTATTCAAGCTTGTGAATCAATGTATTCATGTTTCGGTAATCGCCAATTGAAATAGCTTTATATCTTGAAAAGAGCGATAATTTGAATATCCAGGTATCTTGTAGATTATTATAATATCAAAGTGTTTTTTTTATAATGTAAATGTAACAGTAGCCGGTATTCAAAGGTGGTAGGTGTAGGACGGTGATTACAAAGCGTCGGTAGGTACATAGAGAGTCTCTGGTGCAGGGCGCTCGTCTCAAGGACCTATACTCGATGGGCCCTCGATACGGACTTACCTACTTCGCCCCCGGGTCGCACTACATCAGCTCATACCTAACATTATGTCAACGTTCTATGAATATTGTGACGACTTCAAGACAATAAATTAGCAGTGCGCTTCCCGAGTTAAGCATCCAGAGATCTATCCGATATAAAGAATTGGATTAGTTAGCAGTGATTGTTGCGACTATTTTCTAGGTCATCCGTTTTGCACATATAGATAGCTCATGATTGTTCCCTTGGAGATCTGGAATATTTTTTTTATAATGTGCGGGAAATGGTCACAGTATGGTTTAAGTCTGTCGACATAACCAAAAAAAAATCTTCCTTCATATTTTGCCGTCATCAGATTAGCATTGTACTCTTTTGAGTTTCGCTTTTCTCATAAACCAAAACATTACGGAATGCAATACTTAAGGTAGTATTGAACGTGCATTAAATTAAAACAAATACCTTTCGAAAGTTGCCTATAAAGTTATCTTGCTAACTAAGAACACCGTCGGTTTGTTAAACTAGACGATAATTTAGTAGATACACCCGTCCTTTGTATTCTATTCACTGATTTATCGCACACATATTTAGCAGGTTGCATGCCTGTACCGCTTATCTGAAACAGCCGAGTCGGCTCTGCAACAAACATTTATCTAGAAAATTTATCTAGACATACCCTTACCGAGCGAAAACATAGTTAAGACGCCGTTCTAAATACTCATCTTAAGAATGTCCAATAACTGGCGAAGCTTCAATATTACGAGTATTAATTGAAGCTATTACAGTTCCTGTAAAGGTATTGAAAGTATTCCATTCTATAACTATCCCTATATGATACATGTAGGTACATAGGTAAATACTAGGTACAGGAAAACCACCGAAATAAATAGGTAGTCATAATCCAGCATACTTAATACAAAATTTATTTTAAAATGTAATGTACGTACTTATTAATAGTTTAGTTCTCTCTGTTTGTTGTTAATATTTTAGTGTAGGCATGGGGTAAATTGCAGCTTAGTTCATATTTGAAGCAAGGCAAGCAGTCTGATTTTAAAGATCATTGAAGATTCAAGATAATAGTTACATTTTATGTTGGATATTATGTAAGGCTGTTTGGTGTACAATGCAGTCCTAAATTAACTTTAAAGAGCCTCACATATTTTATAGTTCTAAAGTATGAAAAGGAACTATAGTTATATGCCTTCAGCTCTTCAATTATATTGTCTTGATGTTAAATCAACAGTGAATGGCTTTGCAGTTTTCCAGTAGCAGCCTACTAAAGCAACGTTAACAACAGTATGACTTTAAAATGAGTTTCAAGATGAATAGGTAAGAAAATGAATAGCAGTTCCTCATGACGCAGCGCAGGCCGGCGCGGGTAGCAACTAGGCGTTCTCATGACAAATATCCTCGATGCAATGAGTTGGCCGGTCTGTGCAATTCTACACATGCAGCCACGGAGCCATTGTGTGTGAACAAAGAGCCGCATGACACTATGAGGAGGATTCAAGAGAGCCGAGAACTTCGAGGAGGAACTTAAAAACCTTGAATGGAAATATTTCGTCCGCATTTTCTTCGTAAATAAAAGACTAAGTACAGGTTGCTGAGCTTGATATACACTGCGTATTTTTATTATCTGTTCGGCGATTGCATTCTCACGTTTATACCTACGAGTACCTACTCGCTGAGTTGTTTTATGGTTTTACTAAACACGGGGAAATCCTGTGTGGTTTGGAAACATGACTAATCAATGTTAGCCTACTAATTTAATTTGTTATTAATAATGAAACTTTATTTTGTATCCAACAACCACTAGAATCTATTAATATTTATGAATCATAATCATAGTCACCTACTTAGTGAAATGCATTATAGTTATTACATAAAAAAATAATTTTCGAAACCAATAAGATGAAAGGCATTTAGAAAAAAAGTACGAATAATGTTGTATGATTTTGCTATTACATGTCACATCTAAAAAGGCCTTATCTGCTTCCATTACTTGAGGGATTATACGAAACTGATGGACAGCAATACCTTACTCTCTGTAAATCGTACTGTGGTCACCGATCTGCCTGCCAAGCTTGGATTATGACATTATCCCCCCAAGATCGGTCGTCGAGATCTATAGGGGAGGCTCTAACGTCTATGGCATGTAGGTATCTATGCAGTAAGTGGGATTTCAAAGAGCGCTACATATAATTCCATTTTCACTTGCTTAGTTTATTAAGTGCTAACTTACTCATCGAGTTCCGCACTAGAAGTGAATTAGTAGCAATAGATTACAATAATAATGTTAACAGTGATAGTTGTGGTCGCGGAATTAATGCAAGTATTGTATTCAGCGATATCAGATTGCGTGATAGATTAAATTAAATTTATTGCATGCCCTAAACTCTTCCAATTTTTTTTTTTTAATATTTTATACCTATCCAAGAGTGTCCGATCACTTATTATGAAATTGTATGATGAAACACCCTGTTCATCAAATTATTGACTATTTACTGCTGCACCCTAGTGGGCACGAGTCTCTCGGAATGCGAGATCGAGAGACTCCATGCCATGCCAGGCCATGCTGGCCAAGCACGTACGTATACATATATATGAAGACTTCAAATACCCTTAAAAAATCTTGAGGCAAAGAGATAAATAATTGATTATGAATAGGTATGCATGTTTTCTTTCTGAAGTCAAAAGGGAGGAAGGGAGTATACTTTCAAAAGGCCGTTTTTGATGAGTCATAACGTGATTCACGTTAGAAAATTGCTAAGGACTTTACCATGGGTTCTCAATATATGAATTGATTCCAGTGGAATTGCTCAATTTAGGATCAGTAGCCCCATTGCATCAAGTATTCCAACGTAATTTATAAGATAAATAATATGAAAAAAGAAGATTGTTACAATATTCTAGGTGCTGTGAAGCTATTTAGTTCAGTAAAAAAAATTCAACAAATATTGTACGCTAAAACAGCAGTGCTATGTTGTCGCCGGACGATCACAACTTGGGTCTACAATGATCTCGTTGTATCGATTCATTATTATATACCGTAAAAAATGATTATTCCAGTTAATTAAAAACAATTATCTTAGATGGCGGTACGTTCTTCATCTAAGTATCGTGTTTTGGAAAATAATTCACCTACACTTCGTTGGTACTTCGGTAGGTATCTTTGATGTTCATTGCGGGCCTACAAATCATATCTGGCTGGTTTATCGTGGAAACAGGGAAATACTAGGGTGATAATCATCATCAACCTATTACATTGTCCCACTGCTGGGCACGGGTCTCCTCTCAGTACGAGAGGGATTAGGCTATAGTCCGTCACGCTAGTCTACTGCGGGTTGGCAGACTTCACATGCCGTCAAGAAAACCTCTCAGGCATGCAGGTGTTTCACGATGTTTTCCTTCACAGTTTTTTTGATAATGCCGTTAGATTAATAAAATAATCTTAGACAAACGTAGGTACTTTAAAAAAACTATACCATAGTATGATGAACTATATAGTATCATCACTAGTACATATAAGTATTATAAAATATACGATTGATAATTTTACACGTAGGAAAAATACGCGGGAGCGTGATCACAGGATGGCATTAATGACTGAACCTTGTTCTCTTAACACAGGAGTGCAACAAGCAAGGGTCACTCAACCTTTTGACCAATTCCCTCCAATTGCGCGAAAATTTATTTGGCTCATGTATGATTCAACTTCAACACAAAATTATCCCAATTTTGGCACTAAACTGCACAATATGTATTTATAACGTTTTATTTAAAAATTAACGCTGCCAAAATACTGTATTTTCATGGGCTTAGGCCGATGCGATGAAAAATGACGAGAAGTGGAAAAATTGTGTCCTTTGATCATAGCGGGACGATGTGTAGTAGATATTACATTAGTGTGAATAGGTCCGATACTACAATTGACCTTTAACCGAGTTGACATAATATCTGGCGTGGTCTCAATTTTGGCAACACGGATCGCGCCTAAAGTGCTTCTATTTTAGGCACATTAACCGCGGTATTCGCCGCTAGGAATAGAAACATTGCTGGTTTTTGCTGAGGATCGATTGTCTAATGAGTCACAGTCGACATGGGACTGCACTTGGCGTCCCCGCTTCTCCCGTGATGGATGACAAATCGCTTTTAGATCCCACGCTACGATGTTTATGCTGGCCCTCCTGAATGACTTACGATTTAAATGCTCTCGCTTTTCATCCGTTCTTAGCGAAATGGGTTTCCATTTCCTTTTTTTTAATACTGATCCGAGAAGACTTTAAGTAAGTAAATAGGTTTTATCCATTACAGTATCACTAAATAGGCTATCATGAAAACTGGAAATTCACAAATTCCGTTTATCAACATAAAAATCTTAATTTCATTCCTAGATAACATCTAAGCACTTACGTATAAGTACATTTTTATATTAGCTATGGTCGGCCAGCTGTCGTTACCAAGTATAATATTATCTTCAATTTAAATCGAATCAAGTGGGTTCAACTTTTTATTTCTAAGAAGAACAATCAGTATCTAACCGTCATTAAAATTGTTGTGATCAGGTAGTAACCACTAAATTATAAAGGCAATTTTATATCTCAAAATGATGTCATGGTATTGCAATTCATTTAAAATTGTTAAACCTCTTTATAAAGCTAGTTTCCAAAGTATTTTTTGCGGATTTGTTGGTCCTACGAACGAACCGCTTAAGGATGAACATGTTATGTATTGTATTGTACGTCATAATCAGAAACCTAGTAAATGCAAGAGGTAAGCGAAAGCGTACCTAGATTGTAGAATACGAACTAATTATAAATATTCCAACCACCAAAGGAATGTTTTAGCAAAAGCTTTAATTGCAGGAAGGTATGATAATTGCAACAAAAAGTCATGAATTTTTAATCATGATGATTCAGCTTGTATTTCTTCACAGTCAGGTGACGTAAAATTTAATTAAGACTTGTTAATATATGTTTACGAGTACTCGATACACCTCACACGGCTGCGAAGCGTATCTACCTAGTAGGACGTTGGTAGAGGGCATTGCCTCTCAAGGACCCTGAATGTTTTTTGCATGTACCGGGCATGCTTTTAGCACGCTACGTCATCGTGGGCGGACTACCCGATTGTTGTGACGGATGTAATGCCAATAACCTTCCATTGTACTCGGTACTGCTAGTTTTGACTAGCTTAAAACTACGGATCTTATAAATCCGCTGGAGCCTCTCTGCTTGTACCGGTGTAGGTACGTGTAGTCGGTAAGTCAGTCGTGTAGGGAGAACAATGCACCCACGTTGCAATGCCACCCGCAAGGACTTTCTTTCCAACGTTTGACACAGATATAACACAAAGAAAACGTCATTTGCAACTAGCTAGAGGATCCCATTCTACTCTATTTTTCTTGAAATAGCTTTGTCTGCAGAATTGAGACGGAGTCATTTAACAAAACAAGCGCCATTCAAAAACCTTTACAGTTCGTAACAGTCATTATAACTTAGAGAGATATCATATTTTTTGCGTGTTTTCGAAGCAAAGTTACAAGTTTGGAGACATAAATAAAGGTTTGTTCCTTACTACGAATAAATGTATTAAAGCAATAGGACTTACGAAACCCAAAAATGAACATGGCAGTCGTATTTCTGTAATCACATTAGGTAACGTGGAATTTGGAGAATGTTGTTAGAGAAGGCACTATGAACTTCCTTCAGCTACCAAGTTCGGAATTCAATAATAGGGCCGATAACAAAAAAAAACGGTTTTCTTTTTGTTAAAGTGTGAATTATACGTTCCCAAAAATAAAGAAAAAAAATACAGCCCTGTGTAAAGAAGGGATCCCTCTGCTGTAACTTTTCTTCGAGGATAAGGGAATTACTTACGACCGACAAGGGGAAAACAAACTACAAAAACGGCATAACATGTTGTGTTCGACACTACCCTTTTCTGAGTACCTACTAGAAGAAATGGATAACGTCATACCTGGTAAAATATTGCTTATACAATGTACGGTTAATATTATAATTAGTTCAGTAGAGTAATTCATCGTACAATTTAATAAATTGTATATAAACCCAAGTCACAAGTTTAAATAACATACCTACACGGTCATTTTGAATTCGAACATGTTTGTTTATAGGAAAAGTTTTACAAATTGTCGTTGCAATATTTCAAAATTCCTGGCAACGGACCCACAAACTGTAAAGTAGAGAGGGGAAAATCTCACAAAAACTGCGTGCAAACTCGAATTAAATAGTCGTATCTCTCTTGTGACAGAGGGAATCCATCAGCGGTCTCGATTGGAACGATAACCAACCCCTGCGCACGCCGCATCCCGCACCCCACTACGAAAAATAAATTGTGATTTGATAGCGCCCTCTAGCGTGCAGACTACCAAATATAATATGTATTGCAAAAAACAACGTCAATTAAAATAAGGTCAGAAACAGATCGAAGCTGTGAAGGTTCAGAATAAGTAAACTAAAATACGCCCAAAGTTTAAATGTGTTAGAGAACTAGCACATCATTAGGATTATCAATTCAAGTAAGCACACAAAATCTTTTCCCCTTAGTAACAAAAAGCTTGCTACTTATACAAGACGTATGGATATAAGAACATTATGCATACTACTTTGTTTTGTAATTTCTTTTAAATTCATTTTATTAAAGAATCTTTTTTCATTAATTTAAATCTTAATTTTTTTATTTTTTGTCAATTTTTGTTTAGACTATTCTGTATTTGAACTTTCACCAACTCCAAATAGTTTCCGTTATTAAACTTCTCGGCAGTATATCTTATACAAATTCTGTTCCATATTTGAATTTATTCAGAGAGTACTTAGCGCCTATTCTCACGTAATGAAATTTGGCCTTACTATAGTATACACGTTTGTTAAATGCAGCATACGTTCAATGTGTATCAAAACACAGGGTAGGGATGTGTTTAACAACCCTTAATCTTCATATACAAAATCTCAAGCCTAATTAATCTCCGTCTTGACAAAGCCCTTGGCAACACACATCCTCGTCCATATTCCAAATGATTTATGTCTACTTTGTTGTAGTGGTGACGTACCTAGTTGTATCAGAAAAATATATTATGTAAGCACATTATTATTTATTGTGTCGCAAATAAAAAGCTTGGTTTGCTTTCAGATACTGAGCCTGTTCACAATATACCTCTAGGGATTCCGCAATATTGTGGAATCAAAGAGGAATTGTAATTTGTAAGTAATTCGCTAGTAACAGCATCTAAAGCTGAGTCAGTCGACGTTCATTACTCACGCATAGCAAGCACTATTCATTTCTCGCTAGGAATTCTCGATTATACATTGAACTATAGGTATCTTTAAATAAATTGTAAAAGGCGTAGGTGGCTGGTGGATTGCGTGGGAGAGATGGGCGGGGGGCGGCGGCGCGGGCGTCGCGTTGCCTACACCACCGAGGCTGTATTTAAAGAAATTCAATACTGACAATATTTCAAAATTGCTTATATAAATAAAACATAAAAGGTCAAATTATACTCAACTTAAATTGAGAGGTGTACCGATTGATGTTTTAACATTCAGTGTAAATTAGACGAAAGAAAACATTTCCTGTTTTTTCCTTTTTTAAATAAGTAGATCAGGCATATTTATGGCATCGATTTTCAGGAAGATCTATGGAGTTTGGTCACATTTAAATATTACTGAAAATCGAAATGCGAAACTCGCGCATATGATTGAAGCTATTGAAAATGATTTAGCTCAGTTTTAACAAACCACCTACATAACAATAAGTAGTGTTGTGACGAAATTAGAAAATTGTACAGAAGATTATACCGTACCTATAGTAGTTTTATGCCAACAGCATTTTACTTTTATCTGAACGCAGTATGCTATAAGAAGATGATTAAAAGTACCTTTGAAATGCATCCAAGACGACGACGGTTTTATTAATACAGGCTGAGATACAAGATTAACGTTGACTACTACTGAACACACCGCGCACGAGGATCTAATGAAAATAAAAGTTTGTGGGTTGGTACGTGACTACGTGTAGCTATCGCAAAACGCAACTAGAACTTCTAGTTACACTCCCGAACTACAGTAATTAAACTTTCTACAGTGTGTCTTATATATGCTTTCAACTATTTTAGACTAACACTTTTTTGCACCTCCATTGCAGGAAGATTATCAACTGAAATAACTAAGCTGCTTGTTTACGAAGAAAACTTGAAAATATGTAGGTACCTGATGGATAAAGACAGATGTTGTCAAAGGCGACTAGATGTGTGTCAGGCAGTTGCGTTGCAGCAGCACTTTAGCAATAACAACATACTGAACGATCACTGTTCATCGACAAGAAACTATTTTACCATTAAGAAAAGGTTCATTTTTGGTTAGAATTAATATCCGGTACCTTTATGTGGTTTTTCGTTTGTGATGCTCACACGAGTAAATGCATAAAGTTATAAGGTCGGTACTATATTAGATCTTTAAGTTGAAACGCACAATGTCTTTGCTTCAGGGGCACTGTTTCACTCTGTAAATGTTCCAGAAAAATCTAAATGAACAGCGTCCATCAAAATATCCAAATCTTTCCATTCGATCCTTCTAGCTCATTAGTAAGCCCTGTTATCGATTTATACGAAGATGTAACCAAAGTAAACGAATGTCTCATTATGAAGATTGAAAAAAATGTAGGACGGCCGTATAAATCTAGAATTTTTTGTGACCATTTATCTTGTTCTAAAAACTAGAACTCTTTTTAACTGAATGGCCAGCAACATTTACAGCATTCATGACATATTTTTAGTTTCTGTGGTTTCTGCAAAATAATAAGGACATTTTCTCTCTACCTATTCTCAAAACAGAAATGTGAAAAGATGAGAACCGCTGAATTAAAAAAATATATGCTTTTGATGAATCATGATAACGTTATTCACATTATTCCCAAAGAGATGCTTATAGGTTCTGAATATGAATTGATTCTAGAAGAATTAGGAAATGTGGCTTTTTTACACAATCCAAGGTACGTTCCAAAGACTACAAATAAAAGTATAGGTATGGAAATTTTGCTATTTTAACCGTCGGGAATAAACTATGTTTTAGCGATAATGGGGAAACCCATGCTTAAAACCGCAGTATTGACACGATAATGGAATGGCGACACAATAAATAAAGTTACGTTGTAGGTATACATCACGCCTGGTATAACACTAAAGGTTAATTAGATAGAGCTTTATTGCTGTAAGCACACCTTTTTTCATAAACAAATATATTCTGATTTCTGCAACATAAGCGAATATGACACACACAAACATATTGAAATAAAACCACTTTGCGGATTTTATCGCGTTAGACATATTGACGTTATTAAATCCCGACCTTTCAGTTTACAGCGTCCAGAAGTATGCCCGTCACCATGGACGCTGTGCAGGCTCCGAAACGTTATATTAGGTAAACGTTGCTTACAACGTTCGATATATGAAAACGGCTGCAACAGGATGGTTATAATGAGTAAGTGGCGTTTACACGAGCCGACGGCGTCGAGCGTCGGGCGTCGGGCCGGATCCTTGACCCCCGTAGTGGGTCGAAGTCGCCCAACCAGACGTTCGCTGTCGGTCGTCGGCGCCCTTCCACGACAAATAAATAAATATCAGTGCACGCACACCGGCTACGAGTCTACACAAAACAACTTAATACTACAAATTCCAACAACACATGTGCGTAATAAAGGCATGAATCATCTTTTGCATCGATCGCGATAGAGAACTTATTAATTACGTATAAATTCTGGAATTATATGAAGGCACTTTTAAAAGTCAATGTTTCACATTTTCTTTTTAACGAGATGGCGCCAGCATCTGCCTGACGACCTCTGAGAATAATTACCGAAACAAATGCAGAGAATCATGGTCTCTCGGTCACGCGGTAGTTCCTAATATTATCAGATATGTCAGTTTAATAATGTAGGGCAATATCTGAAGAGGCCTTTAAATGATTTTGAGTTGACCTGTCCTAACTGACGGCACATACATCGGTCATCGTGTTGCTCAACCATTACACAGGGAGCTCAACGACCCATCATTGATATTTACTACTTGCATTAGAAAAATTAGACATAGCCCGAAACCATAGAAATTGTTTACCCTGAAAGCCTTTCCATAAGATAATGAATTCCCATATTTTTTCCTTTAGAAAAGCTTTTCTTTTCATCGCGCTGGCATTTTACCAAGTGACTTTTTATTCAACTACAAAGCTGTGGTAGGGGCTGCAATCAATGCTCCACAGAAGGAAGATTGGAGCCTAAGCGCTTTTTTTTTGCTTCACTATTAAAACGAAGATTTCAATTGCTTAGATATTAAAATTCTATTGAAAAATTTAACTAAAAAGCCGTGATATGAAAAGGGAGGTATGAAAAGTTGCATTTCATTGAGAATTTACTTTTAATTTAGCTATGTAGAGCGGTGGTTGAATTTTGATGAATAAGTTTCTTTAAGGCATTAGCGTCTTGTGTTTTATATTTTCTTCAATTTCCGTCCGGAAGGTAGTTCTACTTGGTATATTTTTTAAATCATTCAACGAACATAAATCTCTTCAGCTTATTTTATTATTCCGTCTCAAAGCTAACCCACACTTTTTTATCAAGTTTGTTCAACAAATTGCTTTGCGAATATCGTAAGAAGAGAGTATTTTATGGCAAGTCCGCAGCGCGCCATGGTTAGGTAAACACATTTATCAAAATGTAAACCTTGTCAAATCTCTGTGTCAAACAAAAGCAGACATGTCGTAACACAGTGGAGATGTGATACATAACGACCAAATAAAATTATACTGCACGAGTTTGACTAATTCCGAACAGGAACAAATAAAATAAATATAGATACGAGCGTCGTTAAATTATTTATTTCTACGTAGTCTCCTTGTACAAGCATAAATTGTCAATACGATTGTTCCTAATTGTTTTTCAAATCATAAATAAATAAGACCGGAAGAATACATTAAGTTTCTTCAGCAATTAACGGAATACATTTTATAAGTCATTCACCTTTTATAAATAACATTACTACGAGTTCTCAAACAGTTTTTGAAGTTTTGAGAATCAAAGGTATTTGTTATTGTTCCTATTTTTAAAGTTGTGTTTATTTTCCTTCTTAAGAATTTACTTTGAAAGTTTAAGTTTTCGAAAGAAATTGTAAAAGAAAGTGGAAAAGGAAAGGTTGGAAAGTTTTCTTTTTCACAGATGAAGAATATTATATCTTAACTATTACGCTATAGAGTCTTCCAACTAGTGAATACTCTTCTTTTTCCATATCATTATCGTAGCAGAGTAGAGTATTTAGTATATTAGTGCTCATATTCGGCTTTAGGTAAACTACTAATATCAGAAATCTATAGCATTTAAAAAAATATATAATCATCCCTAAAGTTTGTTTTAAACTAAAAGTAATAACGGTTCATCTTGCATGCTGTTTTTCCACTATAGTTAGATAAGAATATCTAGGAACACTATAAAGAATACGATAATTGTCTTAAAAGTTCCCGACCAAGACCGCTCCGTACCAAAAGCAAGGACAAATTCAAACTTTTGTAATTAATGTTTTTCCGTAAGAAAATTACTGAAACCTTTTGCGGCCCCGACAAGTTGGTTGACATGGGTAGCACCGGTTATCCCGAGAAAAGTTCAAGTCCCATCCAAGTTTTTTAAGACGTGACGGAAAATGGCACTGACAAATTGTTAAATTAGGTAAATATAATGCTAAAATCCTTGGCAAGTGTTATAAAACATCATTGTTAATTGCGCCTACGCAAAATTATGTAACAGTAACGGTGGGTTTAGTAGTCATTTTGTTTCGAAGCTTGAACAGAAAGTGGGAGGGGCTAAGTTCAAACCCTGGTGTATTTGTCTGTTCGTGATCCAGGGATGAATATTAGTAATGGATGGCTATCGGATCTCGAAACAAAGTTCTTATCGGCTAAAATAACTGCTTATTTACTTCGAATTCAAAGATATTGAAACCTATTATGAAGATGAAATAGTCACTGGTCATCTTAATGAAACCAATAATATTATTAAATGTAGGACAATCACACAAATGTGTAGTTTAAATTGAGAGATTAATTGCTATTAAAATAAATATTTATTCAGTAAGAGCCTAAATACAATAATGGCCAAATGTACGTAAGCACACCACATTTATAATTTTATTATACGTATGTACTGAAATAATAACTGCGGTTACCATGGTTACGAGATGTCCGCGTAACGGATCTGTTCATGCCATTACTGTTTCACGAATATTTAACGAAATAATCATGGCCAGCTTGATAAACAGAGCTTGCACAAACAGCATTAAATCATTTACATAATAATTTGTGGGCTAGAATTTATATTAAATTCTCACTAATGAGCCCGGAGTTTGGATGTTCTGCTTCTGAAAAGTATATTTCAATGACCTCTTAGCCAAATAATGGCATATCGAGGTCCCTCATCAATTTATTTGTGATTAAATTATTCCTCTTTTTCGAGAAAACTTGACACTTTTTACAGTTATGTTTTTTCGGGTGGTGCGGCTCGGGCGATCTTAATGACACTCTTAGAATATCTCCTATAACAATTGTATAATATGTTTATCAATTTAAATTTTCTTTATTGACAGGCTAGGGAAGGCAGGTAGGTTTTTAGAAGATGGAATTCGACGTAAACTGCTACTTCGAGATGGCAGCCCATAAAAGACGTTCCTGTTACCCAAATATTATTTTCATTGTGATAACCCTAAACATAGCTTACGTATTCACACAAGATGTTACTCGTCATGTAGTAACAAGTAACAAGCTATCTTTATTAATGAGATAACAATAACCTGCTAATTGATCCCCCTAATAAGATCTTAATCCTCTATTAATACTAGATTTCTACATCAACTTCTAATATCTACTAATCTAACAAGTTTAAACTTATAACATCTTTGTTTTGTATGAACATGGCATATTTTGCTCTAACATAGATGAATTCAATACATCTAAAAATTTACAAGGTTTTAAGTTTTGTACCAAAGTGTATTGTTTAGTTTGATCTTAGATTAGTGAAAAAGGCTTTCCCCAAGAGAAAGTGGTGTGCCAGTACCGTAGTTGACATTGCAGATGGAAATTTAAAGTCTCTGCCCACCCCAATTAGGAGACCGGTGTAGTAGTATACCTACCTATATAGTCCCAAAATAAAAATCGCAATGGGTAGACAGTTATTCTATTTCCGAACTAAGAAAACAGAAAAAGACAAATCTTTTAAAACGATTAATATTTAAAGTTAAAAAAAAAAAATAATGCCGGAGAAAGTAAGAAAATCCGCACACGGCACACATATACAATTTTAAAATTAAAAAGCGTTATAAATAGTGTGTTTCATCTCCGTAAAATAGGGGTGCCACTTAATTTTTACTAACGTAACATTCAGTGTTGCTAGCAAGAAAATGTTAAAAAAAACTTTGCATTGTGGAAATATATTAAAAACTATTCATGTATGTAACGTTACTGTGAAGGAGGACATAAAGTATAAACTGTGCGATGCGACCAACAATGGATGGAGTATTAAAAGAGATCTCGTTAGTTTAAACAGTGCCGTGGGCATGGGCCAACCCCCTTCCACTGCCGGTCCCCAGCGCCTCCCACGCACTGTAAAGGTTAAGGGCAAACTATTGTGGATGCGGCTGCATTCTCGCCGCATTCAACTGTGAATCTCTCATCTCATAAATATAAGTTAATATGACTATTGACGTCATAGAATATTACCACCGTATCATATTGCTTCGCACAATGCCCTAACTATCTATAATAACTATCTACGCTATCCCCGCCTATCCTACTTCTATCAAGTACTTCTTTTCTAATAGGGAATACTATCACATCCTACCAACCATATCCTTCCTTTTTACAAATTAATTTAAACTAGGATAATATAACTAGTCGCCTACATAATATATTGAAAGAAAACGGTATTTCATTTATGTTAGTTTGTTACCTTTTACACATTTTTATATTTAAAGCAATTCGATACAACAGATCAATTTAATTTTCTCGGACAAATAATTACGGAACTAATATAAGGTGCAAACAATACTTGATTCATCGTTCATTTATTGACATTGAAAACAAAGGCAATGCGCTAAGACGCACGTGTGCAGTGTGCGTTGTGCCGACACTGCCGTCGACCGAACGAACGGACGAATGAGTAAACAATTTGCACTCGTATAAAACAGCGCAGACAAAGATCAAAACAACATAAACAGACTAAGTAGAAAATAGTGATCAATCAAACAGAAATCTATATTCTTTGGTATCTACAGAAGCATAAAAACACTACCATTTCATTTTATACTACACTAAAACGTAATGTTACGGTAAACATAGTATAGAGACAGTTTTACAATCCTTTGTGTAGGTATATATATAATACTGTAGAAAAGCGGTTATCGCACGAGCGTTATCCAAAAACACGAATTATGAACACTTCAAAATATCTAGCCAAACTAGTTTTTTTTTTTCAAGTAACTACGAACCTTATGTCTTGCGATCATCAACATTCAAACTTGTTCATATTTACATGAAATCTGTTTCGTCACCGATTTTACTGACAAGACATGCCTGTCAGCACACAATCAACATTCAGAAAAATATTTACTGATAGTATCTAGAAATAGTTTTGACAAAACGCCAATGTATTGCCTAGAATACTGTGCACAGATCTTTTGTGTGAATTTGAACAGGATAAAGAAGAATATTTCAACATTCTTGCCCCTGTGGAAGAAGACTTGAAACAAACTAAATAAGAAAACATTCTTTTCAGGTTCCGTGCAAACTCCTGTATCACAGCTGATATTGATTTTTAAACCAGACAGGGCTTGAAACTCATCTCAATTCTATTATTTATGGAGATGGCAACGCTCAAATGCATCCGATAGACTGGTAAACCACGAAGACTGCAAACGCAACATGAAAAGGCTTTGTTCATGAAAAATGCACAGTGTTATCTATTTATCTACTACACGGATTCCGATAATAACACAAAATCATACATGCAATTATACTTACTAATTTTAATTAAAATTACGTCAGGAACTGCGTAAAAGAATTGAACAGATGGTTCGAGGCAGCGCGTGCCATGGACGTATCGCTCTATATACATGCATACATACTTATATATTAAATATATTTAGTTCTTGTATAAATTACACATTGGAACGCAGACACGATGCAAACACGTGCGACTGTGAATTCTATAATAGGTTTTCTATACGTACCTACTTTTATTATATAGTATGTGTATATGTTATGTTTACATGCGCAATCAGCACCTGCGGTTCATTGACCATTTAAACATATATTATGTATACTCACTTCTATACACATATATATTATGATAAACTATATTATTTACAGAGTATAGCGCCGAGTGAGCTTGTTCATTAAAGGAGGGTAACATTGAAATGTTTCATATTATTAGAACGTTACGTAACATACTTAGACCATCACGTTTGTGCTCTCTGAAGGGTTAGGCAGAGATGTGTTTTAGTTCGCATGTAAAATGCGAGCCTATTATCATGATTGAGCACAAATACTCCGAACTACATACTACTAACTCAGAATTTTATAGGAGATCCCATAATGCTCGAAGAAATTAAATTTGATCCCGGGACCTGAAGCTAAACAGCTACATTTACACCCACTGTAGAATAATTAGATTAAAAAAGGGTTTTGTGTTCGTAAGCGATTATAAAACTGAACAACTTTTTATAAGGCTTCCTTTGAATCGGCGAAACTCCGAAATTGAGAGAGAGTTAAATCGTTTATTGTCCTGTTACTCGTAGGCTTAGCGAGTCAACATTTTCATTCAATCCATTTCAAAATAATCAAATCAAACTGTTGCTTGTCTGTATTTGTTTTCGTCTGCGTGCTAATAACATGTTGTCCAGTATATTCATTTAAACAAACTCTAAAAAGGACGTTTTCATTTCAATACGTCTGCATATTTTTCTGTTAGCTTATGTTTATCTTATGTCTAATAACTTAGTGGGCGTAATATAATTTTTAGGTTTGTATTTTCTACATCTGAGATTTGAATTTGATCGGTATCCCACTCCAAAGATCGCAATCGGATAAATTCTGAACTTCCGAATTGATTCATCCAACGTGCAACTATGAAAAAATATCCAAAGTTCTAAATTGTATTTTTCCTAAATGTCATACTAGTTCAAGCCATTTTCTTCCAGGATGTGTGAGGTCACGTCGTACTGTATGTATGTCATCGGTCCCGATTTCCAATAAACTTTGTACCGGTGGCATGCACTCGCCCGAGCACTGGACTTTATTATATTTACTCTTGCATTATTATAGATAAACACTGATTATGACTGACGGCAACATTATAATAGTCAATTATCGTGGACCCGCCTCCCTGTGGCGCCTCGCGGTTCAACAGCCGCCGATCGAATTTAATAAGGCTATTTATAGGTGAATTTTTAATACATTTGTTTTTCACGTATCCCATCTGTACTGTGTTATTGTCAGTGTGTTGATAAAAGCGATACAAGGACGGGAAAGGTCGGAAGAAAATTACCTACTTAAAATGATGACTCATGCTTTCGAGACTTTTTAATCAACCTCTATATATACCTATCACGACTTTGCGAAGAAAGAAAAGCAGCCTTTATAGCTCCATTACTTTAATTATTTTTGTCAACATAATTCACTCTCACGCAACAACGTGCCTTTACTGCTTGCAGGCGCTTGCTACGTAAGGTCCATTTAATAAATCACCGATGCCAATAAAAATATAAATTTTAATAGAGTTATTTAAATTTAGCAAAACAAGGCTTTTAACGACCCCACCATGAATTCAAACTGTGAAGACACAAAGGGGCAGACTGCGGCGCAGTCAATAGTAAAAATAGAACATCGTTATAGAGAATATATTCACAGTTTTATATGGCTATAAATCTCTTTAAATGCATTGTTATACTGCATAGCTACATAACTGGAGGGAAATATGTGGAGGTATTTTTCTACGTTTAAAAGTACTATCGAACATCTTCTTTTAGACCTTCATTAAGCCTTAAAACCTTCACCTTCATTAAGACTGATTATTATGATAATAATTGGAGATAAGTGCGGAAGTATTATGTCAAACCCACGAGCCATAGGTACGTTAGCCGGTGAAAGTGTTAAGTTATTCCTGCTTAATTTTATCTTTGTAATTCTATGTAGGTACGTATACTTGTATAATTAATTATGTTACTGTAAAAGTCCGAACTACGGTAAATTTTCCAGTAAAATCTAAGATTTACCAACGAATAACCCATAGTTAACCCATTTGGGGGAAGATGGGCCTACTCCATATTATTAGCAGTACATTTTATATGAAACAGTTAAAGCAAATTACAAAAAGACTTGGCTACTTCAGAAATATTTTCGCAGTAAATATTTAAATAAGTTCCGATAGCTTCACGCTGTGAATTAGTCTGGGGCGAATTATTTTTCCAATTTTTTTCCAAGAAAGCCAGTTTTAATTTATCATTTAGGTTAAGTAAAAAAACACAAATACCTATTCCGTTTAGCTTTGGGATCGTTTTTACTACAGTAAAGACCGTTTTATGTGTGTGTTCATCATTGAGGGAGCTCATCGGCAAACAAGAGTGTTTGCTCTCTAAATGGGAAACGAAAATCATGTTTACTTTTTAGCTTTACAATTATTAAGTCACTTCAATATGTCAGCCGAACGCACATTGCTTGACGGTTTTCATTATAATTCATGCGATGAGAGTGACGTATAAGAATGGAGTAGGATCGTATCTTCAATAAATTCTGTGGCTTGTTTTAGATGTTTATAACCGGCTTCATGCTCTAATCGTAAGACGGAAGGAGCGCGTAAAATCGATTACTAAGATAGTATGTAAAATCGATGACACTTTCCTAGAAAAGCCAGACAGAACCATTTTAAACTAAGGTTTTTGACCCCGGGTTCATAGTGCATTATATTTCGTAGCTCCACGTTGCCTATGCGACCTTTGAAATGTAACTCACGTACATTTATCATGGAGTCCTCTCGTCAATCTAACTAATTGGTCTAGGTTCGTTTGCAACTATTTACTCACGTTCTGTATTTGATCCATGGTATTTTCTACTTTTACTAACCATTCAAACGATAGATGTGGAATTACGAGCGGTAAATACCGTTAACGGGTGTGGCTGCCATTCGCACGTGTGTGGGGCAAAGACCTCGAGATCGGACCACACTTCGTCATCTCAAATCCTATCAAGAAAATGTATAAAAAATGGTAGTTTTTATTTGGTACTACTAACATGACAAGCATACATAGCCTATCATCAAACGGACCGTATTTTTTGTTAGTCAGAACACACACATATATTTGATAATTTGTAAACAGTACAGTCTGTAATTTGAAATTTGTACTTCACTGAGGCGCGGATCGGTCGCGGACTTAACAAATGTTCTTGCAAATAGACCCTGAATGCTTCTGTTTACTGTAAGTGCTATCGTATCATTTGTAATGAAGGAAAATGTGTGGACCTCGTTTTCTTCGCATTATAAATAAGTTTTTTGTGGAAGCACTTTGGAAGCTGCCTCATTGTTCTAATGGTCGTAGGTGCGGCTGCTGAGTATATAGTGGTCCCAGTTTCGGTTCTTTCTTATGACATTATCTGTAATATCTCAGGGGCGGATCAGGTAGGCTCGACCTATTAAATGAGTCCTAAAAAGTGCAGGCGAATTAGGTGATATTGTGTGGTGTGTATGTTATGTTTTGGAAAGTTAAGACTCAAGGGGACTTCCCGTATGCTATCAAATCATATCAAAACATATTTAAAAATAAAATGTCACGTGAACACAATTGGTGTTGTTGTCATTATCTTTAACGATAACCTGTTTGATGGATCAGCAGTGAAACTTTTTATAACAAATGTTTGGATTAACAGTATTTATGTCAATGACATATTGTGCACGTGTTGGGATTATACGTAGAAGTTTCTTTTTTTTAAGTATTTATGTATCTGTTGTGTTGTGTTGTTGTTTTGTTTCTAAAGTTGTTCTATAGCATAGATTATGATCCCGCCTCCACTAGCCTTGCCTGATCCGTTTGTTAACCTTTTTTTTTATAGTACTTAGTAGAAAAGTACCTACCTATGGAGTAACTCGCGATAATTGTGATACATACATACATACATACCATCACGCCTGTATTCCCCGAAGGGTTAGGCAGAGGCGTACTAATGTACACCCACACTTCGCCGGTATGTTTAGGTCCCATGTAATAGGGGGCGAGCCTATTGCCATTAACCGGGCACAAATCCAGAGTCCGAGCTGCTACAGGCAATTTCATAGAAAAACCCAATAACACTTTGCTCGACCTGGGAATCGAACCCAGGACCTCTTGCGTAGCAGTCGCGCTTGGGACCTCTAGACTAACGAGGCAGTCAAATAATAATTGTGATGACTTCCCAAAAGCCCGTCTTAGAGCTCACCTACGGTGAATAAGGAACTCTTGTGCAATATGTTATGTTTCTAGAGCCATCTGTTTGAGCAGTGGGTTGTCTGTCAGTCGGTGATAGAGTTTTAGCAAGTAGATGTGACGTGTCAGACATTCAGGAAACAGCACAATTTCTTTTTCCCGATTTTTGAGAATTAAACCGACCCTGACGCTAATAAATATAAAATCAGTTCCTTACAAAAGCAGCAACAAGTACATAATATGAAAACACAATACATATTTAATTTAATACTCAAGCACTGTGAAATTACAAGCCGACAAACGTCTAGTGAGCGAACCAGAGACAACATTCGTCCATGTTTTTAGTCTTAATTGAGGCGAAAACAGCCCAAAGTTGGCTGGCAGTGCTCATTAAGAACAACAAACAAGTAGCTAAGTACTGCAGCCAAGAGACACTCGCGAACGAACTAATCGGCTTCCACCGGGGAACGCTGCCGAACTGAGATGTTACAACACCGATTTCGACTAAGTATCACGTTTAAAATACTGTTGATATTATATTTACATGTTGCTATACGCTTTTAGAGACCATTGGACTTATGTAAGGTAGCTGACGCATTATGCATTAATTTTGAACATCAACAATAGAACAACGCAAACGCAACATAAGTTTTCACAAAAGTAAAAGTAATTAAAAATTACTTTTAAATGATAATTAATACATTGTATGTAATATGAAAAAAAGACTTGGCTTTTTCCAAATAAAATGTAATAAAGGGAAGAAGATGATGATAACGAAATAGGAGGCAAGCCAATTGCCGTTTACCGAATGCAAACTGAAACTTCGAACTGCTACGAAGATATTTGGGACTTAGGACCTCAGGCTCGGCAGCCTCGGTTGCTGCCTAGAGACAAATGCGGTAGGCAACAAATAAAGTTAGAGATAGAATATATGATTACCTACAATGTACAGTTCCACGTCTCGCCTACACTCGCTAACTCCTAAAATAGGAGGTGTACCGTATGTAATTGAAAAAAGGATTTCGTACCCAATCCCAAACTCCGGACTTCTACAGAAAAAAATCTAGCAGTATTCATATTAATTTATGTGTGTTTGATTCGTAGAACCTGAAATCCCCAGTAGCGCGTACTACTCATACTTCTGTTTGTAGTGGATTATTACAAGGTCAATAATCCTGTAATAATAATAACCTTGTGATATATAATTATTAGGGGACCATTTTAATTTCAAACAGCTAACCTTATAAAAAAGCCTGTAATTAAAAATGGTGGTCACAAAGTAAAGTCTCTAGATAAGCCTTGTTCAAGTTTTATTATAATCAAGTGACCGAGTGGATTTTACGTAATATTAAAAATAACTTCTATGTAACATTAGATGTCTAAACAAAAATACCTTCGGTTGACGGTATTCAAAAGTTGTTGTACTTGTGTGCAAGTAAAGGAACAAGGCTTTCTACAAACGAAAATCTTTTCAAACCCGAAGTAACGCTCATAGGGAAAAGGCAAAAGTGATTTATGTATGTAGCTTTCTTTTGTTGAGGCAATACGATTGAAAAAATTGTATACCATTTGTGTGTATAGATTTTCTCGATGTATCTGAAATACGTGGCTTATTTTAACGGGTTCCAAAACTAAAAAGGTTATTTAAGAAAATGTTCCTGAAGTCTGTTGTAAATCGGAGATTTGAATTTTTAGGGACTGTTCTGCTTATTCAAGCTAAACGGCTACACTGCAACAAGTTATTGCAGTATATTCTAAAAGTTAGGTACTTTGGTAGACAACTAATCCATCTTTTTATACTTCTTATGATTGCCTATCGAGATATTAAGATCACTCATCACATAATGATTCAATAGTGATTAAAATTAGGTACTATTAGGTACTCGTATTAGTTATATGTTCAGAAAAAAAGCTCATCGTCTGCTTGCAACCATTGCCCTTGCGCAGTTAACTAGGTACCACTAAAGTGGTAACTACCACCCACTAGTGACCATTTTTCGTCATATCTCTAGTTTTACAAAATCGTGCAACTTAATGTCTAAAATACTTTTATTTCATACTTTACGCTGATCCTCTGAGCATTATTTCCTAAATATCGGTATTACGAATTTTTAGATCATTTTCACAACAAAGAAGAATAACACTTACAAGATAACCGTCTCTGAAATACGGATAGTGTGAGCAATAGTAAACTTTTCAAAATTACATTGAATAACTTTGCTAAATGTTATAGATCGGCTTATTTAAGCAAACGCCGTTTAACCACAAACCCTTCTTATGTTTGGTTTGCTACCTGAAATATTCCAATAAATCAATCCCAAGTTATTGCGGCTGAAATGGGGCAATTTTTTGTATTTGGTTCCTATATTTCACCAACCTTTTGATAACGTAACATATTTCTCACTCAGAAAAGAGGCTAAGGCAAGCGTCATTTAGTATAGGGACTGTAGCGACCCTTCCATTCGGTTCCACATGACTGGCCGCCTTTACGTGTGCGCCCGAGCTACGCAAGGATTTACAGATAAGTAATAAAACGTAATGCGTTTAAACTGAACGCAAAGCCTCGAATGCTAACATCCTATTAGTGGAGATTAATGTTTTATTTAACAGCATACACATGTTAAGGGGAATGCAAAGTGAAGGTGCGAGACGCACTGCCACTGTAATGAAATCATAGATTGTCTTTTGTCAGTGTTTTGTCCCCATCGCGCAATGTGCCTAGCATTTTGCACGTGCCGTTGTTTGATAAATAAATTGTCATTAATTTAATGTTATTGTAAAATAGATAATTGTGTATTTTCCATTCACATTTGTTTAAATTGCAATGCATCAATTTTGTAATATGCTTTGTCAGTGTAGGTGTACTACTTAGCTTGAAAAAAATTAAAACGATGATGGAAAGATTTCAATTATGTTATTCTTTATCAGGAAGATACATAATCACAATCTTGCGCAAATAGAAACTCAAAACTCCACTTGGAGTTTCTGAAAGGCCTAAGGTAAGTTATTTCACCTTAAGAAAAACATTTAGGTATGTAGGTAGGTACTATGAGCATAGGACAACTACATAATAAATTTTTATCATTACAGTACAGTACAGTTACATTTAAATTCATAATTTCATATGTTACACTACAATACATTACAAAAAAATATTCAGTAAAATATTAATAAAATACTTTTAAATATAAAATTATAAATAAATGTTAATCTACAATGACCAAATCGTCTTTAATAAATAAAGAAAAACTATTTATAGATACGGAATATCATAGAATAACTATAGACAGCTGAATCGATGTTTCCTCGATGACAAGAATAAATAAAAGAATGGAAGGAAAATTATTAAACTTTTTCTTTTAAACACAGCTGTATTTTCGCTTTTAATTATGTTGTACCTACTCATCTAATTTTACTTTAGCCGATAAGCTCCACGTTCCTCTGGCTTAATTTTAAACTGTTTTACTGAACTTGGGTTCTGTGTAAATAAAAACTCACGAACATAAAGAAAATCTGTTTATGTGAAAAAAGGGAAAAACATTTTGATGAGATTTTGCAATTAATGGAACTGGCAATACTGGGGTTTTTTTTTTCGAAAAGGGAATTTTAATTATTTGTACTACTTGGTAAATATTATTTTTTTATAAAGAATGAATTTGCGTTCGATCACTAACACACCTATAACTAACAAAGGCCCCAAGTTTGGTATTGTATTGTTAAACGCATGCGGACTTTTTTGATAGTTTTGGCTGTCAAATCAGTCTCTCTTTGTGTCTTTTAGAGTCATTGGACGACCATTCAATTACAATTGAAATAGTGGACCCCTCGAATATAGTGAGCGACTTTAGTGGGAATACTAATATATGTCAACGCCCAGCATTATATTCCCATAATGGTCCACGATGTCACGAATGTCACGATCGGTGTTACCATTGATTGACATCTTCAATACATTTTTAATTCATGATGATTAAAAATAAATTGCTTAGTAACCCTTTTTAACCGATGAAAAAAAGGAAGCGGTTACCAAGTTGACACATAACATTACATAACATACCATCACGCCTGTATTCCCCGAAGGTTGAGGCAGAAGTGTACTAATGTACACCCACGCTTCGTCGGTATGTTTATGTCCCATGAAATATGGGGCAAGCCTATTGCCATTAACCGGGCACAAATCCAGACTACGAGCGGCTACTGAGAATTTCATAGAAAAAAGTCAATACCACTTTCCTCGTCCTCGGAATCGTACCCAGAACCTCTAGCTTAGCAGTCGTCCTTGGGATCACCAGACTTATGAGGCAGTCAAACGAACGAACAATCAGTCACACGAACAATTTACGAAAATACCAAAAAAAATGGCGGCCAGGGCGATGTGATCACCCTTAAACTGAAAACGGTGATAATTCATTCGGAATTTATTCGATTCAATTTGTAGTTATCTAACCAATTACTTAAAACCAAGTAATCGTAAAAACTGCCCCATCCCTTGATGAATTCGTTGCTATTAATCTCAATACAAGGGCAATATGCAAATGACTAGTGAGGGCTACAAAGGTAAATTTTCACCTCCAGGATATTGGAGTGATATAATACATATGGACGAAATATTTGTGTTTTCAAAAATAACTATAAGTAGAATATAAGCATCAGTACGCACGGCTACACATCAAGCTATACAAAACCAGTATAGGCTGGTCTTGAATCGTACGGGAAACCTTTACTATGGGAGGTCAGTCTAAACTGGATGTTTAGCCGTGTGTACCTAAACGAATTAGATAACTAAAATAAACACTAATTGTAATTAAATATTTAGAGAATTGTATTATGAACACACGGCCACACATCAAGCTATACAAATCCTCTCTCACATTGTAAAGGCTTATAGTATATTGCGAGGCTAGCGTATACCTTCTGGATTTGTATAGCTTGATGTGTAGCCGGGCGTACCATGTAACTTATTCGAAAGTACAAATTAAACCACTATTAATTGAAACTTTAAAATACTATCTTTATCATTTTATGGTCAATAAAATGAGACGGCTATTCTTGGAGAAAGCTACATGCAATTATTTGTATAGACTAGGTTATAATATGATCGTTGTTAAAGTGGAATAGTACATAATTAAATTCCAAAGCTTTTTGCAATATATAAAAAGATAAGTAATTGAATCTTCTTTAAATTTATTAAATATTATCGGAATCAATAAGTTATTTCGCATGTTATTTATTGATCAATTAAAATTTGAACTCATAACCTTTCACTATTATATTGCAATCAAATTACACGAGTAAAATGACCTTTCATTTTGTTCGTAGGCGTGAACCGAGATGTGCAAGCTGCAGCACAGCCTCACACAAGCGCAGACCAACCTATATCTATAAGTAAACGTATAATGCACAAGTACTAACATGCGAAGTCAAATAAAAAGGAGCAAAGTTTTTTATACAAATAGAAGGTGCACTTATTTCTATAAATATAATAAACTATTTAAAGAATATACCGGTCGTCATAGGTATCTAACCAGCCGCATAAACCTATTTTATATATAAACTACTACACATATAACTCCTCTACCTTTACTATCCACAGTTTATTTACATCTAAAAGTCGTTAAGTTAAGTTAGCAAATACGATTAAATGGTACTTTTAAATATCTGATCCTATTCATAAAACGTAGCAACTTCCGATGTCGGCGTAGCGCGTGTCTCTACAAGTGTTTATTTACCTATCTACGCGCACATACAGCGATCTCTTGCAATACAATAATAAGGAGCTGATTGTGTCATAATATAATTAGCGTTCGTACGTAAAATCAACTCGGATACGTTAGCAGGCTTCACGTGACGTAGTTCGTAGGCTATATGCTGCTACGAGATCGTAGCGGACACCATATGTTCGGACCACGAGGGCACCGATCGATACGCGGCTAGGCGGGCGGCATGCACTTACCGTGGTCATCTTGAAGTTTAACTTGCGCTGCAACGCAGTCTCGAGGTGAAGAGCCATTATAATGGATTTTACGAACGATTAGTGAGAGAAAGCCCGACAAAGCACTATAACAAAGTTTTCTGAACCGGCGTTAAGTAATAACTTCACGTGTGACGTACGTAGCGACTTCAGCGTGGCGGATCGCGTGTTCACGCGGCCATTTTAGCCGCCTGTCAAAAGGTTTGAGTTTTCGCCGCGTGGCGCCACTGCCGCCAATCGTTACGTCTGCGCAAAAATAGTCGACAGCGGAGAGCGGGCGGTGTGCGGCGAGTGGCGGCGGCAAGGGGCGCGTAGGGCGCGTACACCGCTACAGGTTACGAGATTTTCCACCACCGATTGATTTATAGTACAACTTGTAATTGAGTTAAAAGTTACACTTTCGATACGAACACACATTACGAAGAGAGAGTTTAATCCCTATTTTATACTTTCTCTGAAATATTTATTGTTGGATGATACAGCGTATTCGTGTCATGTGCTCTGTCAACTTTATGTTTCCCGTACTTCGATCAAACTTCTTGACTCGATCTATGAACTCAAAATTAAATTATTGGGGTTGCGCGACACTTCCTTGAAAGGGGTCGGCCCCTTTCAAATTTCACATAAAAGCGTTAATACGCTTTATTAGTATTAACGGAAAATGAAACAGTAAATGTATATTTTTTTAATAGATATAGGTATAATACTCAATATTAAGGCCTCACTGGTCTATTGCTCGCGGGGGTGACTGCTGAGGGGTCAGGCTCAGAGGAACCCAGGTTTTTTTTGAAACCCAGGTCGTGTAAAGTATAATTAAAATTTTCGAATGAAAGTCTCGGCTTCGAATTTAAATCGATGACAATAATCTAACCCCCTATTTCATGGAACCTAAAATCATAAACAGGCAACTGTGAGTGAACTTTTCCGCATAACCCCTTCTGGTCATACAAACTTTAAGCTAAGATACCAATTGATGTGTTTGAAAATTATCGATCAACTATCTTATAATGTGTCTTATGTGTTCTCGTCACAAATGAAATAAGATATAAAGACACATGAGAAGAACAAGCTATTAAACTCGTCAGAGACACGCCACGTGTCACTAAGCGTGAAATGCCAAGTGCCATGAGCCAAGTGCCACAATGGGAACATGCAGCGGCACAATACAAAAGAGTCGGCAATATATTTTGATTAGCACGCCGTATATTACGCGACAGACATCAAAAACGAATTACTGTGCCGTTACTCGTATGTGTCGAGTCGAGTAACTTTCAGGATAAAGGGCTTTAGGGGAAACTGTTTTTATTTATCGTGATTGGCATTCGATTTCTGATTGTCTGCCGTCCTATATACCGACACCTACGGACTAACGCTGGGTGAACTAATATACGAGTACACATCGTTATCGATTCTAACTTTTCTGTCTGGCTCTTTTTACTTATGCGTTAACTCTGGAGTGGGAAATTATTCTAGAAGAAATAAATATAAAATTTGTTTTAAATAAATGTGGAAAAGAAGCCCTGTGGTTTAAAATCTTTATGATCATTTTATTATGCAACATGCTACGTCACTATCACATAGATGGTCAGGTACAAATATACATACATACATACATATTTTCACGCCTGTCTCCGATGGGGGTAGGCAGAGACTATAGATTTCCACTTGCTACGATCCTGGCACACTACTTTCGCTTCATCTACATTCATTAATCTCTTCATGCATGACCGACGGTTTAGGGTGCTCGGAACCTGGCCTTTTTTAAGAACATCCGCAATTTGGTTGCGGTACGTTCGCCGGGGTCTTCCCCTTCCAACTCGTCCATCCATACTCACCATATATACTTGTTTCGTCAATCTCCGTTCATCCATTCTCTCTACATGACCAAACCATCTTAACATACCTTTCTCAATCCTTGTTACTACATCTTCTTTCACTCCACAATGCTCCCTTACAAATATAAACATGTACAATACACTCCAACCTACACTAGGTACTCTATAAAACAAATTCAGGCGAGTTAGCGTCTGGATGAAGCGCTATCAGCGGGCGAACTTTAAATCCGACGCGACCGTGCAACATTAATGAACTCGCATCACGTTAGTTGTACCATCGCCGGGTGTAGGTAAACAATTCAATCAGAACATCGAGTGTGTCATTTACTAGCACCAGGAGCGATTAATAGCGGGTTTTATATTTAAAAAAAAATGGTCTAATTCAGATTGGATTGCTGCACAATCATTAATTATATATTTTTTTAAAAAGCTTACTAGCGATATGGGTCACACATTAATAGTAATCTTGTTAACCCCTCGTGCTAAGCTAAATGCTTGTGTTACGAGTGGGTTCACGTCGGTAGTGCACTGGGTGGGTTTCGAATGATCGCAAGTCCGACTCTGTAGCCATTAGGTGACCGCCGCTTAAATCCATCATCCTCTTATCCTTTCTCTAACTATATTAGATCAGCTTACCAGACTGGCTTACAGTCAAGCAGAAGCTGCTTAATATCATTATTTTACATTGTCATCAGACTTCCGTAACGAATTTCTATGCATATCAACATGTTAAGTTCGAAAGCAGCAGTTGCGTAAAAGTTGTACAGTAACCGCTTGTCGTGGCATGGACAGATGCGTAAGAGTGAAGATGAAAGGAAAGTTTTTAACACGATTGTGGAAGGATATACTTCAGAGAAGTGGGAGACTAAAGAAAATATGTACCTATTATGGAGTTTGGGACAATTGAATTGGCTACAAAGAAAGTGAAAACATACCTACTGCCGTAACTCCAAGTAAATTGGAATAAGATCAGGGGGATAGTTATTTAATTTTATTATTATTGATTTACTTTATCTAGAATAGACTTACGTATCTACATATGTATGTCCTAGTGAATGGCTTATCTTTTTTTGTAGTGTGAATAAACCTCACGGATCGCCCGCTACCTGAGAAGGTAGCAGGGTATTGTTGTGTAGCTGACGATGGCTTACCCATAAAAACTGTGCAATTGGTTTTATTCTGATTGTAACCACGAACTAAAATAAAATAATCCATCGCTAACAGACCGACCTAGACCTAGCTTCAGTTTATATCGCGCACTGCTCAATGCGGCGACATAGTTAACTCTGTGCCTACGCTACTATATATAGTACAAACAATGTGTGTCTGTTCAATGCAAACGGAAACTTAACTCTGGTAGCAGTGCGCCGCCTTGAGGAAATGATTGACATTAAAAGATTTTTCCTCTTTAATTATAACATCACTGCCGTCTGGTTTTGTAAAAATTCATGTAGCTAGATTCATAAACTTAAACTAAAAGATAACCCTTGTGTATACTTTGGAAAAGTGGCCCCGCCACGATAATGTTTTCTTAGAAAAGTTTACTTCCAAAAAATAAAAGATACCTACCTACATACGACGTTATTTTACTGTTAAGGAGTAGGACACATCTTCACAAAACTCGGAATTATGAGTTTCCCTTAGTAAAAAATATAATATTTGATGCATTCAAATAAGGGTTTTATAGAGAGGGAGAGAAGTTATAAGTGAGATTTAATAATATGTATGTACATTTAAACCTTTTAAAATAATTGAGTTTTTGATCAGTAGGTACCTAAGCTAACGTTTTATTGAAAATGTAATACTGGAAATTCCTAATTAGTCAATATCAACAGACCCACTACAGACCAGGTTTGCAACGCAAATGAAATCAGGCTTCAATAACAATTCCTAATTGAATTCATGCTAACCGTGTCATCCAATGTTCAACATTGATAAATTAAATAGATACCACTCGGAAATTATTGAACATTTACATCAACTTTTCCGGACGATATCAATTTTTTTTTTTTTTTTTAAATCTTACTAGTAATGTGGGTCACACATTACTAGTATTCTTGTTAATCCCTCGTGCTAAGCTAAATGCTTGTGTTACGAGTGGGTTCACGTCGGTAGTGCAATGGGTGCGGTTCGAACCGGCAACCACAAGATCGCAAGTCCGACGCCCTAGCCATTAGGCTACCGCCGCTTCTAATTTTACAAAGTTGTTGATATAATCTACATTATTAACATTGAACTTGTGTGTAGTTGCGAGATAAATCGTCGAGGGAAGTCTTAAAAGAAAGATTATAAAAAAGGGAAATGTTTCAGTAGGAAAATACACCTACAGAACCTCGCGAAAGGTCTCTCTAGTCTCTTTAATCAAAGCAATATATTTATGACTGGCAACAAAGTAAAATAAAGTCGTTCAAGATGTAGCAACCCACATATCGTTATCATTATTATCCACAGCCCGATTTCAACCACTACTGGGTAGTACCTAAAGGCCACTCTTTTGTAGTTTCAATGGCAGAAATAAAAAGACAACATAATCTTGGGCTCGTGGCTAAGTAATAACAATGCTGATCAATCGATAAGGTTAAGATGCCGTCGTCACTTTATGGATCTTGAGAACACGTATTGGTCCTTGTTGTAACACAAACAGACAGAATCCCGAAGAAACCTATAAACCAGTTATATAGGTAACGGAATTGCAGAGACCTGGGGGGACTAAAATCGGCATTATTTATTTTAATCAGAGCTATTGGCACCCACTGTACTTTAAGTTTTGAAATCTGCAGCGGCTATAACTATTCTTAGATCTGGAAGCAGATCTTAGAGCTTCTTATGTAAAACTTTTTAATGAGAATACTTCTAATAAGCTTAAAGAGTCTATGCGTCATAGAGAGCTTACTTCTTTTCCCTGTTATTATAATCGCATGAGTTCGGTACAAATAATAGAACTCCATTTTTAATGAGAATGATTTCTTAAGACTATGCGTCATGTCGATATACCTTTATTAGACCTTACCTCACACAGAACAATTAAAACCTCTTTTCTGTTGGCCTTTCTCCACAATTACAGCCACAGAACAATTAAATCCCGTGGACGAACATACGCCGGCTAACCTGTGCAAATCCTAATATAATTTCATGGTGGCTACACCGTACCTAGGCGCAGCTATGACTATGTAGTTATGTACACACAGACCGTACGGTTGGCAGCCAGGGGGAATAGTAATGTGTTGTTAACTTACAGACTTGTTAAATTGTATGCACGTCTAACTTACCTGATTTATATCCACCATTAATGTTATAGTTCGTGTGTTCCTTGGATTTAATATTCGAAATAAGTCATGTTGATTTAATAACCATTTTTCGGAGTATATCTTACATAATTTCAAGACGCTATCAATTTTGATGTAATAATGAATTGAAAACTAGATTTTGAAACGTAACCACTTACTTAATTAACTTTAATTATCTTTAGGCTCAAAGGGAATACACATAAGTGTTAAGCTTCAAAACAAACATAACATTGCTATTCTAAGCACCTAAATAACCTAACACTTAATCGGAATTTGTAGTTACATTTAGTTATAATATATACGAATGAATTATTACAGTAAGTCGAAAGCGGAGAACAAATTATAACATATATTCTGCGATAAAATCAGTTTGTATTGAAACAAATAACAAGGAAAAATCAAATAATTCTCCCTTATAATAGTCGTAATCTTGATTGGGACAACGGAACTCAAGTGCTTACCAAACTGGTCGCTGAAAGAACAATGCTCACTCGTGAGCCCTTCATTCTTGAACAACAAATCTTCCCTACTAGTGACTGTAGTTTGCTCATTTGGAAGAAATGAAAGAGGGCCCTTGTCTGAGCCGAAGCCTCCACTCTTTTGTTGGAAACGCGTTTGTTCTCAGTGGCCATTTCACAAATTGCGACCACCTTCCATTGTCTCCGTATAAATTAGACGTAAACGTTCCGCTTCATCTCGTTATCTCCAAGAATTTTGAATAAACACCAGTTTTTAGACGACGAGGTAAATGAGCCGACCACAAACTTTGAGTTAATGTATGGTAAAAGCTTTGTAAAATATATATGAGTGGAATTATTTTAAGTACTTAATTTTCAACGCTCGACGTCCAGTATTTATTACTTTACTCAGTGTATCTTTCAACATAACTTAGGTGGTAGGCGTTGAGTAGTTTATGTATGGTATACGAAGTACATTTACTTGTTTATTGTTTCAGACTTATAATTAAATGTTTACGTGCGAAGTAGATGGTGTGAAATAAAAAAAACTTTGTATTTCAAAGCTGTCTCGGAAAGGGACAGAAATCGATAAAAGTTTAAATTGTGCTCAGTCATCGTGCAAAGCTACAAAAGGTTCCGACCTTTGAATGTATTCATACCTCCAATATAATAGTCTCGTCTCGAATGTTTACAAAGTCCTCCACACAACGCCTCCCCTTGCCTATACAACCGAACGCCGCGCTAAAATAATTCCGATGCAAGTTTTCACATAAAAACTACATTTTGATTGAAGAAAGAAGTGTATGAAAAATTTCACAGAACATTATTTCTGTGTGTCGAATGAATAGTTATTTGCTTGGAAGGTTTACCCCTCGCAGACAAGACAGTAATCACGAGCTACTGGCAAGTTTGCTCCACGCTTGTGTCTGGCTTAACTCAAGAACCACTGAACAGACTTTGATAGGACTTACATTATTCGAAAACTTGTTCTTCGAAGAACGTATATTTAATAATTTCGGTATGAGAAATGTTTCAACGTGTTAACTTGTAACTTACATGTTTTGTGAACCGTATTTCGGGGAGTACGGTAATAGGACGAGAAGCAATTTATTTAAGCCTGCACCATCATACCATCACACCGGTAATCTGCGATAGGTTAGGCAGACGTGTTCTCAAAGTCCACCACCACATCACATCCACCACAGTTTGTCGGTACGTTTTAAGTATGTGTGTAATATGTAATAGAGCGGACCGATAAAAGTATGTAAAATACAATTACATAAGTTCCCATTTAAATTTAAGTTCAACCTTGGCTGGCATATTCAATTCAGTGATTGACACCTTAGAATTTCTGTATTTACCACTTTACTAATTACGGAAAATAATGATGGGTCTGATGATTCGACGTCAGCCAAAGTCAAAGCCCTGTTACATTTTCCGTACTGAAAAAAAAATATTCTCTTTAAAGCTAACACGTGAATAGTCTTACCGAATTTTTAAGGTCACTCACTGTCAAGGTCTCGTCGCCGTTATTTCTGTATCTAAATTTAGAGAGATTTAGTGTCTATTGATTGAGTTCGTCTGGGTACCCAGCACCGTATTACCAAATATTCTACCGCTAAACAACATCATTGTGTACCGGTTTGAAGAGTAATGTACCTAGTCAGTAAAATTGCTGGACACGAGATTTAAGGCGTTTCTGACGTGACGAGATGACGACGCGTTTATGATTACACTAGTGTTGCTAGCGTCTTGACTGCCATTGCCGCACACCATTAGGCGGGCTGTATGAAGACAAAATTCGGCGTTTTCAAAATAATGTTTATTGGAGCTTGGGACTAGGGGCCTGTCGATAAATGTAACTAGATAATGTATTTTCAGTAGACATTTAATTAATCATTTTCATGACCGTTGCGGTTGTTGGGGTCAAAATACGCATTGAAGTTATTTGCTGAAATAAACAGACAAAGGTCGTAAATAAGGACACAAACAAAGCTTAAACTTTTAATGTCTGTGCTGACAATGGGGCATACTTGCTACATATTGGAGACCATCAACCCCATTAAGGTATTGCTAAGTATTAAATTTTTCGATATTAGGTAGGTACTCTGCAGCAAAATTTTCGTCAAAATCAATTATACCAATAATTACCTCTCTACGGGAAGTAGGTAAGAGCAATTTACCGATTTCAATTCGCATGAAGGAACCCTTTGTTATCAGGGAATGAGCTATTACAGACGATTCGATTATTATTCTTACTGTCTGCTATTCTTAGAGGTTTTAGCTCTGCCTAATGAAAAACCTTTGTTAACATTTACATTATCACCAAATGAATAAGAGATTGTCGCGACTGTAAAATTAAAATTCTAGGTGTTTATCTTTAAAAGTGTATTTAATCCTTGACGAATCTGGTAAAATTATTTTGTGTCAACATAAAACCGCAGATTGATTTTATAGTGATGCAAGCTAAATGCAACATGCAATGTAACCGTCAGTCCTACAAGAAATAATGGCATATTTTTATCACAAATTGACCTCCAATAGATCGGCTATTCATAAAGAATTGTCAGGATACGTACTAAACTAGAAGGAAAACGACAAAATGAATATTTTTACGAGGTGGAAGCGGAGTATTGGATGCGGAGTCCCGGCCTCCCCGAGGCTAGGCGCGCACACTTCACACCGATGTTTGTGGAAATACCACCAACTTTTTAAAGACTTCCATTTTCAAATTTATTTGAACAAACTTGGATATCTCCTTTTACATTATTTATGGAAATCGTAGAAAGAGGCTTTACAATTATTTTCTATGAATTTCATTTAGAGTATAATTCCTATAATAGTAAACATAAAACTTAATTATCTAAAATATTATCGCTCTTCATCACCTTATCGTCATTGTAAGTATAACATTTATTTTTATATAAACGTAGGTATATTTGAAATGATATTTATTTCTGTAAATAGATAATTTAAGATTCTTTTCCAAGTCGTTTTATTACATTTTGTTTTTAACTAGGTGGCGCGGACATTTCCTATCTGGCGACCTCTGAGAAGAAAATGTCGAAACAAACTCAGAGAATCATGGTCTCTTTTAAAGTCCAGACAATAGTTATATTATATGCGTATGTAGGGCAAAATCTGAACAGGGCTTTTGAAGAAAGAGCCATAGCAGCTTTGAGTTGACCTGTCCTACTGACGGCACGCATACATCAGTCATCGTGTAGCTAAACCATTTTTAGGGAGCCCAACGACCCGACGCACAACGATACCAGATCAGCAAGACATTTGCTTAGGTCATGGAAAATACTCAAAACTTTCAGAAATCTTTAATATAAATGTTATACGAGTCAAAATACGAGTTATACACATAAGTATACGAGTGTTACATTTGTTTAATTTCGGACAACTCCTACTAAATAAAAGTCAAATTAATAAACAAGATATTGTTAGCACTACTAGTTATTTGGTGATACTATGTATTACAGTTTATACCTATAGTTATTAGTAAAGCCGTGTGCGTTCCAAAAGTAATATTCCCGTATGAGGAGTAATGAATTTATTCGGCACATAGCTGTCTGTAATACTGGCACGTCATGGTCGACTGGTCGAGTGAACTCGTCTGGCCGACGATTCATATGCTCTTTTCATTTACAACAAATTAAAAAGATATGCATTTTTTTTATATTATGATACTGCACGGTCCGAAGTTTTCCCCCGTAAACAGCTATCAAGACTAAGCAGTGTCTTGGACAAAATCTATCCAAATCTAATTGGGAACTAGCTTTCAATTTGGCTTTTCTGTTATTAATGAGTTCAAAGTCGATTATCTAACTTTTGCTAACATTGACGAAGAAGTAATTAGCTTACCTTTAATTACTTTGAAACCTTGAATAAAACTTAAAACATCAAGTTGTGTAAGTAGATACGATAAATATTGCGACGACGTCGACGTCGACGTCGCCTCAAGACGTAGAAGGTGGAAGAGAAATTCGACATCGCAGGCAGTGGTCTCAGTAGCTTAGTTGGCAAAGCGTCTGGTGTACTTAACCAGAGAGACGCAGGTTCAAACCCTGCCTGAGATCGAATTTTTCTTTCACTAAAAATTTTCTTTAATTAGAAAATTCATTTCTTTACGATAAAGTTTTTAAATAGTGGTACAGAAAACAATCTAAATAATTATAAACTTGCTATTTTTATATTTCTTTGTACTGAATGTTGACTGTAGGTATACCTACCTACCTACTCGTATATTATTATTTTTGTTGACATATTTAACATTATGACGGCATATTATTATTTTTCTTGATATATTTGATATAATATTTTACCAATATTATTTGGATGATTTATTTTTATGATTATGGTGATTTATTTATAATGATTATAATTTGGATGGAGCCAGAAAAGTATTCGCCTGAATATCAGCCTGTTAAATGTTAAAATGTTGATTGATTGATTAGCCAACCCGCAGTAGACTAGCGTGGTGGACTATAGTCGTCCTTAATAATATTAGCCTACATTTATCTCATTCGATAAAGACAGCGATGTTTGTATAAAAATCTTAGCCTAAATGTAGCTTTGTTAGGCGTTGAAGTCAAAAATATCTTATTGGAAATAAATAATTGATGATGTGTCAGAATTCACTCGGAAGTTCTATCTATGATATATGATATACTTTTGATATTCAAAGATATAATGTTACATAAGTAACAGCAAGTATCAGTGTCATGGTACTCCCACATTTTTTACTTCTAGGCATATTTATAAAGTTTAGTTTTTAAAAGAGGAATAGGAACAGTTTAAACGAAACTAAGTGCACGAAGTTGTAGAGCGGATTTACCGGAAGCGGACGCGTCGACAGCGGCCGTCGCTTCAGGATCGCAACACGCTTTCATTCATCCCGCAGTTAAGCCCTTTCAGATCTGACGCAGGTTTTACACGGAAACTCTACACTAGGCGCCAACCTCCTGCCGTAGCGCTCTCCCTCTCGCACGCGTACAACTCACGTCTCAGCGACAGAAAAGAGAGAACAAAATCAATACTGTCTGGAACACGCCCACCGGTTCAACTCGGTAACTGCGCTTCCTCACTGGAAATTCGATAAAATAAAACTGGGTAAAAATCATTAAATTTGTGTGTTGGTGTTAGAGATCGTATGTCGTCGGATCTGTTTATCGCATCTGTGAAATGCAGGCGTACGCGCGCGGCGGGCGGCTGGCGAAGTCACATGTTTCGCACGTGGTCGGGTCACGTTACAATGTTTACCTGCGACCGCCTGGCGGTCAGGTGAGACCCGACGCTACGAACCTTCACTATACGAGACCACTATCTGTACGTAGTGACGACGACCGACTCCCCGAAATAAATGTTAAAGGCTAATTTGACTACTTCCAGGGAGAGTTTTCTTTCAGCCGCTCGTACAAGTTAAACAAATTGTTTACAGTCTCTCTGTGTAAACACTTAAAATGTAATCTTGTCTCCATCCTCATGATAGCCATATTCTGTGGGCGTCGGAGGCGGCGAGCCCGCGGCTACGGTTTGCATTTTTATCAACCATCGACGACAGGCAGCAACATTTTATTTTGCGTGTCATAAATATGGAACTAGTGAAGACGAACATACGCTGGAATATACAACATTTTCATGCAAACTTATCTGAAACTATGCATAAGTAAACAGCAACAAAAAGAAAACTTCCTCTTTGCTATAAAAATAAAACTAAGCAAGTACATGTTCTTGTGTTTGCTGCATCACATTTTGGAGAGCTCTTTGCACTTTATGTACACAGGCGTCGATGTGAGGAAAGTTACACAAAATAAAATACTTCGTATGGTGCTCGACTGCTCGTGAGTGTGTTTCAAAGATAAACGAGACGTTATTGCAGAGAGTACGAATTGAGAAAATTGGGTATCCTGATTAGCTGAAGATACTTTTAAGATTTACACAACGTGAATATCTCGGATAGCATCCAGTGGGAACTCTCCTCAAAGTGGATGTCTGTTTTAGTTGGTCGGTAGGAATCCGACATACACCCTTCGACTTTCCCAGAAAAAAACAACATCAACCAAGTTTTCCCCGGGAAAACAAAAGGCAAATGAAAATACCTACGATGTATTGTGTAGAAATATATTTTCCGTCTTTTATAAGTTAAAACAGAGCAAAGCTTCTTTGTACCCATTCCAGTCACATTTCCACGAAGTGCTGATATGTGAATAGAATATGCAATGAGCTGTCCCCTTCCTTATAATATTTATACGTTAAGGATAGCTCAATTTATTACGTTCCATTAATCCCATCAAAACGTCGGGAAAATAACCACGTGTTAATATTTATTTATGGCACTGAAAAACAAAGGGTACTGTGAACTATATTTACCTATTATCTGCGCCATTTGTATGAGTCGAGAGAGCGGGACGGGCATTAGCGCAGTTGTAGGCAATGCTAATGATAACAGTCTGCTAGGATAATTTGTTTCTGTTAGCTAAATACGTTATTCTGGGACCATACTATGCAAACATACCTTGTTTACTGACACTCGGCTTACATGTCCCAAAACAGTTCGTGTTGTTTCCTAGCGTTTGTATGTCTGGCAAAATGATTGTCCCCAGAAAGGACTGAGAGGTTTGGTGGAAAGGAACACAGGTAGATATGGTATTTAATAATACTATAAATTATTAACAATAAAAAACGAAGTAATCAACAGGCCCAAGACCTCCAGTCTGGTATTCTGTTGTGATATAATCGCCATTTAGTGGCTTCGCAATTGTAAATTTTTGACAGTTTTGTCAGTTCTTGTGTCGTAATTTCTGAAATAGCAGACTTAGATTCCTGATAAAACCGTAATCTACAATACCTACAAAAGCAAATTATCTTAATTCGTTGACTTATGGCTAATACTCAAAAACCATAAGGCTTACAGACTTGAACATTAAGGACAATTTTACAAGTCAATGTTTTTACCAGCTGGTAAGTGGAAATGAAATGTCGATATACATACGTTCCCTATATACCTATATATCAATCAATCAATGATCATTTCCTATTAGCAAGAACATGTGCTACATAGTCAGAAAACTAAAATATAGAAGATCATAATATTCTACCATAACAATAGGTATGCAAACATTTCAGACAAATTACAAATATCATTAAAAAGAGACTTTCGTGTATAATATTATTAACCATTAACCTTATATTTCTATGTGGGAACGGCTGGACTCGCAATTAAAAGACTTTTTGGCCTATAAACCGTAACCTATGGGCTTCCTTATGGTCTGAAAAAGGTTTTGCATTTATAATATTAAGTATAGTATGGATGTTTTAATTGAACTCTAATTAAATATGCATTTAGGCAAATTTTGCGGATATTTGGCTGGGTCGGAATATCTATACTATAGACCGCTATAAAGATGTACTAAGAGAAAACCTCTGCATTATTATCTTCTCATACGGCTACGAACATTGATCACCACGCTACGAGTAACTCACTACGTGTTGCTGAGTTGAGGCCATTAAGTCAGAGTTTAAAACGAGTGAGAGAGTTCGTTCGTTTAGGTATTCTTTTAGAACTATTCCAAGCTGCACTAATAAAAAAAATAGAGTTGCCTGGAAGAAGTCGTTCTGGTAACAAATTTTTTTTTCAAACAAGCTACCCATTCCTAACCGTGCAATATACATACATTATCCACAATTGCGCCCGTGCATATCCACCAAATTTTCTCCGTTATCGGATGTATGGTAAAGGAACAAACAAACAGGTATTAATTTGTATCTATTAGGTATAACGTAAACATAAAGTTCTTTAAGCAATTTGTAATTAAACATAGTTTTGATTACCATTGCTGTATATAATGTTTAAAGCGCAATGCAGCAAACTTAGTCTTTACCGTGATTTATGGTTTTCCACGGAATAATTGCAACATTCGTGAATATAACTAGTTTTGGAAGCAATAAATGGCTCATGGGGCGCCTTATCTTCCGCCAATGGTTATGGTCGGTCTGGGAGACCACTACATGAACTAAACCGTGAGTTTTATCAATGCATGAATAGGAACCTCTTTACTCGATCTCTGCATTGACGAGTCTACGGATTTCGACTTTAGACTTTTTATCTTTTATTATTTCTAAATGTGCCAGCAACAATACCTACTTTGAATATGTATAATTATGGGTCGTGATAGAACTTTTTTTAAACACAATACCATCGTGCCTTTATTTCCTGAAGGGTTATTTATAAGCAGAAGTGAACTTGTATACACTCAAAGTTCGCCGGTGTGTTGTAGAGTCCATGTACTTACTAATGCGGAACGACCTTATTGCTATTAACCGGTTACAAATCCAAACTTGGAGCGGCTGCTAAGAGAATTCTAATTGAAAAACCCAGTAGGGAAACCTTTCTGACCTGGGACATTCCCAATTTGACTACAAACTTTATTTAAATTTAGTTTCTGTTTATTCTATTATAGATTGGCATTTTCTATGAAGATGAGTTCCCAGCTAAATGCATGCTGAAATGAGAATTGATGATGCACGATCTACGTTATCTTCATACAAAACAGTTATTTTCAATGGATAAAATGTGATTCTATGTTTATCAATATAATTCAGGCCTACTAATACACCGCGCCACCGCCGTTTTGGTTTTATTTATTGTACCTATTTTGTACCGTACTGTTCAAACACTATCAAGAAAATAATAACCTAAAGCAAGTAGCCCAGCCGTAGATTATAAAGGTATTTGCAATTTAGAAATCTTTAGCTATCCGCCATTACGTGCCCGAACATAATTAAAATTTGCGTTAGGTGGCGTTCATCATTAATTATTTAGCGTAGTTTGAACATCTTTAGCGGGAGCTGGCCGACGTGCAATAAATGGGCCGCAACGCCTTATATTCCTTATATTCAGAGGACAGAGTGAGCACGTGCCCAGAATAAGTTACCGAGGACGCCGCGCTAAAGGAACCCGGCGATCCCCGTCTACATAAAGATTTATTCCCATCTGTAACTGAGAGGACGACGCGACAGTTTTTCCCAATTATAAGGTATAAGCGCCCCATTTATTAACATCTCGTCAAAGAAATCACGATCCTACCGCCTCTCCTCCGGCTTTCAGGAAGGTACGAGTACGTTCATAGTTTGCGACAGTTTCCAAAAGTTTTAATTATTGCGACGGCTAATAATTCCGAAATTGTATTTGGTACGGCTTCCTACTGGCGACATTTTAATGAGTGCAAGCAAAAGGAATTCAGATTATTATTGTGCAATTTATTTCAGTTCTACTGGACCAGTTAAGTATCGTTATAAAACATTTATTGGGTTCAACATAATTGCAGTGTAACGATGAAATGCTTTGCAGCAATATTGCTTAGAATTCTTTATAGCTTAAGTTTCTGAGAAGGAATTATGTACAATTAATGAATGTAGAATTGCTATATTAAACAAAAAAAAACTATTTAACACCCCTTTCCGCTAACATACTTAAAATTCCATTCAAGTAGGTAGGTAGGTAGTAGGGAGGTCTCTCTCCTCACAATCTCTGCTGCTAATATTATAGAACTGTTAGGAAGAAAAAATATATGTGTCACATCTGGAGCGTAGCTGCAAACTGTATGTGCCAGGCGTGGTCGCAACTGGAAAACTTATCCGTGTTCGCGACCAACGGCAACTTTCTTGTCCAACTCGCGCAGCGGTGCACCGAAACGCCGACCATCTTCTTTGTCATTAAAATGCTTTATTGATGTAATATGCAATATTTTACGGCACCGAATATATGCACGCCAGCGCACGTAATAGGCATACTTCTTGAAAGTTCTCCTATTCTCATTGATACGTACCTAAATATAGTGATTTAGCTAGCTCTGTCTAGTCTCTACATGTAAGTAGGTACAAGAATATTATTGAAGGTAACTGGTTGATAATGATAATGTTTATTTGTCACCAGTTTTACTTGTTTAGACACCAGCTATGAGGTATCTAAAAAATTAAAGATAAGTAACTAAGTAAGTAGGGTGGGAATAATATCACTTGTTGGACTGCGAAGTCATAGGTCTAAAGTTCAATCCAAGGCAATAACATCTGACTTTACGGAACCTTGTGCGTATTAATAAAATGTTTAAAATGGTGAAAGAAAACTTAGTAGGAAAACTTGCATGCCTGAGACATTTTCTTGACGGGCTTGTGAATTCTGCCAACCCGCAGTTGGCTAGCGGAGTGGTTGGCTGGTTATACCTAAGTACTGTTGCGTTTTGTTCGGTGAGTGTGGAGCGCCGGAGGCCCAATTCCTCCGTCATTTCCCTTTCTTCTCCTTTCTCCTTCCCTTCCCTTCTCCTTAAATAGGCTCGGTAACGCATCTGCAACAACTCTGGTATTTCAGATGTCCATAGGAGGCGATGACTGCTTACCATAGAGTAGCTCGGCAACTCGTTTGCCGATTAATCCCGTAAAAAAAATAGTACAGTAAAACATATTGTACGTGTACACCACAGCATAAAGCCAGATTCCTATCTCGACTCTGCCGTAAACAGTAGGTATTCTACGCTTCCACATACATGAGCAGTAAACACGTACCTACGTGCGGATAATAAAAATTAATACAATACGCCGTAACTCGGTATGCATTTCAAACTGAGGCACAATGTAAAAACGGGACGGCAGTCTCTGTAGCCTTAATATCCGCTGTTTCAGACTCGTAACCGGCTAACAATATTGCATTGCGTACGCCACGCGCTAGTTCCGTACTTATCGCGAAAGTTTCAGCCGCCGGCTCGAGAGGGGGCGTGGGGGCGCCGGTGGGCGGCAGGGGGCCAGGCGGCTCGCCCCGTTGCAGTATCGATCGCGTCTGCTGCACGCTGCAACGCTGTCTTCCGCAGATCTGTCCTTATCGTCCGCCGGAACGAGCCTCCGCTACAGCCTCGCACTAAAAAGACTTTGCGACACATTCGACATAGGAACTGCACACGCACGCCGACTGCAGACGCAACTATTGAGGCGTGCGCTCACGCCTCACGGAGCTAAGCTTGTTTATTGAAAACCGTTCACTGTTATGTGATTCTATCTCAGCTTCCATGTACAAACAAATAGTACAAGCTCGATTTATGGGAACATAAAAATAATATACAGTCCGCAATACATTTAATGATACCATCCGATAAATTTATGTGAGCCGTTAAGCATATTATTTGTTCAGTAGGCGATTATGAGTGATCACTTCTCCTTCGCTGAAATCCAAAGACCTGCGCAAAACTCAAGTCATAACAGAAAAAGAAACAGCAAACTGAATAACACTTTGCGCCGAACAAAACTTAGTTTAAAACTGTCGTCTGCACTACCTTGCTTGACATTTCGGGCACTAAATTCATTACAGTTGGGGTGGTTTTATAAGTGATGGTAAGGGTAACAACACGCCGTTCGCGGCTTACAATAAAATTTATAACGAAGGACCAAGTCGAAAGTTGCAAGCGTTGAAAATATTGTAAGCTGCACTCGTTTCGGGCAAATTAAATGAAAATCGAAGTTTCACCGCGTGGCGGACAAAGTTGGCCACTCAAGTTTCAAGCTCGGTGGAGAGGCGCATACAGACTACACCCGTCCTTCTTGCTACATAATACATAACACCGCACATACATAAACCTACCACACTCGACGTGTCTCGATCACATTAGCGTAAGTAACTGTGTATATTCTCAACTCAAAAGTTTCTAAACTACTATTTACCGATATTCGCGTCAAGGAATTGTATTCGATATTTATCTTAATACGTATCTTCATTACGAAATCAATAATATAGTTGTTTTCTAAGAACACGGAGGACGTCACTTAATTCAATGATGTATGTTTACCAATAGCCATAATCACGTCTAAGCAAAGTCAAGGAACGCCTGACGTAGACTTTGTAAGGGACTCATAAACCTATCTGAGCCTGCATATTAATAAATGGAATAAATTTACCCCACCTGGCCGTGAGTCTATAACCCACGCAACAACAGCGTAAACTCAAAAGTTATTTAAAGTTGGTACAATCAACTTCATATTTATGTTTATGACGTAGCTGTATCTAAGGAATGTATATTTTATGGCCCTGACTTCTCTTGATTTCTGCGACTACAAATAAAGTTATTCACAGTCGCGACTTTATGTACATACTAGATATTACAATTTCAGTGAGTCAAATCGATAGAAAGCGACAAATACGCACATACAGCGGTTGAATAGTTTGGAAATACGCCAGGGGTACTCAACCTCTGCACACTGCTTGCCCACTTCACCAGTGAGCCGCTGATGTAAGACACTACGCCGCGGCCGCGCCCGCGCCGCGCTACGCCGTATTATTGTTATCGTTTACAGACGATGCGCAGCAGTACCTCACACCTCATTAATGCCATCTTTATTAAATAAAGACACGCTATAACTGCATATATATAAGCTCGTAATCTCCAATTTACGTAATAAAAAATGTTTAAACAATTAAATGCAGTAATTACTCAACATAAATATAAGTATTTCAACATTATTATTTATTTCAATTATTTGAAAGTAGTAGCAGTTTTCTACATTATTTGCCATTTTATTGGCCATAACATATTACAGACAGTTACTTATTTAGTTGCAAGACATCCACCCACTTAACGCAATACATTTTACTAGTTAAAACAGAAACTGCACAATTGAAGCGTGGGGAATATTTGCTACGATGGGCTACGCTGGAGCTACGCCAAATTGTTATATATATTTAATATTATATGTCATAATTACATTAGGTAAATTTATTTAAATTTCTTAGTTTTAAAATGCTAACTAGAAGACTGCAGCTAAAGAATTTTCGTGTGTGTGTGTGTGCAGACTCTATTATTCTATGCTAAATTTTAACGGAAGTGAAGAACTGATTAGAATTCAAAAAGACATTCACTTGATAGATCGGCCTTAAAGGGTAAAATATTATGTATTCCTTTGCATTGTAAATAAGTACTCGTATAATAAGACGCCATAAAATATCAAAAGGAAATTTTGAATTTTGAATAGGGTAAGCCGATCTTCGCTGATCTCAAAAAGGGAATATTCTATTTTAATGGTCGATGCATACTTGCAGGTAAAAGCAACAGTCGTTAACAGTGACATCTCTAAATTGTATTTCTAGTAGAATCGTCATTGTGAAACAGTTATGCCGTCGGTGAACGAGTGAATTTTCTCGTGTTAAGGAGAGCCACATTGGAGGCCCGCCAGATGGCTCTTGTGAGGAGTACCCTCTACCGCCTCCGACTGACGCTAATTGCTACCAACTCTTCCATAATTATCTCAATTATACTGAATTTATTAATGACTATTAATATTACGACTAAAGCGAAGTTTGTTTCGTACTCCATAAGGTTCAACGGATGCAGAAAACATTTAAAACAGTATCATGTAAAATTATTATTAAAATATTCCATAAGCGTAGAAATTTTAAGTTTAAATATGAATAATTTAGATAGTACAGCACAATTCTAATAAAAATCATATTGCATGGATTTTTTTGAAAGAAATTCAATCTGTAGTTTCAAAAATTGTGTGTTCAACTCGCGACCTTTTATGTGATTACGTATAGATACCATTATCCCATAGTACATGACATCGGGCTGTAACCAAGAGTCGTGATGTTGGAAGTAAGCCAGAACACAATGTCTGCACACAGTTACATTTGCACTGGGGCTGCACTCGTCTTTGGAATCAGCCTCTTTGTCCAGGCATTTTATTCCAGAGGTTTTAACTTTCCCTTTGAGAATTAGCGACGTACCTTCCGACGGTTCCAACGTACGTAATTACCTACTTTGAACTGTGTGCAGAGGACTTAGAGACGGTAAATTTAATATTATAATTACGCAACTCGTAACTTTATTCCTTCGTCGACTTTGGAGACGCTTGTGAAAAATAAACAGAAGATTAGCAAGATAAAGTTTGTTCAAATACAAAACGGTGATAATTTAAAACACAATTTCATGCGAAATCTCGTTAAATATTTATCCGTCTAGTTGCAAGGCTTATAGGCATCCCACAGAGTTAAAAAGGCCGCTTTCCACGAAATATAATTTGATTTACATTACAAAATAGCTAAGAACTTAACTCATTTCTACGAATAAAAATAAATATTTTAGAGGATTTTTCCTAATTTTACTGGCAGCCGTATTGTTTTTTCTCAAGAAGTGAGACTCCATAACATCCAAAGACATACGTACGTTTAAGTTAGGTTGGTAGGTATGTAGACATAGCTTTGCTGAAAAAGAGCTAGAAGGATAGCATTACACATTACAAAATTAAGATTTGACTCATGTTCAATTTTTTCAATCCAAAGTCTGATCTGTTTTTTCGGCAGTAATATTCTCAGTAGCACCCATGAGACTGGATTTGTACCAATTAGAAGTCGTTCCCAATTATATCGGACCCTATTATAATTATCAGAATTGGCAGGATACAATACGAACGCAAAAGATGAGGCGGGGTAAGCTTACAGGCCCAAGAAAAATAAGTCCCCCTTTTAATGCTTTTTAGTCATCGTATAATTATATAAATCTACAAAGAAATTTAACGGAGAAATGATCATTGATCATGAATCGATGATCATCATGATCCAAATAAAATGGGGTTAGAGAAAGAAGATGATGATGTATTTAGTTGTAGCACACACATAGGTATTTATATATATTATATATATATATATATATATATATATATATCCTGCAATCAGTCACATGACTATGAGCAGATGTGTTGGGGTGCAGCTAAGTTACAAAACCCCATTGGGACTGTCTCTTTATTGACATACATACCTATTTATATAAAAATAATTATTAATTAGGATTAGGACTGCCTCATTAGTCTTGTGGTCCCAATCGCGACTGCTACGCTAGAGGTCTTGGGTTCGATCCTCAGGTCGAGCAAAGTGTTATTGGGTTTTTCTATGAAATTCTCAGTAGCTGCTCGGAGTCTGGATTTGTGCCCGGTTAATGGCAATAGGCTCGCCCCCTATTACATGGGACCTAAACATACCGGCGAAATGTGGGTGTACATTAATACGCCTCCGCCTAACCCTACGGGGACTACAGGCGTGATGGTATGTTATGTAATTATTAATTAGATCTTAGTTTGCTAATCCCTTGTTTACAAGACCAACACATGAGATATTTAGGTACTTACTTACAGAATATATTTCAGCAAAATTAGGATTTATTATTTCCTCTTATCCATTGAACAAACAACAACAATGCTTTCTATTCTCGTACAAAAAGACAAACCTTAAGAACCACCCACATGACGTACGTACAATACATGAGATACCTACTTCGTGCGCATCGTTTTATTTGGTCCATGAAAGATGGAGGCTCATCCCACTTCGGAAGGAGAACACTTGACCGCAACAGATGGCTGGGCTCACAAACTATCTATATACGCTAAGTACATAGTGCCTCCTGGCTCACTGGTTTTCACAACTATCTTAAATATAATTAATGCAAAAAAGGCTTTATGCAGAGCCATTTTTCTATAATCTAGATATCTACCTACCTACTTGAAATCAGAATAGCGGGGATAGCTATTTGCTTTTATTTTTTTAATTAACAAGAAAAAAGTTAGCAGTAGAACACTAGTCCAATGAACGACATTATTAATGTAAGTGGATAAGAGAGTAAGTAGGCATTGATAAGATGCCTTGCCACTTTGCCCAGCCTCTCTCTTCTATAAAAATAAATATTTGAGATCACATTAAACATTTTGAAAATACTTACTATTTGCTTTCGCGATTATAATCCTACTAATATTATAAATGTGAAAGTTTGTGAGGATGGATGGATGGATGGATGGATGTCACTGAACGGATTTTGATGAAACTTTGCAGTATTATTGTTTATACATCAGAATAACATATAGGCTTCAATTTATAACGATATTTTGGGAAATTGCCACAGGATTGGGAAAAATCTATTCCACGCGGACGAAGTCGCGGGAAAAAGCTAGTGTTATTATAAAGATAAGTAATGAAATAGTTGTGTATATTATACGAGCATAAAATGCCCATTCGTATTACTTTTAAACATACCATCACGCCTGTAATCCCCGAAGGGTTAGGCAGAGGTGTACTTATGTACACCCACATTTCGCCGGTATGTTTAGGTCCCATGTAATAGGGGGCGAGCCTATTGCCATTAACCGGGCACAAATCCAGACTCCGAGCTGCTACTGGGAATTTCATAGAAAAACCCAATAACGATCGAACCCAGGACCTCTAGCGTAGCAGTCGCGCTTGGGACCACTAGACTAACGAGGCAGTCAAACTACTTTTAAACGTTCGCATATTACTAGATCGCTAAGTCTCTCTTTTCTATTCAGTATTCCTGAAAGCTTGGTCGGACTAAGTAAAAAGAAGATTCTTCGTATATGAACTCCGAGGTTACGGTGCAATTTATTTTTACTTTAAAATCATCGTGCCTTGCAGGTATTTTTATGCTTCTGTGTAATTAAAATTTTTAAAGATAATAAGCGAAGATGGTGAGCGGGTAGTAATGAAATCGATCCCAAGATGGAACCTAAATTTTAATCTAGTATGGCCTCGGTAATTGTTCGAGGTCTGGGTAATTATGAAAACAATTTTGTTTATTTTTAATTCCTTATACAAGAGACCGTGAACTCCTAATGTGGGGCAAAGTTTTTACATATAAAAACGTGTCTTTATTCCCCGAAGAATTAGGCCAGAAGTGTACTATTACACTACTCTATTTGTACACACAAACAAACTTCAATGGTATATTTATTTCCCATACCCCTGCTACATGGGAAATAAACCGGGCACAAATCCAAACTCTGGGCTGCTATTGAGAATTCCATAGAAACACAATAACACTGCTGGAGCTGATAATCGAACACAGGACCCTAGTGTAGCAGTCGTGCTTACGACCACTACACTAATGAGGCAGAGTTTTTAAGTTACAAATTATTATGTAGTGTTTTTTTATATTATGAGTTTCCTTATTTTACTGTCGGGCAACTGTATGGTCGTTTTATATTTTTTGCACAACTACTTATCAACAGTTCATGGAAAGCTGCCGGTTTTTAATAGTATCTACGGAAAATTCTCATGGAACGTTTAACATTTGGGCCTCCCAAAAACGGGAGGGTATGTCGGACTTGTACGGAATTAACCCCTCTTACCCTATAGTCGCGGCCATAGCAGCCTGTTCAACCCCTAGCGATCACTCGTGTATTTGTGATGACATTAGCAAACGTCAAAAGTAAACCAAAACCAAAAAATGAAAGCCAAAACTTCTTGCATACATGAATCCAAAACTCGCATCAAGGGTGTTTTATAAAACAAAATCCCCTATTGTCTATTCAAAATTGAATTGTAATATGAATACAAACGAGATGAAAATGAGGACGTTCATATCTCCACACGTTGGTTCGTGCGATGAGACGTGTGCGAGCGTTCCGTTGCACGCAGCCGGCGGGTGCTGCATTTCCGAACGCATCGCCGTTCAATATCCGCGAGGATTGTTTGTAGAACCACCCCCCCGCGCCCCGCACCGCCCCGCCGATACCGCTGCCTCTAATGGAGCCTGCAAGGGTGTCTCGTGTTAGAAATAGACTTCACGATAAAATGATATCCCTCCTTAAGATTTAGTTTTAAATTAAATTCTGCTGCAGCGTGTTATTGGAATCGTGTAATTTTTTTTATTAAATTCCCTACGATCACGATATCTTCTTACTGATACTATCAAGGTAAGTTAAAATAACGTTGATCTAATTAATAAATATAGAGTTGATTAAGATTTGTCCTCTTCGACTTTTCAATCCATAAAATTCTGTAAGCGTTCTACATTCTAATGAAATTTTAATATTTTTGTTAAGAAATATTTCCTTCCTGTTTAATCCTTTACAATTTGAAGCATATTTTGTGCTTATGTAGGTTCCTTCGTGCAGCCCTGATGATTCTTGTACACAATAGGTACCACACGTTGGACACACTTCACCGTCCATTGCTCCCTTTATTCAAGAGCTTCATCAAGGTAATTAGTAAACCCTCGATGGAATCAAACAGAGTTTAGCATAGGTAAAATTGTACTGTCGGTCGGATCACGGATAGGTGAAACCACAAATGACAAAACAAGGCTGTGAAATTGTGGTCACGTTCAATTTTTTAGGTAGGTACTTACGTTTATTTTACTTATAAAATATCTACACTATATCAATAAAAGTTCATGGATTTTTTATGCCAAATATTTTTCATATTGAGAAAAACAGAACCTGCTATGTATTATATATTATATACATCTAGGTATAAAGAAGGTTTAAAGAACAATAACAAAATTGGAAATATTCGTCGAAAATTGGAAAATTTTTGGAAATATTTGGAATTAAATTTATGTATGATTTGCTTTTTGCTCAGGGTCAGGACCAAATCTATCCGGACAGCTAGTTAGAAATGCTAAAATAACTAATTGAAGAAAACAACCAGAGAATTTTCGTACCCATAGACTGAGTTTAAGCTCTATTACATGTCAACAATTTTTACCATATAGATATCATAATTATCACCTTTTTCCTGCTTGATGAGCTTCACAAATTATATCTTAGTCAATGGCCAAGTCTGCCCAATCGGCCGATTCAAAAGACACCGTTGCTGACTGCCCAGGTAGAACGACTATAATGGCTCCAGACTTCACATACCTACCATCCTGAACTCTCTTGGACCCAAAAAACGAACGAACGTTGGACGAACCTGGGGAACGCCTTTGCCCAGCATTTAAACAGCAATGGCTTAGGAAATAAAATGTTCCCAGTTACTGAAAGATGAAACCTACAGGACACGTAACTTCCAATCAGGCTTCAGTATATATTTCAGTCGCCTCCCTATATCTGAAATCTGGAGGGTACGGTAATAAATACTTCTACGCAGTCCCAAAGGCTACGCGAATGCGCCCCTAGAGTGTGCCCGATTGAAAAAAGAGATTATAGAAAGATACTTATGTTTAATTTATAATACCTTCCTTGCTCTTTTGAAATTGAAAAGGTATAATTTAGATATAATGGAAGCGGCCGTAGCCTAATGGCTAGGGCGTTGGACTTGCGATCAAGTGGTTGCCGGTTCGAACCCTACCCATTGCACTACCGACGTGAACCCACTCGTAACACAAGCAATTAGCTTAGCAGTGACCCACACACACGCTTTTAAAAAAAAATGAGCCCGAGTGGGCGCAAATCCACCCAGTCTGATCTGGGGTTCCAATGTAGAGCCTCAAGCTCCGAAGGCCTTGTCAGCAAGGCCGTCTGTAAACTAAAAACCAAATGAAGGAAATACTGAATATAAAACCTCCTCTTTGGCAAAAAGGTCAAGTAGAGTTACAATTAGTGCCAATTTCTTTTGGCAGAAATACACTGCGTTCGTCATAAAAATGATGGATTTCAACTATTACGAGCTGCGATGGAAAATTGCGGCCGTAGTTTCTTAAAATTGTTTTGTACCTACATTTTGTTTCTGTATAAAGATTATTTGTTAAGATAAGTACCTATTACATGACGATTAATTGAAATACTTAATTTATATATCAAATCATTTCAAATGTTTTTATTTCAAATAAGCTTGATTATTATAACTTATTGACTCTAAATGCACGGTTCCAAAAAGTTGATCCTATGGAGAAGAATGCGGCAAGAAACTCCATGGACACTCTTTTAAGATATCTGCAAATATTTATCAAATAATAAAGTTTATTATTCAAAATATTTCAACAATTGAAACTGGCACGTGTTTAGGTATGATGGCCATATTTACGAATCAAAAGTAGGTAAGTATTGTAGAGCGCAGGATCCCATGAAATATCAGGAGCTGGTTAAACTTGATAATAAAAAGCTAGAGCTACATAAAAAGTTAAAAACCCCAATGAATACAAGTAAATCAGTACTAATTAGTTTTGTTTTCTTACTATCGTAAATTGGAACCTGGTAATGAAATAGCATTTGTACCACAAAACAGGTAACCTGTTCTGTGATTTGTACAAACAGCGATGTGTGGATAAAGTAAACCCAATCCGGACAAGTTAAATAAGGAACAATCGGTACATAAACCGGAAACTTGAATATCCTAACTATTCAGGGTTTAGTCCTTGGGGCCGGATTAACGCAGAGCACTTGATGGGCGCCGCCTCAACCCCCACAATACCAAAGTGCTTAGGTATAACTCTTCACACTAATATTCTTCTCACGTCTATGTTTAACATAAGCAGTTGTATAAAAGTTCAAGACCTACAATAGATAAAGGTCAAGTAAGTTTGTCATTTCAGGGTTTGGCATTATTCTTATATAACCCTTGTGATACCACGAGCACTGGCTAATTGAAAATTTCGAACAGAGTCTAATAGGTATGTAGTTAAGGTATAGATATATTTGTAAAAAAAAAAAACAAAAAGCTAAACAGAAGATTCTTTCTGCCTGACAAGTTGATAGAAGTTTGCCAAAGTATCCAAATGAAACCACTAGATTTATTGTAAATCAAAATTATTATACATATTGCTGAAAAAACAAATAGGTACTTATTTTATTCAAACGATAAGTATTTTTTTTAATGTTCTCTAATGGTGCTTTCAGCGCTTACACTACGTAAAATGTCCAAAATACCAACGTCATCATAACATTTCCTGATTTTGTACATATTCCATAATTTCCATCCGTAATTAAACCTCATGCTCGTGGAACTACGATCAAAGGTCGCCGCTAATGGATATACATTAATAATCCCTATAGTCAAACTGTCAGCTTCAATAACAGTACACTGAACTTTGAAAATAACTTGTTCTTGGTACCTAAATAATACATGTACAGAGTTATGTACCTTCGGAAGTATCCAACTTGTAGCACAAATTCTAGTCATGCTACCAGTCGGTAAACTGAACTGTACGTATGTCGCATGTCTCTATCGCAAACGCTGGTAACTTCATGCAAGTTGTGCAGTCGATTTGGAACTGTCTCGTGTGTCGACATTAACATCAGCCTGCTACTCCCTAAGTATAGTTTGTTTGTATACCTATCATAGCGTTCCAACGCCTACAAATTTAAGTGTTTATGAGGGCAAGTTCCATAAGTATCTATAACTTCAAAATATTTCTAATAGGAGGCTGTTCTTTCATTCCAAGTATACGGTGATGCAGATTTCGGAATAAAGAAAAACGACGATCTGTAATTTTCATCAACAGGTCGGAAAAGTCGGCTTAGCGAAACGACTGCGTAAAGTTCTGAAATGTGTAGGGTTATCACGTGTCACCATACTATCAATAAGCAGAGGTTCGTTGGGATTAGAAATCAGTAGTCATGATATTCCCTCAGATAAAGGAATAAGTATCTCCATAGAAAAGAATAGAATAACCTTAATCGTACACCATAATACAGAATACGTAACATTTATCTATAAAATAATGCACCTATTTAGCAGCAGTCTATGTTGGATTCCACGTGCCTAAGTGATTTTGAATAGATATATCATGATTTTCAATATTTCACAGATTTAGTGGGGTTAATCGATGCCAACACATTTTTAAAACCGTATCAGTTAGATTTTTCCAAAAGAATTAGTACCTACCTATGTACTTTCGCAAAGTTTCAAGTTTATCTTCTGACGACTTACGACCTACACACGGATACAGGTCAACCTATACAAATCCAGTTTAAGCTGATCTCTAGTATTGATTTATTATTATCTTATATTATTGTATAGGCTTCTCATACAATAAGAAACCAGCGTAAACTGGTTTTGTAAAGCTGTGTAGCCGTGCGTACATGAAGTGTCATAACTGGGTGGATATAATACCCAGATTGAAATTTTGCACCTGATTGTTCCGTTTCTTTGTGGTGCAAAAAAAGTATTTATTTTGTGACAATAAATACTTATACTGGTACAAATTCACACCCTACAAAGCATAGTGTGTTTTACTTTGTACCTATACAATCATATCAGGTATCTACTTATGTTAAGTACCTAGTTCCTTAGTACTAACTATGAAGGTAAATAGGTCTTGCTAAATTTCTTTATAACTGACGATATAAATTTCGAACGTGCGGCTATTCCGTTTGTGGAAAGTCTTTAATGACCCGTGGAATCGTTTTTATGGTGTTTACTTTGATCAGAAAACAGCATCAAAATGTCTTTTATGGGGCCATAACTTCGAATTCGGCACAAAATTGGAAGTTGCAGAACATTACCTAGATATATCTAGGTAATGCATATAACTCTTAACATTTCCATAAAATCTCGGGTTGAAAAATTGTAGATTTAAACTGATTTATAATATTCTTGATGTTATAAATCAGTTTAAAAGTTATAACTTTGTGTAAGTACCTACCTACTTAAAAGTTATCCCGGGAATTCTCTCGAATTATCTACATAGGTAGGTATGTACCTACTGAATTCGAATTAGCATACGTGCGTCACTAGTACGTGACCATGGTCGTCACCTCTCTTTACTAGTCTTTCTTTACCTAATCTATTTATATTTAAGATGAATGAATCCCTATTTCCCTTTGTCACGACTCACGCCAAAACTTTAAAACGACTTCATTCATTTCCGATTTAACCGATTTCAATCATTTTTTTTCTAATAGGTACTTTGTAGAAGGTTCTTCATCATCATCATCATCATGTCAGCCTTTTGCCGTCCACTGCTGAACATAGGCCTACCAATCCTACCATAGAACAAAGGTTCTTACGGAACAACAAATTAAAAAAATTGGGCAGGAAGTTCCAGAAAAGGCCGCCGTACGTATGTACCTACAAAGATTTTAAAATACATAATATTCTTATTTACCAAGAATTATCCAAACCTACCTTTCATTTCGAAACGTAACGTGTTGACAGAATGAAATGTCACTATGAAATTGTCAAAAAGATACGTCATGTCATGTCACGTCAATGCTCCTGTAGGCCGCGTTCCACTTGGCAAACACAACGATCAAAACGCCCCTCTTGCCGTTCCACATGGCGACCGCGGTTGTTGTAGTCGCGGCGAAAACGTCCCTCATGACGTCATGATTTACACCCACGCGACGCCCACGACGACCCATCTAAAAAGGTGGGTCGAAGTGATCGTTGAGAAAATCTTAAACTCCGTTCCACTTGAGTTTATGACAGTAACGCTCACAAGCAAGTGGAACGGGAAAAACTGCAGTCGTGAGCGTGATCGTTGAGATTGCCAAGGCCAAGGTTGTGGGCGTAAGTCATGACGTCATGAGTGATGTCTTCGCCTCAACCACAACGACCGCGGTCGGCATGTGGAACGACTACAGGAGCATTTTGATCGTTGCGATCGCCAAGTGGAACGCGGCCCTAATGTGTCCAATTATTTGTCAATGTCAAATATCTAATGTCTAATCATAATCGCAATCAACAAACGTCAGTTGTGAAATTGTGATTCCGTTGATCCGTTCGGCTTTATTTTTTTAGGAATATTGATTTAAAAATATAGAATTGTTTAACAAATAATAAATTAGGTATCTACAAATGGAAGATTCTCCATTTGATAAGAGACCACAATTCGGCAACAGATTTCTGGAAAATGCTGAGGAAGTTTTCAAACATAACGCGTGGTACCGTATTTAGTTCTTTGGTTAGATTTTGTAACAACGTTCGTTGTGATAAAAATGTGTTAGAACTCGAGATTACTAGACATAGAAAAAAGCCAGCCGGTGGTGGTCGATATTTAAATGATTCAAAACATGTTTACCTTTTTAACGCTTGGTACTTTCAAAGCAATATTTTGTTCAGTCAAGTAAGTAGGATAAGCTGGTCATAGTGTTCATGAACTTTTTATGATTTCAGGGACAACGTTGACTGGGATGAGGAACAAGAAAAAGTAGCAAAGGAAAAAGTTGAGCAGAATTCACAGATAACATTTTCTGAAGACCGTTTAAAGTCATTGGAAGATGATGCAGACAAACATTGGGATGCCTTTTATGACATTCATCAAAACAGGTAATAAATTTGAGAATGTAGCTATATATATGATACTGCTAGTCTACATCCTGACCTTGGACAAGAATTCTGGAAAGGAATCCTTACCCCAAGTATATAGTGACTAACTTCTAACACCATAGAAAAATCTATCAAATCATTTCATTGTTTTCTGGCACCAGAACCCTAATGTCTTGAAAATGACAAAGAGACATCTGTTTTGTACTTGGTACAAATGTGGGGGTATAAATGTGGAAATGCATGCACTATGAATATCAATTTCTTGTAATTTGTTTATTTTATATGCTTAATAAATTATTAATGAATTTGACAATATTTGATATAAGAATTTAAATTAGTAATTCAATAATTGACAGGTTCTTCAAAGACCGTCACTGGCTATTTACTGAATTCCCGGAACTAGCACCAGATAACACAACAGCCCCAGTGAGAGTATACCCTGACGGTGAAAGCAATGTGACACAAGATATTGATCTGCAACACAAGAGTGATAGAAAACGCTGCATATTTGAAATTGGTTGTGGAGTTGGCAACACTATTTTCCCAATACTACAGTACAGTCAAGATCCCAACCTTTTCATATATGGCTGCGACTTCTCATCAAAGGCAATAGAGATTATGCAACAAAGTGAACTATATGATACAAGGAGATGTAATGTGTTTGTACTGGATGCTACACTGGACCAATGGGATGTACCATTTAAAGAAAATTCCATTGATATCATTGTTCTCATTTTTGTTCTGTCTGCCATTGATCCTGCAAAGTGAGTATAATACTTAATATTGTATAATATTGTGGCAGTCCCATTTCAAAATGTAAGAGACAAACATTTTTTAATCATTCCATTGTAAAAATCGTTTGCCACTTACATGGATTTTAAATTGGGGCACCCCAGTTGACTGTAATCGTTTCATTTAGCTACATCTGGTTATACTGAAAGCAACCGCAACTAGGATGATGAGTGGATTTCTATTCTTTATAAAAGAATACAACCTCTTTTAAATAAGCTACACAGTTGTTTATAGTCACTTATTATTAAAACTAAGTAGTCGTTTACTCCTTGAATGACTAACAAAACTGAATGAAAACTAATGAAGCATAATTATATTCCAGAATGCCAACTGTTGTCAACAATATTTACAAATATCTAAAACCTGGTGGATTACTGGTGTTTCGTGACTATGGTCGTTATGACTTGGCTCAGCTCAGATTCAAGAAGGGCAGATGCATTTCTAACAACTTTTATGCTAGGGGTGACAACACTAGAGTTTACTTCTTCACACAAGAAGAAATAACGAACTTGTTCAAGGAAGCTGGATTTACAGAGGAACAAAATTTGATTGACAGAAGACTTCAAGTGAATAGAGGCAAAATGTTGAAAATGTATAGGGTGTGGATACAAGGAAAATATAGAAAACCATTATAACAGTAATCATATTATTTATTATTTAGTAGTATATTAGGATGGTAATATCATGATCTATTGTATATTTAGATTTAGTTTTATTTATTCAAGTTCTATTTTATAAATTATTTATAAATAATCTTACATGATTTGTTCAAATGCTAGCTTTTACTTTATAAATGGAGTAGATAGTATGGATAGTTATATAAAGATTTTAATTATTTTATAGCTTCAAATCTGAAGTTGAAAGGCGGTGCAAATGCATTAACCACCTTATTTACAACTTTGATTGGAGGTCCTTCCCATGTGACTTTGAATTCATCAAACAATCTCTTCATTAGGGTCTCAATCTCCAATTCAGCAATTCTTCTGCCAATACAACTTCTTATACCAAAGCCAAATGGTAACGTAACCATGGGAGGAGCATTTCCATAATGTAAAGGGTCTGATTTGTCGGCCAGCCATCTCTCTGGCACAAAATCGTTAGGCTGTGGATAATATTTCTCCATCCTTGATAAAAATTCGTTTGGCGCTATCACATCAACCTGTAAACGATAACATTTTAGTCAAAGGGTGCAGTTATTATGTTTTGGGTGCAGTTTCTATCTATACTGCGAAATTGAGTGTTCAAAAAATAGTTAATCAGCTCAACAATTCTCTATATTTCTTTTAATACAATTTTTTTAAATTTATTCGCACTTATAGACCATCCAGGGAATTAATTTTAAAGAAACTAGCCAAGTTCTGCCCTTAACGGTTTACCGGTAACAATATGTGGTGGCGGCTGACGGTTGAAGGTAATTTACCATTATTCGTTAAAACCTGTCGTAATTGCAATTCCTAAAGTGGGGGTCATGATAACACTTTGCTGGGATATTTTTTATCAATTATGTTCAATTACCATGTATAAAATGATTTAATCTCACCCCTTTCGGTATGTGATAGCCTCCAACTATATGGTCTCGGTCCGTTCTTCTCAGATTGGACGGAACTACGTGCCATAGTCGTAGAGCTTCTTTCAAACAAGCTCTGAGGTACCTTTTATGCGGATCATTAGAACGTATTTCTTCACGCAATTGCTCTTGCTTATCTGGATTTATAGCTAAATTATAAATGACACTTGAGGCTGTAAAAGATACCTGTAAATATTTTGGTTTGGTTATCCCTAAGATTCTCATACTATGTATCGTAAGAATTGTTAATCCTAGGTACATTCATTCGGCAATATTGGCAGTTGACAACGTACCACCCGTATTATTAAGAGTTTATGGTCGACAACTCCTTACAAGATCACCTATTGCTCATGTTGATCTAACTTACTGTGTCAATGCCAGCAGACAACATTTCGTTTGCCATCAAGATGGCAACTTTTTCGTCAATAGCCAACAGTTTTTCAACTATACTTTTCTCTTCTTCTGGAATGTCATATCCTCTTTCGTTTATCTGTTTTCTTGCATTTTCGATGTACATTGTACTTATTCTGTAATAGTAATGATTCATAGCTCCAAATTAGAAAAGTGATCGTTTATAATCATAAAAGATCATCTTTTTATATTAAATTAGTAGGTACTTACTGCCATTGCGTGTCGTAAGTTTTCATAATATTCTTGAACGCAGGTGTCGCGATATATTTCCAAAGACTTGGCCGAAATTCCAGTTCAAAAGCTTGTTCGATCATTTCTTTGCTACACTGCATTAATTTTCTTGATGGGTGGTCTTCCGATAAGTTGTCCTCGAGACATCCCATTCGAGACCCTAAGGCCACTAAGGCTATAGATTCTAAGGACCATTTATTAATTTCTAAAGCAAAGTTGTTTTCCAAATATGTTTTGTCGTCTTTCAGTCGCTTTAACCTTGAAAAGAAGTGCCGGTCCCGGTTACCACGAAATAATACATAGATAAATACATGTCTTTTCTAAGAAAGTAAAAGTAGATGAATTGTATCGTATGTTTGTGTGTACTACCTCTGTACTGCATCTTGGGCGATTTTATCAAGCGCCGGCGCATACACTTTCACCAATTTAAGCTTAAGTAATGCTGGATTAACTTTTGTACGAAAATCACGCCATTTTTCGCCTTGTCTGTAAAAAAAATGAATTCTGCATTATTAGTGACCTACCTACTTATTATCCATCAACGTTATTCATTCTAATAGATAAAATAAATTGAATGTTACGCCGTTGTTAATCCGTATACTCCATGTAATGTTCCCTTCTTGACAACTTCTCTAAAATACTCCAAAGTCTCAAAGCCCGGTCGCAATGGATTAGCCTCTTGGGCTCTATAAACCTTCAAAAAATGTTATTAATAAATAGTTAGTAATAGGTATCAAGTGTAGTCAGTCTAATCCCACAAAGCCTTCTATGTTATTGACATAAAGTTTCAATTTCAAAATTTAACACCCTGCATGAGAGACAATGTCTATACAATACGTACCTCAAAGCTTAAAATGTAAGTACAATAGGTACCTGATCAATATGTTCCGGCTCAAACAATATAACCATATTTGCTCTTGAGAATACTCCGTCCATTTTAACCACAGAACCATACTTCTCATACAAAGTACCGACCATATCAAAAAAGTTTACGTTAGGTCCAAATTGCCCTGAAAAGAATGAAGAAAATACACAAAATAATTAATTAAATTTAGAAAAAAACTGCTGATGGAATCTCTTATGAAAGGTTTCTGCTATTTGTAGTCTTTTTGTGCAACATTTGACTTATTATCCAACTATATCATGGTGGGATAAATTTACGAAAAAAATTGGTATTTCGCACATTATTCGCCTATAACACATTCTAGGATCATGGCAGTAAGAATTGCGACATCAACTATAACTTATTCACAACAGAGTACTAAAAATTTTGCATATTTTTTTTTACCGTAGCACAAAGTACCTAGTCTAAATCGTCAATCTTGGCCGAATGCTGTATTTTACACCGAAATCTTCTACGATAACAATTTTTAAGTAAAAGTTATTTTTAAGTAATATAGATGAACTATTTGCAAAAATCCCAAAAAATATGAGTTATGAGCCCAAGGAGAGCCAGAATTCACCAAGACTTCAGTACTGCAGATGTGTGAAACAGGTGAAACTGATGTGCACACATTTCACCGAGTTCAATACGGTGGTTGAATACTCATTCGGCTTACGCGATATTCTTTTACTTTATAGCACGCTATGAATTTGGTATACATGGTTACATACCATCACGCCTGTATTTCCCGAAGGGTTAGGCAGAGGTGTACTAATGTACACCCACATTTCGCCGGTATGTTTAGGTCCCATGTAATAGGGGGCGAGCCTATTGCCATTAACCGGGCACTAATCCAGACTCCGAGCTGCTACTGAGAATTTCATATAAAAACCCAATAACACTTTGCTCGACCTGGGGATCGAACCCAAGACCTCTAGCGTAGCAGTCGCGCATGGGACCACTAGACTAATGAATGAGGCAGTATACATGGTTCTTCGTAAAAAATACTAACCAATGACTGGTAGAAAATGGTGTATTGGGCCAAGTAGTGGTAAAGACGAAAGACCTGGTATAGATTTAAAAGGTTTGGCCCCCTGCGACGGAGAAGAATATCTTCGACTGCCATTTCTAAAATTCAATTGCATTATAAAATAAAACACAATGTGTATGGGAGATACAGCAATATAGGCTTGCTTTCAGTAGCCCGATTCAAGTAATTAAAACCGTAGCGATGTCGTTAAAACAGTTTTCCTATTCACATATTTCACATCCGTCGATCAGACTGATTTAGAAGTCATCCTATTAAGAAATCGTTAACTGTATGCACACATGTTTGTTGGGCGAGAATGGTTCGATAACGTTGACTTCACAGTATTCACATAACACTGGAAAACTGTTTCAACGATTAAGTCGCTGCGACTGCGACCTCGCTACGGTTTTCATTACGTGAATTGGGCTACAGTACAAAAACATTTTAATTAATCAAACGCTTGTCAGTCCTAACAGTCCAAGCTAAAATACCAAACATTTAAATCTTTGTAAAACACCTAATTATTATTAGAAAATAGACCCAATAATAATTATGTATCATGGATAATTAATATATTATATAGGCAATTAGGTACTAATCTGTGAATTAATCTTGAGCTCCTTCTAATTCACGGCTACTGGGTCAAGCTATACAATTCCAGTTTAAGCTGATCCCGCATTATTATATGCTTTCCATACAATAAATAAGGGGCCAGCTTAAACTTTTTATAGCTTGACGTTCAACCGTGCGTCCGTAGGATCTTGTACCTACCAATTTATACATAGGTAAGTAGCTGGATTCCCCATTAGAGCAGTAATAATTATCATTACGACCGAGAACTCCGGTAGTGGAGTAGTAGGTATTTTGGTAGTTAACTATTATTCGACCATAATATATCATCATATAGATTTTAGACGGCTAAAGTTTTAGATTCTATGTGCCTACTTACAAGGGTACCTACTTATCCATATTCGTCAAGATAGAGAACCACAGAATTCAATTTTACTTACCGGAAACAAACTTGTGTTCGGTCAACAAACAACGTATAACACTCACGTAAGGTTTTATTTCTCATTATCTCTGTTTACAAGTTATCGGGAAAATATAAATAGACGGAGACTAGTACGGCGCAAACATCAAATTGCCAAGTGAGGATTCTGATTCGTTTGACCTTGTACCTATAACATAACATCACAGCATAATAATAATAATCTAAAAGTGTAGGTAGTGTACTAGACGAAACTGAAATAAGAAAATCCGTTTATTTTCGTGATTTTTGAAGTCGATTGCCTTCTCCCTGTGATTGAATCAGTTCTTTATTTTTAGAGGACACTGCACTGAAGACACCTTTACTATCTTAAAATAGAAGTAGGTAAGTGAGGACAATGAGTATGAGCCTGAAAATGTTTGGAGGCATCCACTTTACAAAATAGGCTTTCCATACGGTAGACGCCAGCGTAAGCTGGATTTGTATAGCTCAACGTGTAGCCATGCGTACAAACAATTACAGCCTAGTATATTATTCTACTCTTTGAGTTACAGTTTGTTCGAAATAACGAAGGACGTCTGAAGTTGAAAGAGAGTCTGTGTAAAGAAGATTGGGGCTTATAATATGTTTAGCATTCCTGATTATTTTCTTTACTATTTTTTTGTTGCAATGTGTACAACTTACCAGAAATTTGAACGAAGAAGATGTGTGTGATATTAGATGAAGAAGTGGATAAACTGTAGCCTTTTAATTTTTCTTTTCAGAAATTCTTTGAGTATGCTTCCGATACTGTTCATAACAATAATTAATAAATTTTAAAAAGTTATCAACAAATTTTATATCGTTGTCGGCAGAAGTTAAGTATTGTCTTTAATTACGTCACTATCATCATAGCCAAGTTAGATTTCATTCGCTCGAATATACTCATTAACCTCGTTCTTCGTGCTGATTGGCCTGCTTCTAGCTTTTCACCAATCAGGAAGTCGTATGCGGGCCTCGGTCGATGCTTATATCGAGATGGTGCAAAGAAACTCGTACTAACTTCTCTGTGTCAGCTTCGGAAAAGTTCAACTACCAAGTTTCAGAGGGGCTTATTAGTTATAAACTTATAATTTATTAATGAGTACCTATGTAACATAATTCGAAATAACGTTCATACTATCGATATTAAAGCTCAATAATAAAAGCGTGTTAAGTTCGATGTATTGAATATCGTAATCGATATTATTCGATATCATATTATGTTGAAGTCCGTAGATCACATCACACAGGGTGCATCCCTACTGTTTGACAGTACAAAATGTTTAGCTGATGGTGAGGTTAATGGTCGATACAAAATAGTCTAGATAAATATTTGGGAAGTGATTTCCATCCAAATATGTTTAGGTCAACAATAAATCGTCAAAACTCATTCTTGAACTAGTGCTACGCTTATTCTATTTACGGTGATTTACGCTATTCCGATGTAAAAACTATTGAAATGAACTTTCTTTGTCATAGTTTTGTTAAAACTATCGATCGATTACGAAAGAGCTTCTAAGTTTACGTTGTTTAAAGATATTTGTGGAATAAGATAGTCTAGGTATCGCTATAAATATGTGCATATAATCTGCTAAGTGAGCTGTTTAAAATTACTGAGTGTGCGTGATTGTGAAGTTGCTAACGTGTTAAATAAAATATGTGTTTACGTTCGCTTTTCGTTGTATTCACGCGTTCAATTTACTTAAAAAAGTCATAAGTCTAGTTATTGATAGTGCCGTTACGTGTAATATGAGATACGTAGACTGAGCCATATCATAATTTGTTCCTGATATCACGTCCATGTATTGTTGTTCCTTCCTGTAAGTATTGTCGCATTTTGCATTATTTTATACATTCGATTTACCAGCGTTTATGCTATTATTTTATTGAGACAATAATTGCACTAATGAGAGTATTAATTGCATTGAATAATTATGTAACAATCTACATTGCAATATTTGTTTGATTTTAAACTAGTAACTTAGTATAATATATAGCCATAATATTGCACTCATAAACAGCACCTAATAGCAAAACTAAACAACAAATTCCTTAAAATTTTATGATGAAGGTCAATGAACTTTTTAAGCTTGTATGTGTAGTGTAATTTTATTGGTTTATTTAAGAGATAGGTATCACCTTATCTTAATCTTTGGAGGTGAGTTTCATCATTTTTAAATATAACATAGCCCACTTTTACAATACTGTTGTCCTGAATGAAAGTTAAAATTAACTTGTTATAGTACTCAATAAGTTGCTTTGTATCTTAATAAGTGATTTGGAAATCTTAGAGAAACAAATAATAATTTAAACATTATGTTCACTTGACTGTAATAAGTGAGTATTTTTTTAAATTTAAACATTCAAAATTATTTTGACAAAACATAATTACATAGGTATTTTGAACAGTCAATAAGTAATTGCACATTCGCATCATATATATATATATTATCATATTGCAGACTTGGTATTCTTTATACCTACCACATTATGAACTATAATTTTATTGTTTAATTAATGCCAACATGGTAGAAATATAAGTAAAAGTAAAATTATTTCTAATGTGACAAAACCAGTTTTGTAAAATACACAAGGTTAATGCATAAATTACTTAGAGATATAGAAAGGTTTCTTATGTTTTTTTAATCTCCCAAGGAAACAAATAAATCTTATAAATATAAAAATAATATTTACTTACCACATTTTTTTAAAACAGATTAAAGTAATAAACTTCACGTTTCATTTACTTAATATAACAATATTTTCAAAAATCATATATTTTATAGTAAATCAAAGTACATACCTATGTTTTAATGACTTGATGTCATATAAAATAATGAACAAAGGTATGGTTTGCAGGTTCAACCCATTTAATATTGTAGATTACAATGATGAATGTCAAAACAGTTATGTAATTAACTCAATTGGAGACAATAGCATGGAACACGAGCAATCTGCATGGATTGATGAATCATGAATGTTAATGGTGTGTGTAAATGTATCTTTCTGATAACTAACCTAGTTACAACTATCAAATAGAGGTATAGTAACTGGACCAAATAGATTAATTAATACCAATTGTATATGTCTGATTAAATTGGCCTCTTACATGCTCATATATATATTTTTTACAGAATTATGATATATATTATATACAGACCATGTGTAATACAGTCTGCAATGCTAAATCTTATTTAAAGATGCTAGACCATATTTGAAAACAATAGTGTAAGCATTGTAATTTTTAAACTACTGTGCAAAATGAATATCTTAGTAAATAATGATTATTGTTTAAGCTACATTTTAAGAGGCTTAACATTTTATTTATGAAAAAATACTATTTTTTTTATTACTTTATGGAATGTTTTATACACTACCATAGTAAAATTGTGATACTTTGAATCTTACTAATATTACTTTCATTCTTCACCCACAACAAATTTTCACCAACATAGAATATCGAGCAATAATATTACACATTTTGGGTTATTGTATTTAAAGATTGGCTCTTAAAAATGAGCTCTTATGTTTACCAAAGGTCACATATTTTTTATTTCAAAACAGAACACAGTTCTTCCTCATTACATGATTATTGTATAAAATTTTCCTTATTAGCTCTTTATAAGGATATTATACATGTTTAGCTAGTCATTATTTTAATGTTACTGTATTAATGCCAGTAGATGTGGTAAAGCTTTTAAGTAAAGGGGAAAAATGTGTGAAAAGTATAAAAATGTTTGAACCTTCAAGTCTCATATTATGGACACAATGTAATTTTTTTTGTTTTGATCTCATGGGACTGGTACTGGTTTCAATGAATTAATTTAGCTAAGAAGTGTTGCAATTTTCCAATTGCCTGTGTCCTATTTCAGTATCTCCTAAATATGTTTTGCACACATATGCTACCCCTAATTCTAAACTGACTTTGCAATACATTTACATCATAATTTGTTTTGCATGTGTGTGCATGTTGTACGATGTTACAAATGAAATAGTAGTGTGTTATAATCGGTGGTGTTATGTTAAAATTGTTTCTTATGTGCCAGTTCACGGCTGGGCGTCGGGATGGCGAGCATGAGCTCCACGCTCGTCGAGACCGTCTCCATCAATTATGAGGACTTTAACGAGAGCTTCCTCACCTGTGGCACATGTTTATGTTAGTACACCACTCACTTATACTTGCAAACACTAAGTTTATATGTCAATTTAAAAAAAATAGCTTAAAGTTTAAAATTTGTTTGACATATAAACTTAATTTTTTCGCACCTATCCGTAGTGTTGCTACTTACCTGCTAGTAGTAACAACTGTGTGTTAAGCATATGTAATCATCATTCATTATATGAATACCTTGTTAGTCTATGCCTTTTTGTTGAAATTGAGTGGATATTATAGATATTATAATAAAAAAAATAGTTTCTATATCAATCATACAGAAACTATATTTTTAGGGTTCCGTAGCCAAATGGCAAAAAACGGAACCCTTATAGATTCGTCATGTCCGTCTGTCTGTCTGTCTGTCCGATCGTGTCACAGCCTTTTTTTTCGAAACTATAAGAACTATGCTGTTGAAACTCGGTAAGCAGATGTATTTTATGAACCGCATTAAGATTTTCAGACAAAAATAGAAAATGACAATAAATTTTGGGGGTTCCCCATACTTCGAACTGAAACTAAAAATTTTTTTTTTCATCAAACCCATACGTGTGGGGTATCTATGGATAGTTCTTCAAAAATGATATTGAGGTTTCTAATGTCATTTTTTTCTAAACTGAACAGTTTGCGCGAGAAACACTTCTAAAGTGGTAAAATGTGTGTCCCCCCCCTGTAACTTCTAAAATAAGAGAACGATAAAACTAAAAAAAAAATATGATGTACATTACCATGTAAACTTCCACCGAAAATTGGTTTGAACGAGATCTAGTAAATAGTTTTTTTTAATACGTCATAAACTGAATATTTTGCGCGAGAGACACTTCCAAAGTGGTAAAATGTGTGTCCCTCCCCCCCTGTAACTTCTAAAATAAGAGGACGATAAAACTAAAAAAAATATATGATGTAGATTACCATGTAAACTCCCACCGAAAATTGGTTTGGACGAGATCTAGTAAATAGTTTTTTTTTAATGCATCCTATAATATGTGTTTAAAGTGTTTGGTAGGGATTCAGACATGTTCATTCCCCGACTCACAAAACGCATCATTGTGTTACGTCACAACCGCTATAGTAGGTAGTAGGCTCTCTGGCTAGCATACATTATATCTTCCTTATTTTTGAACAAATGTTAATTCTGTTATTGATAATGAAACTACTATCTTTAACCATTTTTATGAGGGCATATAAAATACTAGCTGTGTCCCACGGTTTCAGCCGCTTTGTCCTGTATCTAAGAATCGTAGCGTGGTGCTAGATCGATTTGTCATATCCGACTGGTAGTTCCAGATATTAGCGCGTTCAAACAAACAAATTCTCCACCTTCATTATGTTACTATAGATACAGTCAGCTAGCCTATTGTCGAAATTATATCCAAATTAATAAGTCATAATGTAATCGTGTGACAGTGGCTCTTTATTATTTACAGGCACTTACGATGGAGGTGAGCACACACCCAAACTTCTGCCTTGTTCACATACAGTCTGCTTGGACTGCCTCACACGAATAGCGGCTTCACAAACCAGAGACGCCGGCAGCTTCAGATGTCCCATCTGCCGCGAACTTATAACCATACCGCGAGGAGGGGTTGCTGCGCTCCCACCATCCTTCCTCGTGAACCAACTACTTGACCTTATGGCCCGCCAACGGAGGGAAGTGATACCACAGTGCAGTTCGCATCCAGGCAGAGAGTTACTTTTCTGTGAGACTTGTGATTGCGTATTTTGCCGGTACTGCGCTGACGGCCCTCACAGCGACACCCCTTGCGACCACACAGTTGTACCATTCTCTATAGCATTGAAAAGAATGTCTGAAATACTGTTGTATAGAGCGAACGAATGTCTCAGTAAACTGGGCTCGGCGAGAGATGCGGTGGCAAGCGAGCTGAGGCGACTCGAAGCGGCGGCGACAGCAGCAGACGAAGCGATAGACAGACATTTCGCAGAGCTTAAAGCTGCGATCGATAAAAGACACAGCGAATTAAAGTCTGCTGCAGCGGCCGCCGCCACACACAAACGAAAATTGCTCGAAGAACAACTAAAATTGATCGATGCGGAAAAGGCTAAGGTGCGATCATCTTGTAACTATTATTTATCCATCCCAGTTAACTTAAATATAACTTCTCCAATAAATTTCCAGGTGGAAGCAGAATGTTCGGGTCTTCAGCAACAGGTGGAAGTTCGTGAGGTCAGTAGTCGCGCGGCCGCACTGGGCGCCCGGCTCGGCGACGCGGCGGCTCTCGCAGAACCGAGAGAAAACGCCTTCCTAGCTGTAGACTTTGCTCATAACGACGCTCAACAGAGGTTCGCAGAGGCCTTGGCCGAGTTGGGTAGGGTACGCACTAGTACCACATTCCCTGGGCTCTGTACGTTGCAGTTAGGTAAGTTCACTAAAATTGTTTATTTTACCAATTATAGCAAACATGAGTATGTTGAAATATCGTGTACGTTGTCGTGACATTCCTTAATTCGGCTCTCCAGGCGTTATGTAATGTATGTTGTACTCTTTCACTCTAATATTTATCGAGGATAATGTAGGATTTAGTAATTTCTATCGTTTTACTTGATAAATATACCGCACATTCTTTATTTGAATGGTTAGGTACTAAAAATAATCTTACGAACTGGGTCCAACCTGCTGTGGCTCATAAAGTATATGTATACCGCGTATTGAAATGCAACTTTGCTTCAAAAGCAAACGGCAAAGAACTTAGAAAGATTCAGATTTTAAAGAAACATTTTATATGTTTTTTTTTTCCAACACGCACTAGACCCGCGTCTGCCGATTATCACTCTCCCTAACCGAAGAAGCCTGTCCCAGCAGTGGGAACATTACAGGACGATAATGCATATGCTAAACATTTTATTTATGAGCATTTCTTTGCTTTTCTTCCATTATCGATATACTATAGCGATTTTTTGCTACATCGTGACGTCATCCCGTCATTCATTCCTAGTCTTTAGCTTCAAACTTCAATCTTCAAACTTTTATTTGCATAAAATGTTCACACAATTCATCAGTCACATTTTGCCATAATGAAATAGCATGCAAATATAAATTTTACAATAAAAATTAATAAGACTTAAGCTAGGTTCAAATTGCTCTGTCGGGGTGTGTCGTGGCGCGACAGATTGCTATCGGTTTCGTTTATATATTGTGATTAGATTCACATTAGTGTTATAACACGTTGCGACACACCCCGACAGACCAATTTGAACCTAGCTTTTAACTAAACTTTAATCACAGTATTATTATTTTAGGCACAACTAGCAAACACGGGTAGTATTATAACATAATAATTAAAAACGAAGAGAAATTAGAATTTTACATTCATGTACTCATTAATATTATAGAAACCTTTGCCTATCAGCCAATTATGCAAGCGACCTCTTTTCTCCAATCCTGTTCGCTGGTTTCCCAGAATCAGCATGCGTGTGTGGTCTGGAGGTGGTGGTGGTCCTGCGCACGGTGGACTACCACGGGGAGGCGCGCAGCACGGGCGGGGACCCCGTCAGCGCGGCCGCCACCATCGACGACGCGCCGCTGCCCGTCACCGTCACTGATCTCGATACGGGACTCTACAGGTTATATTTTTTATATACATATAATATGACTGCCTCCTTAGTCTAGTGGTCCTAAGCGCGACTGCTACGCTAGAGGTCCTGGGTTCGATCCCCAGGTGGAGCAAAGTGTTATTGGGTTTTTCTATGAAATTCCCAGTAGCAGCTCGGAGTCTGGATTTGTGCCCGGTTAATGGCAATAGGCTCGCCCCCTATTACATGGGACCTAAAACATACCGGCGAAATGTGGGTGTACATTAGTACACCTCTGCCTAACCCTTCGGGGAATACAGGCGTGATGGTATGTTATGTTGTTATGTTATATAATATGTAAATATGTATACCTTTCTTTCGAAACCTATACTCCATTTGGTTAGGTACTTAACTAAAGGTAAACAATGAAAATGGCGGCGGGCTCTTCAACCTTTATTACAATGGTATCTTATGAATTGGGAGTGAAATTAATAACAACACATCTAACAATCAATAAAAACAACGAACAAACAAAACTATAACTAAATAATACAATTTACGGCAAAAGAAACACAATTAAAAACGAACGAAAGTACAAACTGTTACGAATTGCGTCTATGTCTAATGGTTACCCGACTAAGTATAATATCGGTTAATTATTTTGCCGCGCTTCCTCGCGCTACTACTTCTTAATTTTTTCGAGTTATCAAAAGTCTAATATGTAGAAAAAGGTTTCGATTTCCTGTCTTTTTAGATTCTTTCTAGTAGGCACATTGCAATACTTTATGATATAATTATCAGATTTGATTTATTTATTGGTCGCAAGCTTAAGAATTTATAATTACCATTTAATATTAAACAAAGTAGTAAAATATGCTAGTATAGTAAAGGAAAATTATTTTGAATGATTAATTAATTAATTTGGTTACGTTTTGTTTCAAGATGAAAAATGGCCCTATAAAAGAACCTTTTTTATGATTTGTTTACCTTTAGTTAAGTACCTAACCAAATGGAGTATAATAGCCTGTAAAGTTATTTTAGTGAAGGAAAAATACGACTGCGGACAGGATTCGAACCTGCGTCTTCTGGTTAGGTATACCAGACGCTATGACCGCTTAGCCACCGCGAGTCCGACCCGCTAGGTCGAAATATGCCTTCACATTTTTTAATTTACGTCTTTAAGGTGACGTCAGTGACTGTTGAAAATGTGTTTTTCAACCGACGTGACATGTTTTACAGCAAGAACGATTTCGTACGATGTCACTTTGCCTTTTTTGACTTAGCGGATGGGACTCGCGCTGGCTTAGCGAACATAGCGTCTGGTGTACCTAAGTAGAAGACGCAGGTTTGAATCCATCCCGAAGTCGTATTTTTCCTTCACTAAAATAACTTTCAAATCTTTGCTTGGAAAGATATAGTATTTTAGTAGGCATTTAGTTTTTTAGCCTTTAGTTAATGCATATATTGTGAACTTTTTTGTCTTAATAATTTTATGATATGATAATTATGTAGTTTGGCACAAAAAAAACAGCGCTGCGCTATGTTGCAAGCATTTGGTAGCGCAGAACAGCATAAAGCTGAGCGCCACCCTTTTTCCTTGCGGCGGATGGGACACACTATGTGCACATAAATTTTATTTTTATTTTTAATCGTGTTTAAATATTCTTTTTTTTTATTGTTTTGTAATAGTCTTGTAATTAAGTCTCATCTTGATTTGCAGGAAATAAATAGTTTTTCTTTCTTTTCTGGTTATAATATGCATAGTGTATGTACGAGTATGTGTAGGATCTCGATGCGGCCGTGGAGCGCGGGGTCGCTGTGCGTGCGCGTGCTGGTGTTCGCGCGCGGCGTGCGGGAGTCCCCGCTGCGCGCGCGCGTGCTGCCCGCGGCCGGCCCGCTGCTGCTGTGGGGCGCACGGGGCACCGCCAAGGATCAACTCAGCCAACCCGTCGCGCTCGCTAGGTACTATCGACCAATTTAATATCTGACCAATCTGATGAATAGCCATTATGGTGAATGGCTATTCATGCTTTCAGCGCTCGGCTGCTATCTCTTTGACTAGCGCTTACCTATGCTCATCAACCAATAGCGTCGCAGCGTTGGGGTATTTGCTGAGCCCCCTGCTTTTTTTATTGAATTTTTTTTACTGTTCTATAATACCTATTAGTCTTCCAAAAAGTATCCTTTTTTTTGTTTTAGTACTATTGTTTAGCAAAAAATGGCGGTGGTCATCGTATGCACGGGATTTTGTTTGCAAATTGGCTAGATATTGAATTTACTGATAGTACATACTTACAATGCCGAAATACCGCAGAGAAAGGGTCAGGTTTAAAAAAAACCTTACTAGCCTTGTGGGTCACATATTACTAGAAATCTTGTTAACCCCTCGTGATAAGCTAAATGCTTGAGTTACGAATAGGTTCACGTCGTTAGTGCAATGGGTGGGTTTCGAACCGGCAACCAAATGATCGCTAGTCCGACGCCCTAGCGATTAGGCTACCGCCGCTTAAGTAGCAGTTTAAGTTAACAAACTACCTTCTGCAGAGATATAGAGTAACCAGAACCATGAAAAATTAAACTTTGTTAAAATACAGAAACAAACTTCCATAAATTTTAAACGAATATATTAGTACTAAAGTTAATCTCTGGAACTACAAGTTGGATTTGATGAAATATTTTTGTATTTGATAGCCTAATTCTTGAGGAAGCTGCGTTATATTCATAATTTCATAACACTGTAATGCCAATAATTGTTTTTCTCTTTATTTGGTTTGTTAATTAAACTGTTTTTTAACATTTTTATTAGTAAATAAAAATGATAAAAAAAAGTCAGAAGACAGTAAGAAAATCAAAGGAAGAGAGAATATATATATTTGATATGTCGGACTGAAAGAGACTAAATTCCACGACACAGGGAATCCTAGTGTGGGATCTAGGGATTTTACCATGTATCTATGTAATCTTTTGAGACAATAAACCTATTATTATTATAATGAAGCTAGCGGATGACACCGTGGTGCACAGCTACTGATTCTAAAACCGTAGACATCAAATCTAGGATAAGCTGCATTTTTAAGATAACTAAAGGAATTCATCATTATTTCCAGATGTCCGAAGCGACGCGAGATCTACGTCCTCGACGCAGGGAACTCGAGAGTGAAGGTGTTGGACGACGAAACTTTTGCATTCAAAACGCATATTGTTAACGAAGGTACGCTCATATTAAACCAACCAATGATTAGTTTTAAAACTTCAACTGGTATTGCCTCGTGTATTTACGGTAAAATTAATTCACTGGTTCAATTCCCGTTTAATATAAATATTTTTGAGGCGTATAGATGTCTTGGTAGACCGGAGTCACGAGTGTTGCTGAGGTCTTCCATTTTGCTAAAGACAAGGAGAAAATTTCCGAGTTGATGGCCAACCTTCAGTTATGATTGAAGACGCACCAGAAGAACAAGAAGATATATAAGATACCTTAAAGTATCAAATAAACCGTGACTCTCCATAGAAACAAAAGATTTTCTTTTATGTTTGCTAATTGATCAGTATAATAATAAGTTCAATATTCCATTCCTGTTTCCAATTCTGCCTCTTATTCTCACTGCTTAATCGAATGTTTTCAGTGAAATTCTCATAATTATTGTTTATTTTTTAGGTTTAGCAGGACGGAGTTGTACAGGTATAGCAGTAACCGCTGAAGGAATTGTGGCGGTCAATTGGCGGACACGGACGCTTACCGAGGTAAATAAATTGATACAAACGGTTAGATTGTATAGTCTCATCGAACTATCGGATCCGAGTATGGCGGATGAAGTGGAAATACCGAATAACGCACTATCATCTTCATCAAATATCAGCCTATTGCCGTCCACTGCTGAACGTAGACCTCTCCCAAAGAGCGCCAACCATCCGTCTTAGGGAGCTCGTATCTTCCAGCTTCCAGCTACCATCTAAAATCGTCAGTCCCGGCGACACGGAATCTATCATCATCAGCTTCATTCGACTACTGCTCGCCGTAGGCCTCTTTATGTTAACGCCACAGAACCCGATCTTCAGTTCTTTTCATTCAGTTTCTACCAGCCGCCGAATAATATATACTCTCTTTTAATTGCGATGGCCAATGATATTCTACAAGTATAAAGAATGTGGTCATGATAAAAACTCGCTGGAAATGAAGCCTAAAACAGCAGCTGAAGTGCCTGACAGGAACAAAATTCCATAATAATTATTTGTTTCGGTTGACATCTGTCAATTATGTCACCAGATGTATGCGAATCATAGTTTGATTAATTTTCTGTAGAGCTTTCGAAACCGTATGACCTCCAATGATTAGTTTGAAGTTTTCAGGATAAGTTGGCAGCAATAAACTATATCTATACTTAACAGCTTTAAACATGTTTTTTTATCAGAAGTTAATGATGGTGTGCAGGTGACAGTGGAGGGTACAACGCTGCGCACGATTCGTTCGGAGCGGCTGGTGGAGCCCGTGTGCGTGGCGGCTGACATCGTGACGCGGCGCCTGGCTGTGGCCGACAACGGAGCCCGAGCCGTCTTCCTCTTCGACTCTCACGGGAATATTGAGAGAGAGGTTCAATTTATGTATATTAAAATCGATGCGTGTTTATATGGTCCTAATGTACCCAAAAACTGCTGGACCGATTTAGTTGAAATTCTCGGGGAATCTTCAAATTAACCCATTAGGTTGTAAATGCGAATCGGTACTGTAAATATAACTTAAGTATTTTAAATGGCTAATACATATTGACTTACTTTGATAATTTAACGATACATAAATATAAATAATACTACGTATTATGATATGATGTAAGATGTCTTAGCAATGCGCGTACCTCCGCTTAACTTGATTATTTTTATGTGCAAAAAAAAACTAAAAAAAAAAACACTAATGGTAGACAGCACAAGGGCTTGATTTTAAAGGAAATGTTGACGAAATAAAAAAATACGTGCATCTTTGCGATACAGAAGTTTTTAATATACAGTAGACTAAAAGATCTCTACCATATATCATATAGTATATAGCATATATAAATTATTACATTGACATTATATTATTTGTAGGTTGGTAACGGAGAACTGGGTTTAGTCGGCGGTGTCGCTTTGTCAGAAGATTTGCTCATCATTGCGGATGTCGCGGTCAGAGTGTACGACATCGAAGGCAATCTCAAAAATGTGTTTGCTCCTGTGCCTAAAGGTAACTAAAATACCGTGCTATACATCAGTTTTCTTCACACCTCAGTACCGTTAACACTCGAAGCAGGGATAAGATATATTTTATATAATTATATGATAATGAAACATGGACAGATGTCATCAAACTCGATTTAGAATTTACAAGGCACGTATCTTAGGGCCTAGGCACACCACGTTTTTTAAACGCGCCTTTGACGCGCGTTTGTAGCGATACAGACGCGAGTCAGACGCAGCCTGTAGACCTTTGCACACCTGTATAAATTCAAATACGCGTTTGAATCGATACAAACGCGCTGGCATTTTGTTCCAAAGACGTGCGTCGTTTGAGCGCACGTGCGAGGGTAGATTTACACTTTGGAAGGCGCACGCTCTATGTTTGTATCGATACAAACGACAACAAACTGCTCTGTAGGATAAAAGCGCGCCGTCGACGCCGCGCGTTCCTAAAACGCGCGTCGACGGCGCGTTTAAAAATCGTGGTGTGCACAGGCCCTAACGGTACTTGTCTAAAATATTTAAAAAAAATATAATATTTTCTAAAATTTAAAAAAATGTTTATAATATTAAAATATAAAGTATGGTGAACGGAAACATCGTTAAGGACCCTGCATGTCTCAGTGGGCCTAGTGTTAGAAACTTATATATTTTCTAGATATTTGCTTGCCGCGTTGTGAAGACTCTTTATTAGCACTAAGGCCACACGCCCGGCAGTTGGATACTTAATGGGTTCTTGATAGATAGAAGTCAGTGCGCCACTTCAGTCAGTTTATAGCTATTTTGTTAGTTTCCTAATTTTCGCCCATTTTTTCATCATAAGTATATTACCTACTAATATAGATTGATAGCAACATAAATCGCACTTAACCAGGTCGCGGCGGCTACGGCGGTGTAGCTCTCGAGTGTGACGCGGACGGGTCGCGGCGAGTAGTGTGTACGCGGTCCGTGAGAGGGCGGCCCTCCATCATAGTGGTCGATGCCAGCACCGGGAGGATACTGGCCGCCTGCGAGCTGGCCGAGAGGAAGCCTCGCCGCGTGGCCGGCCTCACGCTGCTGCCCAGGCGGCGCGCGCTGCTGGCGGACCTGGCGGCTGACTGCCTCAGGCTTCACACCTACTGGTGAACCCAGGGTGATGGCTTACGGGTAACATTTTTAACACACAATTATTTTTTGTCTTTGCCCCCTCTCTTCCCCCCCCCCCCCCCTTGCATAGCGCGACGCTTCAAATTGCGTACAACGAACATAGTCTTTATTGATATCTCTCTTACGGTTTACGTAATATTTCAAAAGCTTAGTATTCCGAGTGCTGCTGCCATTTTAAGTACCTATCAAATTATTTACAGGTGACGCGTAGAAAGTGAAGGAAGCGGAGCGCCGCTGAGCGCATCGTAATCGAATTTCATGCTAGTCCAATATTATAACGGAGAATCGAACTGTTGGCCATATACACGGACTGCGAGGGGGAGATACTTGCACCAAAGCCTTTAGTCGGCCGCGCGACGGCCACTGCGTTATTCAATATATTATTTTTAGTACTTACAGTATTTATTTCGTATTAAGTTGCTTAAGTTATTTTCTAAAAAAAATACGGTCGATTTTAGATTTTTTCGACGCTTTATACGGAATTTGACAATATTATGACTGATTTTGATTTTTGTGTATTTACGTTTTACTTACTTTTCGCCAATAATATGGGCGTTGAATCGCGACTTTTAATAATGTTATAGATATTGTGCACTATTTTTAAGTATAATCCACCGTGCAATCGGCGCTATTGAATTTATCTTTAATTATTGTCAACGACATAATCATTATTTATCTAAGTGCATCAACAAATTGGCGAATCTAACTTCGCTTTAACTAGTCGTAAGAATTGCGCATTTATTTTAAAACAAATGTTAGTTAGTGTTTGAAAACACTTCTCATGGAATAAATTGCAAATCTCACAGCAATAGTGAATAACGACAATATTTATTATAAAATATACATTAAGGGTATTCTTCGTCTACCTATTCTAACAATTACTACAAACAAGATTGTACCTTGTTTGTACATTGATCGTGATTGTACCTATAGTAAAATCTAAATTTAAATTGTTAAATGATCATTTTTCGCGTTACATATCCAGTAACCTTGTCTTTGGTACGCTTAATATTAGTTGGACGGGGAGAGTAGAAAGGATGTTCTGAGTAATACTGACAGTCTTGTACCTTAGTCTTATTTCTGAGCATAATTATTTAAATAACTGAATGCCGGTTAATATTCACACTTTCTTTCATCAGCTATGTTATATAATTATACGGCCGGTTGATATCCCATCAATATTATTTTCAATCAAAGCTAAAGAACAATTTCAGTAGCTCTTTTAAATACCCTAATAAATTGTTTTAAAAATATATATTATAACATAGCCATGCGATACCACACAAAATAATTAAGAGCATAGTTATAGTTAAAATATAATTGAAAAATCGGTTTTGCTTTGTTCATCTGAAATTCCAAATTATGATTGCCTGCTAAATAGGTTTATTTCGAATATTCACGGAAATTCACTGCCATAACTTTGATTAATGAGGAATATGATGAATGAGAAAGCATGTTTAAACGACTATTTATAAATTTTTCGCCAACAAAAGAAGCGTTTAATTCTAATTGCACGTTTGAACAAAATTTGTGCCACGGAAAATTTTCTTATTAATTGCTCAATATAACACCTTTGCATCTTTCTCAAATTATAAGAATTGTAATAAAACTCACTTTGCTATCATTTAGTTGACTCATTTACTCATCGTTGTTTCGAATTATTATATTAAGTATAGCTAAAGTAAAAATCTCATTTAGTTCGGAGGTTGAATGAAACTTGGGTGCATCAGGATGAGTGCAATTTGTGTTTGTTTTTTCTCATGATGTTACTTAATTTAATCACTTAAATAATTCTGTATTCGGAAGTTCGCGATAGTACTGAAAATGTAATTGTAAGTACGACTGATAAATTGGTATATTTCTATTGCAAATGTAGCTATGAAAAAAAAACTGAACTGGTATCAACTAATTCCGACACTCATACAGTTGGTACCCAAAATTGATCTCATTTCACCCATACAATATTTTATTAAAATGTTTTATGTAAAACTTATATTTATTCTGCAATTATTATATTACACCGAGAATTTAAATAACATAACGGTATTATCATGACAAATTACTATATGTAACTGTTTTTGAATTTCAACTTGCACAATACTCTATTGTTTAAAAACCGCTATAATGACGTCACTGTAATTTAAACAACTGAATCTCATTAAAAATGTAATTTTTCATGCGAAACTAATCAAGGCCTCACATTAACATAACAATATAAAATAATATTTCGCCGACAACTGAACCGCTTCACCTTGTTATTCATTAAATATTTAACAAATTACTATTCAAAATATCATGGCAATAATCTGTAAATGAAAAAAAAAAAATGAATAATGTCAAAGCCGTGATAATCGTTAATTGATGTTAAAAAACATACACCATAAAGGTAGAAAATTAAAAATCTTATTTCTTTATATAATCAAACCCTTATTTATATAAATGATCGAACTTTACATATTTTAAACGTCTTCTTTTAAACTAAATCCACCCTCTACTATTTATACCGGGCAAAAAGTAGCAAGAAGTGTCAAATGTGTATTGGTATTTGACATATTATATAATAATAATAATTTATTTCAACCAACCACATATTATATAACAATAATTTAATTTAACCAACCAACTTACTGCTTTTCAAAACAAATTAGTAATACAAGATTTTAAAAAATGGCATAATATTACAATAAGAACCTCTTATGTTAGCGGGCCCTGCCTTGTAGAGATCCCGCGGACTGTAGTCATCTCGGGCTTAACTTGGGGATAACAACTTCGATAATTTTGCACAATATCAGAATGTAGAATTTGAAACGGCGGTAGCCTAATGGCTAGAGTGTCGGACTTGCGATCATGTGGTTGCCGGTTCGAAACTCACCCGTTGCACTACCGACGAGAACCCACTCGTAACACAAGCATTTAGCTTAGCACGAGGGGTTAACAATAATACTAGTAATGTGCGACCCACATTGCTAGTAAGCTTTTAAAAAAAATGTGACTGCGCGGCTGTTTGGAGAGACTAACTTCAGAGCCAAGGGCGGGTCCAGGTTTTATTTATTGGAGGGGCACAAGTAAGAAGTGCCGTATTAATTAAATTTAAAAAACCCCCGACAATTTTCTCCAAGCATAGGCTCAGAGTTCTTAGCACCCCGTCGTTTTTGCGTCGGGAGTTAACAATACGTTTCACTCTCTTTCTGTCTAAGTTAACTTAGTGATATTTTGCGGTTCACAACTTTGGGTAGAATCCTATTTGTACGCAAAAAGAAACGAATATTATCAAAGAGGTCTTTCAATCACAGTTATACTTTTTTGGCCGCCTGGAAAGGAGGCTGTGCCCCTGTGACCCTCTCTTGATTAGCCCTTACTAGAGAGACATACTAATTACATCTTCACTAAGTAAGCACTTAACCACTGTTTGACAGCTGAAACTTATTACTGACCGTAACTTTATAGTTATCAGGTAGCGAAAACCAAGCTTTTATTTGTTATAAACAGTTTTATTGATAAGAATCGTTGAACGTTGCTAATTGTTGAAAGATAAGAATAGAAAGTAAACACTAATAATGCTAACACCTAATTGAATTCAGTAACAACTAATTTTTGTACAATTTTTTTATAACTATATCATTATATGTATTTTAAGTGATAACATACATATTATCTTTTTCTAATCATAATCTTAAAAAAATGTGAGGCTTTTTATTGTTATTGTGTAGATTAAGTTATTGTAGTGATGGTTTCATCTGCAAACGGTATTTTGTAGTTAGTTTAGATCTAGTCCGTTGTATTTTACTTACTGTGCGTTTCCAAACAATACTGTGCCATTTATTATATGGAAGGTTGATAACTTTAAAAGGGTTACAAAATATTTTGTGAAATGTAATTTAACAGCCGTGTCGATGGCATTTTCTGACATGTTATTGCTACACAAACCATAGTTAAGAAAATTAGCATAAGTGCGTGAAGTTAGAACGTGATTGGCATGTATAATTTGGAAACGCGCGTTAGTAGTTGAGAGAGAATAATTGTCATGGTATTGGTTAAGTACAGTGTTTGCTAATATGCACATCAACATGAGAATATGGTGAGATTTTTGAGGCTGCTCCGGTTTATGGAAAGTGCTCGGGTCAGAAGTGGATTTTATATTGAGTGAATATAAACTAGCTTTTACTGATAACCAAACGAAATTTGTAGGATTTTCCATTATATCATGGGTGCGTTTACAAATTATAATATATGACCACCCAAAACTCTAACCGAAATAATTGCCCGAATATGCGGCTAAAATATTTGTTACGTATGGGATTCATACTAGCATCCCGTAGCTCCGAATGCGAAAGCTCAACTAATACGCGGTCTTTGCTGTCTCAAAAAAAAAAGAGAATATGAACGTTAAAAACATTTCAATTTCTTATTACTCAGGAAGTTAATGCATAAATGTCGATTATCCACGTGTCTATAAGAACTAGAGCAGATCATTATTATGCATTTATATTACTTCTATTCAAGTTCATTAAGGATGGCCATAATTAGTAAGAAGTGCACACCAAGTTTATTTTTCCCAATCATAAAACGTTTCAGTGTTGTTAATTGTAGCTGTCATGTTCTCATTGAAGTCTCAAATACATATAGTGACGATTCTGATGATACCGCTATGATATAAAATAGGTACCTACATAATAATATTTATTACGTGTTTTCGTTATTGGATTCAGATACTTAGACGAATGACGTAGGTATTAAACACAGTTCGTTTAAGTTCATCTATCCATAGTTATGTAACGATAACGACCTTTATAATTGTATACAGTCTGTTTACAGATTACATAAGCATTGTTTATTGTATTGCACTTTATTACTGCATCTATTCATACCCCTGTTTGTTCTTGTACCCGCTGTTTACATAAAACATTGTTATTACGGTTACCAGCTTTATATAAATTTTATTTCATTAAACAGTTAACGATTATAAACTTAGGTACACGTGCGTTGTTTGTATGTTGTGTAAAGTTGTGTGCTTGTATCGTCATGGACAATTTCAGCTTTAAAATTATAAACCGAATTAGTTTCTAGTGTTTGTGTATTGAAAAACTGTTACATATACATAAATTCTGTCACAACTCGCTTACACTGCCTTCATTTTGTTAAATGCATTTTAAGATTACATTATATCATCTATAATTTACCCGTTCTAAAATCTTATCAGTAATCAGTACAGTATATTTGTCTAGATTGGAATAGATCAGTTCAACAGCAGATTGGTACAAAATAATAATAAATAGATCTGTAAATTACCTTATGCATTAAATGTTTACTGTTAAAAAGAATCATAGTCAAGTGTTCTATTGTTTTAAAAGATGAATAAATCTATTTTGGCATCAGATCTAACTATTTTCTAACAAAATTGATGGAATTGATAGAGGGCGCATTTATTGATTGAGTGTACGCCTAAAAGCTAAAGTATATTTATTTATCAAAAGCTGTGAATCTGTACTTAAATTATTATCACAGAGTATCTCAGTGTAATGTCGATAACGTCACTTTTGTGCAAAACACAATAAAGTTAAAATAAAAACATGAAATCTGTTTTTATATCATATTTTGTATAGACGAGAAGATTAACTTACTTTTTCCAGGCTGAAATCTAATTCTTGCTGAAATAAAATATAGCCTATGTATATTAAAACTGGCTTTCTAATAGTGGAAGATTTTTTGAATAGTGCAGTGTCAGGTAAGTGTCGGTTCAGTGGTTCAAGATTTTGCCGATAACAAACATATTTTTTATTATTAGTATAAATAAATCTACCAGTCGTATCTTCGAGGGTAGATTTTGCCTGACCTAATTTAGTGAACAAACAATTAATTTGTGACCGCTGTGTAAAAACAAAGCATTTAAACAAATTTGCGTTACTGATGTAGAAGAACAACTACAAAATAAGGTGACGTTAAGAGTGGATATGTTTTTAAGTGAAATACCAAGGTAAGGGAAAACCGCATATAAGGAAGAATAGACCCAAACATTCGCAAATTACTATGTTATACCCACTTTGACTCGATAATAATAATTTCGTGTTTACAAAGAAATAATAAGTGTGATAAGACCTTAACTCTAGGTATTTCAAGTCTCAATTCAATTTCCATTGTAACTAAAATATGTTATAAACCTTTCGTAGTGCGACTCCGACGTAGATTTTAGTGCAAGTGCTAAAAACTTGCTTTTAAATCTTCATCGAATCTTCATATTATTAAAAGCAAGAAGTGCGAGCTCTAACGACGATTAGTAGAATAACAATAAAAATAAAAAAGAACCGTCAATTTTTAAAGTTAGCTTGGTTACTCAGTTCAACACACTGTTTAAAATAAATCAAATAGTACTTTTAAAACATAATTTATTGACATATCAGTTTTGAAACCAAATGTAGTATCAGAGATTATCACTAGGAAAAAACATCATACATTGCACGAAAATATGTGCAAGAAATATTTATATAAAATAACCTTACTCAGTTCCTTGACTTAATATTATAATATTGAGTCGTATGCAGGGGCGACGTCACACATGGGCCGCCATCAATAACAATATAATTTGTACGTATTTACGTAAAGACACTTGACTATGACGCGGCGATTGTGAAAACCGACCCTGGGTCTACTTGAAATCATTAACACTTCAGGAATTATGACACCAGATTTCCAGTAAATGGTTTTATGCATGATAATTTTCTGAGCACATAAAAATAACTTTTCTGAAACTTCACGTAATAAAAAATGCAATACTTATTAATTAAAATCCTACTCTCTTCCTGTAAGACTTCTGCTTCCTTTGTTTTATATCCCACTTTCAATCATTCTTTTGCCTATAACTTTCTGTCATCTAATGAAGTAGAATCCTAAATTTATTTAAAATATGTTTAAAGAGTATAATTGAATCAATTTTCTATAGATTATGTATTCAATTTTGAACTGTATTCCGTCGACGTAAAATATTGTTAGTTTATCACAGATTATTTTAATCGCATTGGAGAAAGGACCACCTGATTCCTAAAGTGTTAAAATTGGTAAACAATAAACGGATACAAAAATTAATCTAGAAGGAACAATGGAAGGACGAAGTTAAGTGAAGCGGAATAGCCTAATATTAGGAACAATTTCATAGGTACCAACAATATGTTGTGACATACCTACGTACGGTACCATGCATAACAAAAAACTGTAATTATAAAGTCTCGAACTATTTTGAATAAGTTATATAATGTTTATCATATTATGTAGTAGTCTTACAAAAGCAGTAATATAATTGACATGCAAATTACCACTGCTGTTCCTCTGATATTACGTAACCATTCAGTCGTATTATACATATTATACAAATTCGGCTTTTGCTAATTTATAGGTTTTTTTAATATACATTTCAGAATACTTTTGGCCCGAGATCAACATTAAGTTAGAGTCAAGTGTGATCTTATATAATGAACGAATAATATTTCCCTACAAATATATCGTCAAAGTTGCCAGATTAAAATGAAAACCTTATATTTTAATACATAAAATTTAATATCCATCCATAATTCAATTTTAAACCTCTAAATTAAATTCATTGATATTTGTACAATCTGGCAACACTGACAATGATTATTCAATTCTTATAATATGTATATATACAACGTGTTACGGAAAGACCATATTCATCCAAAAGGGGTGATGATTACATCAGGTATAGATTCTCTATGCAAAGTTTCCACGCAAAATAAATTACTCAAGGAATTCATACCAAACATTTGGTTTCGTAAGTTTATTGAAATCAAACCATAACAAACGTGTCCTGCACTACGAGGGTCATTAACTTTTCACGTCATTTCTTAATATTGAAGTTAAATCTCTTTCGCGATCTGTGCGCCTAGTACACGCTGTAGGTAGTGTGCCGCCGCGCCGCCCTGTGTCGGCGCGGGCTGAAAGGATCACACGAGCCGACAAAGCGAGCGCGTGTGCGCCATTGTAAATACTTTAGGCATTTAGGTACTCCTTGGTTTAAAACTAATAATGCAATACGTAATTTACTTATTTACGGTTTACATACACGTTAATATGGACCCAGAATAACCTACGAATTTAACTAAAAAAACTGACGTAAAAATGTTTTTTTTTTTATTAAGGAATGGGCTTGCGTTTGACCGCCACCTGACCTGATGTTAAGTGATGGTGCGGTCTACGATGGTACACTATTGCCCAGCAAAGGATGGCAGTGAAATAAGGCTCCACGCTGCCGACTGCTGGTCGACTTGCAGTGGAGCAACAACTATTCCGACCCATCCCCTAAGTTAATAAAAAAGTACATAAAAATTCACACCAAGGTTTAGGTAGGTAGCTACTAAGCTTGTTTTAATCCCTTATTACGTAAACAATAAAATCTAAGAGCCATGCTTGATTTAGCAAATTAACTTACATTTTTAAAGATGGGGTTCGATGTGGTGCCCTTGGTATTGTATGCACAAGGCCGCGCGCTTGTTCATGGACAACTGAACATTTCGCAGCATGTCAGGTGTTACTGTCCTAAAGGCGGCCTCGATCCGCACTTGCATTTCTTGCACTGTATCACACTGCACTGCATACACTACGTTTTTAATGTATCCCCACAAAAAAAAATCTAACGGAGTTAGGTCTGGGGACCGCGGAGGCCAAGCCACGCTCCTGCTACCGCGCCCGATCCATCGAGGGAAACGCACGTCCAAGTACGCGCGTACATCACGTGCAAAGTGTGCCGGTGCACCGTCGTGTTGGAATACCATATTGTTATCCATCACGAGATCCACGTAACTTGATACGGGTAGCACAGTGAGTACATCGTCTAATTCATTAACCAGAAAGTTTAAATAATTTTGGCCATTTAAACTTTGCGGAAAGAAAACTGGTCCTACGACAACATCTCCGATGATACCAGCCCACACGTTTAGTCGCCATTGGTGTTGGAAGGACGACTCTGTCGAAGCATGTGGATTCGTGTGAGACCAAACATGTTCATTATGGATATTACTTATCCCTGCTCTCGTGAATGATGCTTCATCGGTCCATAGCACTTTTGAACCGAAACTTGGTGAAGCTTCTATCTGGCTTCGATACCACTCGCAGAAGGTCACGCGAGGCAAAAAATCTGCCGGTGTCAGTTCTTGGGTGCGACGAAAGTGGTATGGATGCTGACCGTCATTGTTCAGCACTCGCCATACTTTAATATGGTTGGAGGCACCCAGCGCTAATGCAGCTCGACGTGTGCTAGTGCGTGGATTATTTTGGAAATGCTCCAGTACGGCTTCTTCAAAGTCTGGATCGCTTCTGCTCGGACGACCTTCCGAAGCAGATGCGTGGAAGGACCCGGTTTGGTACAGACGATGTGTCATCCGACTGAAACACGCCAACGAAGGCAGCTGCCGACGCTCAGCATCTGGTCTATCCTGGATGAATCGGTGACGATACAACTCTCGGGCGGCTCGCAGACTACCGTCCACTGCTCCGACACACATCATCATCTCGTAATATTCACTATTACTGAACGACATTTTTTAACAATCACGTAATCACAACTAGGTACACTGAATCGGATAGAGGGAGCGACCGAAGCACACGAGTATTATTAAACAACTGACGAAACTCCGAAGCTGTGGGGAAGAACCGAAAAATAAAACTTCTATTCTTCTACTATCCTAGTAATAGGGTAGCTGGCCCAATTATTATTGTACATTTTGAATTTATTTTCGATTTTTTGTCAAATTTAATTTACTAATCAAGTCAGCCTATCGCAGTCCACTGCTGGACATAGGCCTCTCTCAAGTTGCGCCACAAACAACACACGGTTTCCCGCCTTTTGCATCCAGTAATCGTAGCGCCGCGCAGTATCGCTTTTCCCCCCAGCTACCTAATAATAATTTCAAGAAAACTGTGATAAATTGAATACATTGAAGCACACCGATTAAAGAAGAGTTAGGCCAGGGCATCAGTTAATTAATAAAACCTATGAGCTGAGTTGACAAACGAAACCGATAAGATAATTTGATGTGGACTGTGGGGTACCTACATAAGTACATAGTCTTAATTTGTAAGTATTGATTAATCAAAATAGCGACAGATAAGTTGAGTATTGATTCGATTTATTTATTTATTGAAGGCTACCAGCTAAGACTATCACTACGACTATGACTATTTACCTGCAACTGGCTCATTTACCCTTAATATCATTGTGTGTGTAACCCCCGATGAAATTAGGGTTCAGTTATTATTGTTCGCAAATGCTGTCCGAACAACTCTCGTTACTCATGAGGTCCTAGTACTTTTAACAATTTATTTCCATAGTTTAATACATTTTTGCGGCCTATTTTTTTATTGTGTTTTATTAAACAATAAAGACTCACCACCAACCCATGTCTCAGTCAAATGGGCCCGCCGACAAAATGTAAACTTCTGATACGTTTTAAATGTTTTCAGTTGTAATTTAGTGTTGTTATCATCATAATTATCAACTCATTACTGTCCCACAGCTGGGCAATTATCAACTCATTACTGTCCCACAGCTGGGCACGGACCTCTTCTCAGAATGAGAAGGTTAAGGGTTAGTTCATCACGCTGGCCTTCTGCGAGTTGTTTAGCCGTGTGCGTGTTGGAATGGCAAAAACTACCATCATAATTTAATTTTAAAATCCTACCTATTTAAATAAAAGCGGAACCCACTGCACACTGGCATTTTATTTCTACCAGGAGACACATAAGTTGCATAGAGTAAAGTTATTTAGGGTTCATTTTGAATAAATTATGTTACAAAATATTTTTTCTGTAACATTTCTAATTGCATAATCTTTTAGTTAGTTACTTAATACGGTAATAAAAAAATCAACATTAAACGGATCGTTCGTATCGTTATCCTATATCCCGTTTTGTTGTTATTGTGAGGTAAAAAAATGTGGCAGAAAGTTACTATGTGCATAATTATTAGGCACCTACATTTACACGTTCACCGAAAGTCGTGAACTAGGTACCTACTCCGTAATTCTTGTTACTTTTCTTTAAGTATTATTATTATTACCTACAGCCTAAGTTTTAAAATAATTTTCCAAGCTGCAAACAAGCATTTGCATTTGAACTTGTTTACAAACAATCCTAGTTTTTTAATTATTTAATTTAAACTAAACACAGAACCCTTTAGCATTATTTATGTACCAGGACACACATAAGTTGCGGAGGAAAGTTATTTAGGATTCATTTGAAAATAAATTATGTTACGAAATCCTTTTTCTGTTCTAGGTTCCATTAGGTTCTTTCGCAGTATTTACCTAAGCAATTAATTTCTGGTAGAGTACCTATGTATGTCAACCAACATAAAAAAGACATGTTGGATACTCGAAATCTGTGTCTGTGGTTTAATTTCAATAATTACGTAGATTCACACATTACATACTCCGTTATGTTTGTTATTAGATTGTTTTACGTAGATAGGTAACTAAGTATTATTTACTAGTCCCTACTAATCCCTTCATAAAGTACCTACCTAAATTCAATATCATTTTCAAGCTAACAAATGATTTACTGATGATTGATTGATGATTTGTTTATTTTTAAAGGATTTGTATTTTAGCTTGTTCACAAACATAATCAGTTTTTGTCAGAAAAAGTGAGTAACAAAATAAAATATCCAGAACCCATTATCCAAAAATACCAGGAGTAAGAGCATAAGAGGTTTGTTTTCACAGGTGAATGTATCGTGAGTTACCTATTTACACCGATCAGCTGACTTGGTTGCTAGTGATGTGTAAATTTCAAGTTTAAATGTTTGGGTTTTTGGTTTCATTCCTCATATCTTCCTAACATGCAGATATAGGATTTAAAAACCTTTGCAATATAGTTTATTATGATCCAAAGAAGCCGTGCACTTGTTATGTATATACCCTTTCCGTAACAGCTTGTATATACGGTTACAAAAGAATACTTAAAATCTATCCGAGCAATAAATGCGTTTTTGACGAGATAGTTATATCTTATGTGTAATAAAAACAGATGGCGTTACTTGCCGAATTTTGCAAGGGCCTCTTTGCATTCCTGGATGGTTTTTTTCTGACGTTCTACAGTCGCAGAGGTTTGTTTGGACCCTAGAAGCCTGGTGCAGCTTGCTATAGTGGTATAATACCCACACACATTGTGCAGTACTCGAACAGCCCGGTCGCCACAAACAAACAAGTATTTTCCGCTTGCGTCAAATTTCATGTAGTTTATTAATCCTGCAAGAAAAACAAGGGGAAAAAATGCTTAATTATGACTTAGTACCAGTTAATTTTGATAAATAGCCGTCATCCTTATCACAACTCATGCATTAATAGGCGTTATTAGTGCAGGTAAGTGATCGATAACGATACCTTGAATCGCCTATTCAATAATTCACGGCATTCTGTAGCCTCGGCGCCGAGTTAAAAATACAAAAGTTACACGCCCATTAAAACCGTAGAATAAAGACCTCACTTTTGTTTATAAATTTGATATTGATCTGAGCGAATTGCATCAGAAACGCGATACTATTGTAAGAATTTTACGACTTGGTCAATAATAATGTGTAGTAAGTAAAACCTACTTACGAAAATTAATCCTACTTGTGTTAGGTATAAAATTTAGGTCTAGACACCACACATAAAAATTATAAATCATTTTTTTTATGAGTCTACCAATGTCTTCAAGGTCTTTATGTTATTCAAATGACATAAATCTATCAATTTTAGTGTTTTAAATAGGTTTATTGAATTTGCTGATTCTAAACACTAAACGCTACCTTAATTTGCGTTTTAATTTAATTAGCAATCATGATACCTATTTCATTTCAAAAATCCGTTTAGTGATGCAATATTACGGAAATCATTTTTTTATCCTTAGCCTTTTTAGAAAATTTGGGAAATTTATGAATATAAAAATGAATTTATAGTATTTCCTTCCGTGATCGCCTTTAACAATACCTACTCATCTTTAAATTACACACATTAAACTTAACTAGCGGTGGATTTATGCTCGGACATTTATTTTGAATGCCCAACACAACCCCATACCTTGGCAGAAACTCATCTATAACACGGGTTAGTAACGAGGCACTTTTTTTTAGTCAAAAACACCTCGGGACTAGAGATGGGCGTCTACCCGGTAAGAATCCGAACTTTGGGTAAATAATAATTAATACCAATTTTTACCTTCCCAATTATAATTTATACCGGGTAGAAAGTAAAAAATAATAAACCAAATAACATTATAATTTTCACATGTTTGCCAGCAGTTTTAGTGTTGCCATTTGTTGTACGGCTATTCTGTACTTTCTTAAAATGGTACACGGCAATACATTAATTAAAGTAAAAAAAAAAATATGCAATTCTAATGTTCCAATATTAGTTTTATCAAAAATATACTGTACCTACATATAAAAATAATAATTAAATGTACAGTGGGTTATAGCTGTTACCTGACCCACCGAGACCCCGCCGTCCCACCTAGGGCGGGTCAGGTTACAGCTATAACCCACTGTACATGTAGAGATAATAATATATTAAATTATTTATTTATTAAAAATATTGTTTACCCCTACGAATAAAATACCCAAACATCGGGTTTTTACCGGGTAGACGCCCATCTCTACTCGGGACTCAACTAAACTCTAAACTGAGACTGAGACATCAAGAAAAAAACAGGTTTGATCAAAATTTGTTGGATAAAACAACTTACCGGAGTAAATATTTTCAACCGTATCGTAAAGTTTCCCGGTGTAGGTGTCGTAGAACTCCACGGAGGAGTCCACAGACACGGCCAGTACCTCGGCGTTGGGTGAGAGGGCGATGTGTGGGGCGTTCGCAGACTGGCCGTAGGTGCCCGTCTCTAGCACGTGCGGAGACTCGCCACGGGCGTAGTCGACTGGAACATCAACAATAATGGATTAATAATCAGGATTTTAGAATCACATTTTTCTTACGGTCCTTAACAAAACTGGCAGTAGGTGCTTAAGGTTCTAGACGGGGCGCATTTCAACTGCAATCCAACCGCAAATTGCAGTTTGGATGCAGTCCGATTGCAGTTCAATTGCAGTCGGTGACTGCACGTTTGGTTTGCAGTTCTATTGCAGTCGTGTCAACTGCATTAAAACTGCATCCGAACTGCAATTTGCAGATCATTTTTGGATCGCAGTTGAAAGACGACTTGTATGGACCTTATACCGAAATTCTATCTATAGTAAGTGGTTGAGTGATCGTCGTCATGGGGTCTCTAATATATTTTTCCGGACTGGTTGGACCTTTACACAATACAAGAGCGGATCAGGGGCACAGGCGTACCAACAGTATCAAATAAAACAAGGAACTGAAGCTACAGGTTTAATAACATTAGTTTCAGTAAATTATCACATATAATAAAAGTACGATGAAGTTGTTTCGGTAGACTAACTACTAGCGCAGCTAAGTATTGCTGTTCAATAAAAATATTATGTCGACTGAAGAATTGACGGAACCACGGTGACCTTTTGTAGAAGTCCTAAAATATGTTAAGTATTTCAATTTTCCACCGACTTCAAAAAGGAGGAGGTTCTCAATTTGTCTGTTTTTTTTTGTATGTTTGTTACGCGATATCTCCGCCAATTGTGCATCGATTTTAATGATTTTTTTTTTGTTTGGTAGGTCATACTTCAGAGGTGGTCCCATTCAAATTTTATCGAAATCGGTTGAGCGGTTTTAAAAATATCAACAAAAATATAAAAATTGTTTACATCGATGATATTATCGTTTACTCCGAAACATCGCTGTACTTATAAATAAAACCTTAAACCGTAAAACCGCCTTCAAAAAATAATAAATAATTTTGTCTAAAACAGTTTAGGAAGTCGGTGGCGGTTTTACTTTCTTGTTAAAAGTAATCCTTTTAACTATTAAGTTAGTTATTGCATTCAATGTTTTGTCTTTTTCGAATAAGCATTTCATTTAAAACACGCATAACTAATATTGAAAAGATGATCAAGCTGGTACGCCAAAAATAAAACTAGTCATGGAATGATGCGGACGAAATTGCTGGAAATATTTAGATGGAAAAGACGCAGATCAGGCCAAATAAACGTACGAGGAAGGAAGAAATCTCAAACGGAGCGCAAAATTCAGTATATAGCCATAGTAGAACCCAAAACCTTTTTTGTTAGTTTCAACGAGTAGTTTGCAAAAAAACATAGCTTTATTATATTTTAAAGATCTATCGATTAGGCTTTAATATGCTAATTAGAATCAATTTGTTGTCACGACCATTCTAAATCTTATCGTGCTTTAATTACGTATAATAAAACAAATTGTTTAAAATGTTAAAATTGAATTATTGAGTCAATTGAGTGATGTCATGATTACATTTAGTTGATTATTGCAGAGCAAAATACTTTATGGATATTAGTATACATTTGAGCATAACACATCAAATATCATACCATCACTCCCATCGTCTCTCTTCGTATCATCGTACACTCACAGTTTATCGGTATGTTTGGGTCCCATGGGGCCAAACCTATTGTCGTTAACCGGGCACAATTCCAAACTGCGAGCTGAAACCGTGACTATCATAGAAAAACCTAATGCCACGGCTCGGCCTAGAATTCGAACCCAGAACCTCTAGCGCGACATTTAAGCTCACAACCAGTAGACAAATGAGTCAGCTTGTTATTGTCCCAAAATTGACATTAAATTACTAAGAAGAATCGTTGTATTAAAATAATGTACTTTTCCTTATTTGTCTGTAGTCTGACAGGTTTGTTTACCAAATCTGACAGTTTTTTCCTTGTGTCACTTAGCGTTATTGATCTAGTATTCTGATACAATTTTATTGAAAAAACTTGGGTCCCTGCTAGCATGTCGTCCCGATTTTGATGTTGAAGGAAAATATTGCGATAAATCCTACATGTCTAAGATACTACGTAAAGGTTTTAAGGTTACTGATAAGACGGAAAATTCACACTAGACCAGCGTGGACTAGCTGACTCCTCTCATTATAAGGGCATTGAGACATTATTGAGCTATTACTTATTCTAATAAGCCATAATCGGAAAAACAACTCGTCTTTTAATAATCATCAGCATGTTTGACTAAGTAGTAACTGGAAATGGAAATCACTTAGCGGTAACATATCTACATATAAACACATAATAGAGTAATAAAATTTAAATAAACCTAGTAAACAATCGTATATGTAGTTATAAAAAAAAACATATACTTAACAAGGTCTGGCATATGGGATTGACCCATATGACGTGTCCGTTCGTTATTAGTAATTCCCAGACATTGTAATAAACGACCAAGTTTTGCATCAAAATTCCCAATAACGCAGGTTATTTGATGTTTCTGAATCAACCGATTTTAGCAAAATATAAGAGTACAGTTTGTTCGAAATAAGTAAGCCGATCGGAAGTTGTCTGCAAGTGGTTTAGAAGTGGTAAATTTTAATAGAAAGAGTCGGTGTAAAGATAATTAGAGTCGTATATGTTTCACATTTCTAATTATTATGTTTACTAATTTCGATATTTATGTATTAAAACACTATTACTTAAACGATTTTATCACGACAGTAGCTCGGAACGGCTAACTTCCGATCGGCTTACTTATTTCGAACTAACTGTAATTGAGAATAGAGGAAACATTCTGGTTTCAATGTAAGTTACAAGCCCTGACCTATGCCAATGCGCGCCTAATTAAGTAAATTTCGAAATCAACAAGGTTGGCTAGGAAAAGATAACCGAACTAAAATAAAGACGCCACTAGTTAAATAGGAATGAACAGTTTTTTGGTTTTTCTGACAGATAATAGTTTTTGGTGAGATAACAATGCACAGGAACTGAATGAAAACAACGCGTATAACTAGCCGCCCCGGCCATATTATAAGTTAGACTTAGTGTTTGCGTGATGCGAGTACAAACAGACAACCAGACTATAGATGGGTTTCTATCTAGGCATACTGGGCATAGAAAATAAATGCCTGGGTAGAAACCAATCTATATCCCATCTTATATAAAAAATCTTGACTTGATGCTGCTGACCTGAGCTTGACCGACCATTTATTAATTTTTTCGTGTAAATTTGGTAGGTCGGTCGTAGTATGGCAGAAAAATGTTTGCAGATTCAGTTGACATTATTTTTATTATAAAAATAATTGACATAGGCAAATCTAAGATATATTTAAAGTTTTTGGTGTTGATTGAGAGGAGACGTCCTGTCCCTTTTCCGCAAAGAGTGAGTTGTGATGTCACAATTTACTTTAGTACGCTTTAGTAGCATAACATAACAATGCTTATAATTTCCTTATGTTTGACCCGATTTAAATTTTGTTTTAGTTGATCGACTCAACTTATGGTAGATATTTTCATGACGCCATAAAAATATTGATTCAATTAGCTTATTGTATATCTATAAGTTAAACTATAGGTACATACAGATGTGACAATTGACTTCTTTAAAATAAAATCACTAAACAGGGAAAATATTCAGGGAATATTACTTAAAAAATATTATTGTAATATAGGTACGTACTATATAAGTAATATGTATAAGTGAACCTTGCAGTCACAATCCGAATGCATGTACGTCAATAGGTATCTTCATAAATTAATATCAGCGTCACTGCGAGATGAATTATTATAATTATTGAAACACGTGCTAAAGATGAAAAACAAATACATAGTATTATGTGAGATCTGACCTTCATAATATACGCAATATTTTTTATTCGCCAATCAAAATAAATATATTTACAACAACATTCGCAATATTATCATTAGGAAATAGACACGTGGGTTTGTGATGAATTCATATGATGATTATATTTCATTGGCGTAAAGCATTTGTGTGCAGGAGTGTTCTGCGCAAATCAGTGTAATTAATACTCGACACACGTGGCGAGTAGACAGACATGCACCCGATTTATACTTAGTTTCTTCAACTACTCCACGTAACAGTTATAAATTTATAATGTATAAGAACTGAGTATTCAAGAATTAATTTACCAGTTAAGTTAACGACACAATAAAACTGATAAAAGAACAATGCACTAACTAGTGTTCTCATTAATTTGAACGTTTATCAAAATAAACGAACTCGACATTTGCAAGTCGACCCTCCGATGCTGACGTCACATTCGTGCTAGTTGCTTACTTAACATATTCTTCCTGAGTCACGTCTTAATTCTATAGTACGTTAAATGCAAGTGATAACAAGGAAGCATTTGCGCACTAACTTTACATGTCATATACTTACTCTTTGTATGATATAGCTTCCACGTGCCGTCCTTCGATATGGTGGCGATGTGTGACGTGTCCACGTCGAAGGCTACGTCGTACACACCTGAAGAGTGACCTGTCAGCTCGTATGCCTTTGTCACTTGTTTGAACTCCCCGTTCTTTGTAAAGCACACCTCCATCACTTTGACGTCAGGTGCAAAACCTGTCGCTACCACAAAGCGGCCGCAAGGCGAAACTTTGGCCGTGTGTGTCGTCATCAAGTACGTGTCGAGCCTATCCAGTTGCTGCCCCTTCAGGTCCCATATGACCATATCGTTATTTGATGAACAGGACATCATAAACTTGCCATTGCTTGATATATCGAAGCCAATCGCGTTTTCTTCGTGGACCTGTAAAGAAAAAATCATGCGTTTTATCTTCTGACTCTAAGCTCTCTTCTGGGCTGTTGTTGTCGATAAAAAGAGGTCACTTTTAGTGTTAGGCAACTAGTAGTGATAAGAGGTGATAATACCAAACATGGACGTGGATCTAATATTTGCCAAACGGATTATATTTGATAAGGAGGCAATCTAAGGAGGCACCTATTCTATAATGAGGTTGATACCTTGTAGACTAGGATTAAGCGCATAGATTGATGCGGAACTAGAATATTGTTGAATATTCAGTGTAGTCCTGACGGCCCGCGCATCATGTTTTATTTAAGCGATATACACACATGCGTGCGGAAAACAAACCAGAGAACCTTCCTGCGGCTAAAAATAATATTATTCGAGGTTGCGCGTGCGACGATCCGAACGTACAACCCACACTTAAGCAATATGCCAATACAATTGGCCCCACAATAAGCCAAACATAATATTGCAGTAAGCCATAATAGGCACTATGGCTTTTGCGTGTATGTAGATAGCGTAAACGTTTAACGTTTGATCACTACATTGAAGTGCATTGTTCCTATGGAAGGTCTTTTTTAATCATCTACCCGCATTCAACCATAAGACAATATCTACTCTTGTACACGATTTATGTAGACGAAATATAGATTTTTCGAGTATTACAGTAAACAAACTTGATTTGAGTCCCAGTGTCATGACCCGGATGACGCAAGCTCGTGTTATATTTCAATAAGCTCAGTCTTTCTGGGATTTACTATTTCATTATAAGTAGGTACCAGTAATTTAGTGTCAACAAGCTGTTGTTTTCACATTATGAAATATCATCCAGTTTACTAAAAGTTCATAATACCGCCATAAATTATTGTAAAACATTTGAGAGTAGTATGGTGGGCAAGCCCTCTCATCATCAACTCCCTCTCACCGAGAGGACGCCTGTGTCCAAGTAGTGGGAATATTTTAGGCTGATTATGTATTTTATGTGTGTGGGCAATTTGTATGAGCTTTCCGGCCACGGCTTCGTCGTGTGGTTTCTCGGCTTTTCTGCATTTAAATTTTTCTCGTTTTTGCAACATTTTTCATTTATTCCCCGCTCCTATTGGTCTTAGCGTGATGATATATAGCCTATAGCCTTCTTCGATAAATGGGCTATCTAACACTGAAATATTTTTTCAAATCGGACCCGTAGTTTCTGAAATTAGCGCGTTCAAGTAAATAAACAAACAAACTCTTCAGCTTTATAATATTAGTATGTAAAGATATAAATATAGAACTTAATGGTCGTCAGAGACCCTAAAGTCTAACAAACTCTTTTTCTTTAACCTAACTAACAATGTGGATCCACATTACGAGTATTCTCGTTAACCCTTCATGCTAAGCTAAATGCTTGTGTTATGAGTGGGTTCACGTCGGTAGTGCAATGGTCCGACGCCCTAGCGATTAGGCTACCGCCGCCGCTTAAATTTACGCTGTTGTTATTTCCCGTAATTGCCGAATCCCTTAAAGGTTTACCGGGACAACAGCCAGATACAGCTAAATCGTGGGAACTTTGGTTGCTTCGTGTAAAATACAGATTTTCGGCACATTTGGCTGCCCTGGAAGCCATCCTTGACATTGAGGGATGATGCTGACGTTGATGATTATTTGGGGGCAAAATTAAATAGTAGGCATTACTTTATCTACCTATAGTAACTACGTAGAGAAATTACGTACGTAATACGTATAAAGTATTTACCAACTTTAAAAAAAGTACGACAAGGAACAGACCCCGTCTCCAAACGTATCCATTTCAGACTTTTTAATGCGGCAAAGTAAATATTTTTGCCTCCAACATACCTAACAAAGATAAAAAAAGGTTTTAGGAGCAACACTTGCATAAATTGCAGCTCTACCTAAGTCAACATATAACAAGTGCGACATTACATCGACCCCGATATTTGTGTTAATATTATAACCGTCTAAAATCAATACTATAAAATGAATAACAATGTTTATTATGCTTATATAGATAAATAATTCAGATTATACAGTATGTTAGTATTTACAGTATTTATCTGTAGCCGCACCTACTTAAAAAACGATAAATAATCCAAGTTCATCTTTAACACTAGCCCTCTTTATAAAAGCGTGATTGCGTGTGCTGTTCTAGATCACATATCAATAAACTGGTTTGATTTAATCACTATTAAATATAAAGCCATCCGCCTCTGTAAAAAATAAGTTCAATAGTTAGTATCAGTCCATACAAATGTTTATTTAGCTCAACACCACGTCAGCACATTAACATCTATTAACCGTGTGAGCTTGTGACCTATTTGAATAGCACACCATATTTAGAAACAGTTTCTACTTAAACATACTCGTAGAAGACAGAAAACAAGTTCATGATAATGATGCCGTTTTCTTTAGTGGTTTCTTTGTCGGTGGGAATCATTGATCATTGAGACAGTGCAAAGAATATTCGAGAGTCGCTACATGCACCACAATTAGCGAAATCTTGTGATCGTATCACTGCTAACAATAGCAAACATACAAAAACATGAGCCGTGTAAGATATATTACGACCAGATTTTCATACATCTGACAAAACAATAGTCATTTCAAATTTTATATATTTCTTTGCGGAGGTTCATTGCCGAGCACACAAGGTTGTTCATTTTTTACATAATGTCGAAACGCACATCTGCGGGCGTGACTGACACTGTGCCTCCTACTACTTTATGGTGTATTCCTTTTTTATTTAGAGGCGGAAGATAAATTGTACTCTAAACACCATTTTACTTGACTTATTTGACTGCCTCGTTGTAGTAGTCCCAATCGCGACTGCTACGCTAGAGGACTTGGGTTCGATCCCCAGGTCGAGCAAAGTGTTATTGAGTTTTTCTATGAAATTCTCAGTAGCAGCTCGGAGTCTGGATTTGTGCCCGGTGAATGGCAATAGGCTCGCCCCCTATTACATGGGCCCTAAACATACCGGCGAACTGTGGGTGTACATTAAGTACACCTCTGCCGTACCCTTCGGGGAATACAGGCGTGATGGTATGTATGTATGTATGTAAACACCATTTTATACAAAATGATTGATTATGTAAATTCTTATAGCGTTTCTTGTAAGAACTATATAGTTCAACTATATAGTATGGTCAAATAAATCACGTTGTCTGATGAATATTCTGTTAATAAGCTTCGTTTGCTAGTGCCGACGTAGATAGGAAGTTTAAATAGACCACTATGTACTGTTTTAGTGGGAGTCAGTGGAGGGGCACTATAATCTTGTTCTAGTTACAATTTCTTATATAAAATTCATCTGACATCATGTTACGGGTTTGCATCATCGTTTACACAAAAACAGAGATGTGCAACAAACAGATCTTTGTTCTTATTACAATGAACATCAACCAGTGATAAATAGTACGTGATGTTGTGGACAATGACGCTTAGCTTCTCCACGAAGCACGTATTATTCCAAGTAATCTCATTACAATCACAGATATAATTTTTATGTAATATTTCATAAGATCCCCATACTGCGAAAGTGTAAGCATTGCATTTAAAAAAAAAATTCGTCACTACCGTTTAATTGATGGCTAGGTACTTTGAACGCCCATTCCTGACGTGTTTTAGTGGGGTGGTAGCTGTACCGGTCTCCCTGACGACTTAATTGGCTTTTAAAAAATTCTTTGTGGTGAAATGAATTCCTTTAGTCCTTCAAGAAAAGTAGCATTTGAGAGAGGAAATATGCGTAATTTATGCTTTTGAGAGCCTGAACTTAAACTGCTATCATTAACTCCAGGTTTATTATTCGTTAATATACATAGCGGGTTCAACAGTAAAGAAATACAATGGAACTTATTTTTTATTTATTTTATCTAAATACATATTTTTATAAATAAATATTATCGTTATACCGATGTGAATAAACACTAAGGACACACGGTGTAGGACCTAGGGTACACATATCAGCTTGTTTTTATAAACGATGAAGATCAAAATGATAAAAACTGCAGACTGATTACAAAAGCTTGTTTATGAGTATTCCAAATACGTCACGTTTATTGCATCCCCTACTACCGATATGGTCTCCGCCTAATAATAGGCCACCCCATTTCTTCTTTTGAAATCAGATCTATGGACCAAGAATTTCCTTATAACATTCACAAAGCGGAAGTGACGAGCGATGTGTCATTTCGTTGTTAAAGTTTGTGGGCGTGGCTCGTCGTGCTACATTTACGGACCGATTTAATTATTGAACACAACGCTCATTACTCATGCAATTAACAACAATAGGTACTACGTGGTTCATGAAAACAATGAATCCAACCGGACTATCAATTTCATTTCCACTATCCGGAAATTTAAAGGCCATTAGAGCGAATACACTACATGCATTACTGTCAAAATTAATGAACCTCGTTTCAGCAGATGTGAAAATTTGGCCGACAGCGTTAATTGGTGGCTGTGTACCTACAAATAGGTATATATGCCAATATTGTTATAGGGGCTACACAAATGATTAAGCATTGAGTACAATGCTGCTGCTTATCACTAACCGTGCGACTTGTGACTCACCGTGCCGTAAATACATACTTGGGAATCATTTATTGTGTACGTACCCATAACAAGGAACTAACTACAAGGTTGATTGTGTTTTTGTGTCTTCATTATCTGTTTCGCGACTCACTAAGCCATTAAGGACCCTTATGATTTACATGACCGTCTGTCCGTCTGAATGTCACAGGTAAACGTCTTTGTTTAGCAATAACATTGTTTTGAAACCTTTCTTATAACAATTATTCGGTATTTAGTTAGTTTTACAAACAATTTGTTACCCATTTGCGTCAAACAAAGTTGAAATGTATTATTCCAAGTCACGTTACGTAAAACTTTTTAAAAAGAAACTTTTCATAAAGTTTTGTTAGTGTTGAAATACTTTTCAGAGAAAGTAACTTCGTGTTATGTGTTGTAATAAAATTTACCTTCAAAGAGAGGGAGGGTGGCTTTAATTATGAAGACTTAGATATGCAGAAAACTTAAAATATAAGGTTATACTCTATAGAATATAATTTACGAAAGCAAGTGTTTTAGCAAAAACTTGGCCAACCAGTAGGTATTGAACACATTAATAACAATAATAGCCAGGTTGCCTTTACTGAATCAAACCCGAGTCCACTTCAGTTCTATTTCTGCTGCTGCCTGAGTGTTTTCCAAAACCGAAACAATGATTTACAATGTACTGGTAGTGCTGCTACTACAAAAGCACAAATAGGTAATTCTTCTGTACAAACCGACATTGCAATTACGTAAAGGTCGCAAAAAACTAGATAATATATAAAAATAATATCACCCAGTTTTTATGAAACTCTGGGTAGTAATTTATTTGCAGATGCCGCCGCACCTTTACCAGTACCTATCATAACTATACACGGAACAACAACAAGACTTGCATACAACCTCAAACACCAATTAAAATACGTGTTTAATGAACACAGTGATAAATTAATAGCATAAAAACATGTTAATTGCTAACAAAAATTATCATAGCGCAGATTATAATGATTGGGTCGCTAAAACGAAAGATAAAGCTGCTTGGAAAGAGGGAAGGGAAGCCTTTGCCCAGCAGTGGGACGAAACAGGATAAAAACATTCTTTACATAACGGCTTAAAGAGGTGACGTCAATGTAGGGACTGTTACTTTTTAGTTTTTACAGTTTTTCCTCATTTAATTGGTAAGTGTAATACCTTCATTAATTATATCCTTTATACACATGAACTGACTTAAATGTTATAGCGTACAATAAACTATAACATTTGGTTCTTACTTTCATCATTTTTAAACATCCCGTGAGCTGATGAAATTTTGTGCAAAGGATGTTCCTTTTTGTGCCTTTTTTATGAGACAGCGATAGCCACAGTACCGAAAGCTTATGCAAAACGAGAATTCGAGTGAAACCTTAGACGTCGACGTCGTAGTTATCACCGTCTAATTTAGTTTCAAATTAGTTTAGGCGGGCTTATCAATTTAATTCAACCTAATAGCCAGTAAGGTGATTTATGAATTAATGTATAAATATACTTATTACACAATAAACCAAATATTTATAGCTTATTTCATCATCTTTAAACTTCCATATCAGTGAGATGATGAAATTTTGTGCAGGCAAGAAAGCGCCGGAGTAATACAGTTCATATCACCCGTGTTGACTAACAATTTTTTTTTTTCATACATAGAAAGAGTTGGCGAAATGTCTCATTTTCAAAGCTTTATGCTAACGATAATTCGAGTAAAACCTTAGACGTTTGATAACAGTTATCAGCCTCTTATTTAAACGTCGAATGGCGGTTATTAACCTCTTATTTATTTTCCAATTTAATTTAACCACATAGCTAGTAGGTGATATATGTTATCTATGTATTAATCATAAAACGTAATTTCCCTTGAACTGATGTTTCATGCATGTTGTTCGAGTATGTCGCTATGAATTCATGGTAATATTTTAGGTATCAATAAAAACAATGAGTAAGTCATTAACACAAGTACGTTTTCAGGGGCAGAATGTTGACACCGCCAGGTCGTATAGCATGTACCGTTATTTGCACATATTTTATTACGGGTGACTAATGCAACGTACCTACACTTGAACTGTGACACACAAAGAGCTTAGCTTTACGTAATACAGCCAAAGGATCTTGAATGGTCGTTGGACTTTGGCAACACGCCCATAATATCAACAATTTTCGCACTATGGAGATACATATCGAGCAAACGTTTTATCAAAATAATATGGGCTTAAAAGATCATTTTTGATGAACCATGTGATTCATAATTAATTGTTCTATTTATGAGTTCTAATTAGAAGAATAAGCTCTATGTGGCCTTATTTAGCTCTGCTGATAATAAAACTAGATGCAGACGTTTGAATAAGCCTAGAATCGTGTGCAGTAAATTTGAAACGAGAGCAATTAAAAATCAATAAGCACATATGCATGTGGGTCGTCTCGGAAATAGTCGCGGTACGTGTATCTGCGCAGTAACGACTGCTGCTGAGAGCCGATATCAGCCCGGCTCGTGTCAGTATCAAACGTGCATGAGTTTTGTTTTCTTTTAATCAACTAATACCAAAAATTCTGTCTTATCTAGTTAAAAAGCGAATGCTAAGTATTTTATTGTTGATGAATAATAATCAATCAATCAAAATCTGGACATGCGGCAGCGTGTCCAGCTAAGTTCAAAGAATCTTTAGTACAACGTATACTCGTAAGTATCTACGGGTAAAACTAGGGCGGGCTGACTATGATGAACTGACTGTGGGATAATTCCAAGCAGCATAGAATCGTAGTACCTCCCTAGTTACTGTACTCCCCACTCATGCTGCGTTCTGATGAAAACATTCCTTTTTAGAAGCCTCAACATAAGAGATAAAACTTTACGAGATTTTCCTTTGGCATATACATATACTCGTACATCGGTCGAACAAGGGATTATATTTAGAGGAAGAGGAACATTATTATCCTTTTGTGTCTGGGTATCTTTACCTTGAAAAGAATTAAAAAAGGTAACAAATGTAAGTAAAATACTATATGCCCTAAAAAATATTCTAGCTTTTCTTTTAACCTGAAAGAGCAGTGGGGACCATCCATGAATTAAAATAATTTTATCAAAGAAAGCTGTGTTCGTTACATTGGAATCTGATTGACTACAATACACCAGGTATTTCTTGTTACAATCCAAATTCGACTTTATTGACAGACTCTTGGTGATTAAAACTAAGTACACGGTGTTACTACCTATCTATTGCCGTATCCACTGTATTTGTGAACACAATTTTCCGCGATCAAATTGTCTGCGTGGAAGAGAAAATGCCACACGGAGTTTACTTAATATCTAAGTAAATTACTACTTAAAACGAAGCTACTCTTCCTAGTTGCGTGTCAATTTTGATAAATATTGTCACGTGAGACTGTCATTCGTCTTCGTTTGATGGACAGTCGCCCTTAATGTGCTACCACTAACGACAAACCTGGTAAACCAACATGGTTTGTGATAATTGATAAAATGATGGCAAATGCAGTGATAGCCTAGTGATATGACCATTGAACTGTCAAGTCAAAGGTCTCGAGTTCAAATCCAAGGCACGCGCCTCTGACTTTTCGAAGTTACGTGCGTATTAATAATTAATTATCACGTGCTTAAACGGTGAAGGAAAGCATCGTGAGACCTGCATGCCTCAAAGATTTTCTTGACGGCGTGTGAAGTCCGCAAACCCGCAATAGGCTAGCGTGGCGGACTGTAGCCTAATCCCTCTCGTACTGGGAGTAGACCCGAGCCCAGCAGTGGGACAATGTCATGGGCTGATGACGATGAAGATACAATGATGTAAGATAAAAACTTCATTCATGAAAATTTTATAGTCTATGCTGCATTGACACTGGTTATAAACAAGTCATTAAATCACCATAAACGTGGTGCATTTATAGCAAGAGGACAATTAAAAACAAGCGCTCATGAAAGACAGATTTCGCACCAGGTTTTCCAACCTTAAGTGATAGTTGTGGCGTCGATACCACCAGAAACTCATATTCAAAGAAAATTGCATCACTTACAAGTAATATAGGTTCCCTTCAAAAAATATCTGTGAGTTATCCTTAAAAGACCAACCAGCTATCGACTAGACTGCATTATGGCTCCCTCATTTTCCACAAATTATATATTTTCCATAAATAACACAAGCCGAAAAGCTTCAAAGACAGACTGCAGAATGAGTAGGAAAATATTGAATACTTTCTTTAACAGCATAGCAACCAATAATCTTTGATGTTTTATAGTAGTAATTAGGCTAATCACTTGTTATTTATTTTTTCCTTGTTTTATTTTGATGTGCAATATTTTATCACCGCTCGATACTACCGATATCATTAGGTATTGTAATCTAAGGACATCTAGTAATCTTAAGCACATTCCGAGACAATAAGAGCATTTGATGTTTTTAAATATCCACCAAATGTGTTGTCTGCTTGCAATGCATACCAAGGGTACCTATTGCATAATCTGTGACGTAAAATATGAATTATTTTTGAATATTTATATAATTATTTAATATGTAAATATAATATATTGTCTTTTGTACGGCAACAAAATAAATATTTTTTAAATTCAATACCGTTAAAGTACACATCAGTATTGCGAGTACGTTACCCCATATTCTACTTTTACATACGTTTATATTGTATTGATAATGTCTGTGCAATCATTTACACGAATATAAATTAGTTTTCGGTCATTTCATAGTTCAAAAATAGCAATGAACTGGCCTAAAAGTAATCGCAGATCAATCCTGGCCCCTTTTTTTTGATAATAGTCTTCGAACTAATAACAGTCAAGCATGCAAACGAACGAAATCTCTTAGCACAATTAAATAATAATACCGCTTGAAATAAGTAATTTAATTTGAATTTGTACTTTATTAATTATTAATACGTGTTTTTTTTAACTTTAAGACCCATTCCAAACCGGTAAAAATAAATAAACAGCATTTCCTGCTATGATATTAAACCACTTTGCTAATAAAGCAATACTTTTAAGATTTTGCTATAATAAATACAACCACGTAGTATCTAATGTATTTTTTTATGATTTGTCTGATAAATGGCACAAAAAGAGCTTCGTAAGCGACACATCAAACTGTTTGGCGTAGATCTTACTTGTAATGGTGGTAGCTTAGCGGCTCGTAAGATCCTACCAGTACCACCAAGCCTGCAGAGTTCTGTTGGCTTTCACAATACGCATATCTTCCCAACAACATACGTAGAGGAAGTTTTTATTCTTTACCGTCCTTTCACGGGCAAATAAAGACTATTCTATTTAGTTTTACTGTCCACCACACTGATAAATATATCATTTAATTATTTTAAGAGAGCTCCACGTGATACAGGTAATTAAAATATTTTTTTGTAGTATTTTACATTCATTTACTGCAGATTATAACGCTGGTTATTTACATAATATGAAACTTGTTAGAAATAACTAGCTGTCTCCAGTCTTATTAGGCATTTACGCTTATAAAGTGAAAGCTACTTAGCATTTATGAATCAGTCAGGGATATTATTAACTTTATAAAAACATAGCTTACTCATTAAACACGTAATAATATAATACCATCATATATATCATTTATATAACGAACTGACCCACGCGCGCTTCATCAACGTTATTTTCCTATTCAAATTTCCGCCTTATTCTTCTTTCAAACATTCCAAAAAAGAACTGCCAAATCGATCTAACCATGCTCAAGTTATAAGATCTTTCATTCTTCTTTTGATAGATAGAAATGTGAAATAAACATTTTCAACAATTTAATTCCATAAACAGGATTCTTAGAACCATCCCACACTAATTCCACCCTTAGGATGCCTACGCTCTGTCTCTGCCCACCTATTTCAAAGTCGTTGGCTTTTAAATTTCTGATGTTTTTGACAGTCAGTGGGCGAATGAGTGGAATTTCACTTCTAAGTGGTTAAAGCGTTAATTATAAGCGTCTGAATCCAACTTTTCATGTCCAGAAAGAATTAGAAATAAAACCACCACCCACATGCATATTTGTTTATGAATGTTATCAGTTAAAAACAGATTTGTTTTTATTTTAATCTTGTGTTATCGCAGCTCACAGTGGTGCTGTGCTGACTAATTGCAATGATTGTGAAGCCTATTATAATCTGGCGCCGATAACGGAGCAGACCTAGCAAGTAAGCGGGACAAAGACACCTTATCGAGAGACGTCGAAAGGCCGTAGATAAACAGATGCACATGATAACGATGACCAGATCCGATCGCCGAATTCATTGAAGTGTACGTATTATAGAGCTATGTTCTGCATATGCTTTCAAGTTTAAGCCACACAATAACCAATTCTATTAGTAGCTTTGATGTTCGGTGAATAGGGGTTAGACTGTCAAGCTGCTAAGCATCATACCACTGCGTCTGCATGATCCTAGAATACTGAGTCGAATTAAAGAAGATATATAATGTATTACAAGAGCTTCAACGAAGTGACGTTATATTCATGATTGTCCGGTGCATCCTGGGCAGTTAATAATTATCAAAGTGCAGACCGGCTGTTATAACCGCACGATAAGCTGATGTACGCACGAAAGACGATGAAATCTAGTAGAAGTTGACAAATAATTTTATTCTCATTGGCTTACTGAAAACACATTTTGTTATACAGGTGAAATTGAAATCGTAGGCATAAATTCAAATAAAGATTCTACTCATGATACTATGTAGTTGCATTAAGACTAAAATGACACAAATTAAAAATATCATTAATACAGGTATGGATAACTGAAAAATCTAGAATTTATAATGAAATAGGCTATTATAAAAAAGGGTAAGAAATAAATAAAAACGGAATATTTAATTAACGCCAATATATAAATGATTGATGAATGATGATGCTGAATTAATATAAATGATTGTGAGAAATTCAAATATCATAATCTTAAGTGAAACAAACATTTGCAACATTTTCGCGCGTATTTCATGTTCCGAAATTTGGAGATTACTCTTTTGGTATAGTTATTACGTAGATTTTTTTTTTAAAGGATATTCATTATATTATCTAGGTTCCCATGATTTAAAATGGTTCTGTATCGTATTATATAGTATTATTAAAATATGTATTCAAGGAACACGTATTTTAATCATAAGATTGTTACTGCAAAATTTCAAAGTTTTTCATTGGTTAAGATTCAAGATAGGACCAAACTACTTTTGTAAGGGGCGCGGAGTGCAAACGCATGCCACCAGAACGGAGAAGTCGGTAAACTAAACATTACATTTTAATACTATTAAGGTTTTATTAATATGCCTCACAAGTACTAGATTAATAGGTTCAATGAATGTTTACAACTTCAATTTCACCTTGTACATTTTGATTTCCGTAAATATTCGACCAACATGGAATTGAAATAGGTAATTGACGAAAACATAATTTGGGCTCGTTTTGATTTCAGACTCATCTTACTAGTAGACTGTTCACAGACAACAAAACTGTTTTCACAGTCTGTTATTGAATTCAAACAATAACATAAACAAAACTACCGGTTACAAAGGTATTTACGTTACACGACTCTCTTTTATTATAGTTAAAAAATTCTAAATGGCTTCTTTATTAAAATAAAAGGTATCTTTTAGTTAATGTTTTATGAGTTTCTGATTTATCAAAAAAATGATTGATCAGTGGTGTGAATTCATACTTGAATGAATTAATATATGTATATTTGGATAGGTGCCATAGATGAGTGACGTGAGACATTTGTTTAAAAGCTGTACGGTACGATGTTTACCTCATAATTAGTCTTTCTTTACCAATAACTCGATGAGCCTAAATGGACTTCCTTTTCTTTTCTCTATAATCCATGGATTAGAAGCTCATGTATAAGAATGAAGGCATATTTTTTATATACAATTTTCCAGACATAAAGTCGCCAAGAATATAAGTACTACATTGTTTGATAAAAACATCCCGTCATGTCATGACATTTTATTAAGGGAATAATTTAATCAGTACCTATATATATATCAGATCAAGTCTCAACGCATCACTTTTTCATGATATATCATTCAAAGGGTTTTCAGAAATATAACTAATCATAATAACTGATGGAAAGGCAAACTAACTAAACAATCGTAAGTAGTATTGATTAATTCATGTACATAAATGCATAAGAGGTTCGACATCAACTACTCACGAAAATCTCACACCACATTTTCCTGTGTAATAGTCCACCGTAAAACGTGGACTACCATGGACCTCCTTTTTTCAGCTACGAAGGTGGGTAACATCCTTAGATGCTTACTTATGCTTGTTGGTCACTTAATAATATATGAGTTGGATGTGGTCGAACATTCCACGGCCGGCATAAATGTATATTGAACTCTAATTTGAATTTTCAACAGCTGCGGCCATTGCTCCTTGCCTGCGTTTACACTATGACGCCCACCTATTTTCAGCTACGCCTCGTTCCGTCAAAACAAAACTGAATTATATGCTCTCCCAGTACAATCAACATATTTTTATTCTGACATTGGGGAAGTTGTGCAAACAAATTAGCACCTCAACAAACTTGTCTAGAGGACGCACTAAGCAGGGCAATGATACACGATTAGGTCAATGTGCTTACACTAAGGATTATACACGAGATTAGTAAATAAAAACATTCGTTTTAGTTATCAAGTTAATCCAAAATATCGATTAGATAAATGACTTCAGTACTAATAGAACTCAAATACTCTACGATTTAATAATAACATTAGGTATTTATGTTTTTAGGGTTCCATAGCCAAATGGCAAGAAACGGAACCCTTATAGAGTCGTCATGTCCGTCTGTCTGTCTGTCCGATCGTGTCACAGCCTTTTTTTTCGAAACTATAAGAACTATGCTGTTGAAACTTGGTAAGCAGATGTATTCTATGAACCGCTTTAAGATTTTCACACAAAAATAGAAAAAAAAACAATAAATTTTGGGGGTTCCCCATACTTGGAAATGAAACTCAAATTTTTTTTTTTCATCAAATCCATCCGTGGCTTCAAAAATGATATTGAGGTTCTAATATCATTTTTTTCTAAACTGAACAGTTTGCGCGAGAAACACTTCCAAAGTGCTAAAAAGTGTGTCCCCCCCTGTAACTTCTAAAATAAGAGAACGATAAAACTAAAAAAAAATATGATGTAGATTACCATGTAAACTCCCACCCGAAAATTGGTTTGGACGAGATCTAGTAAATAGATTTTTTTTAATACGTCATAAATCATAATGATACGGAACCCTCCGACTCGCACTTGGCCGGTTTTTATTTATTCTCTACAAACTCACGCTTGTTAATTGATACAAGTATAATGCACTTAATCCTTTCTCACATTATATCAAAACAATAGTTTCACAGCGTTAGCTACTAATGTTTATGTAACTATTATGACACGAGTAGGTACATAACCTATTGACCTACTTTCTTGAGTATTAATACAATGTATATTTGAGCAGATAGTACACGTACGTACTGGTACAATATACGCCCTGTGAGCTAGGCGCGTGTCATGAGATGGTACGATGCATTTGCAGCCGAGATAACGAGAGATAACAACAAATAGTTCTTACATAACTAATAGTAGCATATAAGTTGCGTGTTTCAACGACAATAAACCGAGCAATAATAGACAATTACATTTAGTGAAACTGCCAGTAAAAGTATGCCAAGAAAATAGTTGCATAAACTCTACATAATGAATGGTGACTACCGAATATAGGAGGTTAGATTATGGGGTATACCTGCATCACTACAGAGTAGGTAGATCAAAAGGAAGTGATGCACTTGTGGAGACGTTATGCATCACAAAAAAAGAGTCGTTAAAATTCAAACGATGAGCCAGTGCACCAAGAATTCGAGTAGTCCCGTTTCAGGTAGAGAGCGTGGTTGAGACGGAAAGACTCACTAACCTTATCGAACGTGATGACCGGCGCCGCCGACCCTATGGTGCCGTCCTTTTTCTTCTCTATCTTGTAGACCACGATGTGATTCTCACGTACGGTGTGAACAATAAATGCCTTCGAGTCTGGACTCCAGGCGACGTGCGATGCGTGGTCAAATTCAATGTTCACGCGCAAAGTTTTGTGCTCCTTCTGATTTAAATCCCGAACGTCCCAGAGGATCACGGAGCCATCTGAATACAATACCTATCTGTTATTTGACGCTCAAGTACCAAAAAAAAATCCGCATGTCTGACGCGCAAAATTCTAAGAAATATATTAGTCAATTAGAGGTCATAGAACCATTTCGGGTTCGACCTTTCGACCGCGTCGAAGTCACCCCAAAATACTGTTAGGAGAATGTTAACAAGGTTCAAATTCTATTGTTTGATAGCGAAAGCAGTAAAAAAATATCTATTGATTGAAATATTTAATATCTAACATAATAGGTAGGTATTTAAAAACTATTAGCTTTTATTAACTTTTCTTTACTGAAGTCAAGCCAATGTAAATTACCTTCTGTATTATTATAAGTTATTTATTTATGACAATTTTATTTACATTTTTGCCGGTACCTTACTAGGTACCTACAGTTCCAAGTTTTTATTGTCATTGAACCTCAAAGCTTTTTAATGGACCATGGTTACGCGCCTTTTAGTGTAACATATATGTAATATATGTAAATTGTAAAGACAAATATCTGAAATTAAATAATATATACTATACATTATTAACGTCGCGTATATAAAATTTAAGGCCATTCGGTTACATGAATATCTCCATATAGACAGTATAATGATTCTAGTTTATCACTCGGTTTCTCGCGAGAACTAATTAAACTCTATTAATTATTTATGAAGTCGTTCATTTTTGAATATTATTATAAAACGAATTATTATTTACCTACTTAGAACTGGTAACTCTTATTCAATTCAGGTAACGATTATCTCATGTTCTTTACAGGAAGCATTATATTGATATACAAACAAACATATCATGTACTGTTGAAGTAGGTAAAGTGAGTTATACATGCAACAATGAGCGAACCGGTAAAAGGTCAACGGACCGCAAGATATCGAAACTGAGTCACTGTATCAAGGCCTCGTGATTTCAGGCACGGCGAATTTAAGTTCCCTACCGGCGCGGTGCAAACGTAGCGATTTCATGGTTAAAGTTACAACAAATCGCAACTTAGAATGCGCAAAATATTTTTTATATACCACCTGTTATTATTATTTTATAAAGCAACCTTGGGCAGTATATAAATAAATATTGTCAATTCAGGAAATGTTTGAAGAAACATTGTTAACTATAATTGGAAAAACGTATTTTGGTATAAAAGGCACCTGCAAATATGGACTACACCTAAACAACAGTAAATTATCGGTCAGTTTACTTTAAAATATTATTGTGGATATGGAAGACTAGGATGTATGTGCATCGGTATATCCTTGTGTCTAATCATAGAAAATCAATAATACAAGTAAATAATTCATGTCACGATATAACGTCTAGCATATCCTAGCAATTAAAAGATTGTCTGAAGATCCGTATCTCTCAATAAAATAATTGATTTCAATTTATTAATATTTTTTCAGCGTGTTTAATTATTTTCGTTCATCGGCCTCTTTAAGAACCTATCGGAATAATATAGAAGAAATAGAACTAGGAAGTTTTTTGGTCGGTTAATAATAGACATAAATAAAAAATATTACATACACATATATTTTGTGCATATTTAAAATAATCATGACTTGGTTCATACATACATACATAATGAGCCCAGCGATTCTTATCCGAGACAAAAACTCGTCTGTGTCAGTAATACTCGTACCAAATTCAAGGTCCAATGGCATTGTCAGTGTGGTTAAGGCCACCATCCCGATTCTTTATGTAGACAGTAGGTTGTAACATATGTACACTAAGGCATAATAATTTTGAGGATTTCATGATTCGCTTATACGTGTTAAAACATCAACTACATATATACTTACTTATATATATATATTGTTTATAAAAGTATAGGTTAAATGATTCATCGTCTTTAACGAGTTCAGTGACATTGAACGTTGAATTTTCTGAAAATCTAAAAGACTGATTATCCAATGTATGGCATACAGTATATGTTCCCCTTATACAAAGTGTATATGAATACGGTATTGCATGGTGAGGTCCACGTAGGCGTGTCGGAGTGTGCGGTGACGAAACAACGCCTCATTTTGTGCAAGTATTATTGTGAAAGAGGTACCTATTGACGCGGAGGCGAGTCCGACGACGGCGCCATGGAGGCCAACGCGATGTACTTACAATACTTCCATACATAAGCCACCTCCACACACATGCATCATTAAACCAATGGCTTCCAATTTTTTAAGACTAAACGCTCGACAGCAAGTAATAATAAATACTTAATTACCGTCAATTTTAACTCGTAAGTAACATACATTTATGACTGAAGGTTAAGAAAAAGATCAACGATTTAATAAACACTAGTAAAATCATGAGTATACAATTATTTTATACGAAACAAACAGAGTACCTATATTCCACTACAAAAATCGAATACTTAGTTCCTTTGCTTGGCATAGTAGATATGCATTTATCAGGTTTTCGTACAAAAATTACGACATAGCGACTGTAACAATCGGACAGCACGAACACAATACGGAGGTTACACACAAACGCCAGCGATACAAACATGCCAGTATCATCTGATTGCGCTGATATCATTATCGGTATCACGAATTCATCATATTGACTATACAATACTTACGTTTCTACTGATCTATTTTGGGCGCTTCCATTCGATCCGGTGCCTGACGTGGCGCGGCTGTCGTCTGCTCTCTTTCGTGGAAATGTGCCTCTACATAGATAACCAACGCGTCATTTGTGTTTTTTGTTGATACTAAGAGTCACATCACAAACTATGCTATCATTCATAACAAGCGGCTGTTATTGTTTATTTTAAATATTTGACATCATAATGTAATATCTTGATCGCCAGATAAACTGGGCAACTCAAACAAACGACTTCAAAATTAATTATGCTGAACTTGATTAGATTAATAACATAGCATGAAACGCCTATTAAGAATAGGTTACACTATCTCTTGAGGAAATCATAAGTCTAATAAGTTTGGCCTTAATGATTACAAACGATTAGGTGGCCCTATTAGATTATGAGTTTTGAATGACAAAATATGTTCTTGTAATTTGCCAAACATTATTAACTTATCTATGACGTAGTGTTTTCTCGTTCGTCAAAAAGATCACACTGTATTTTTGTGAATTGAATTTACACGTTATTTGGGCGACACGAAACGTAAACAAAACTCTCATACAGTCGACCGGTCGTGAGGGCGTTGCTCTTTCTAAACTGAGACAATATCTGTGTATTTTGCAAGTTTTTAATATCTCATATAATATGTAGCTCTTACCCAAACAGGTCAACATAGATATATATTTTTTAATCAATAAATTGCAAATAAAACACTAGTAAAGAATACTATTAGATATTTAAGATATGATACAATTGATATTTCGTTATAGTTAATGTATTTTTATTTCAAAATAAGTGAAAATGTAAAGTTACGATGTTGCCGGATGTCCGTCTTTGTTTGTTGAAATTAAAAATTTCAGTTAAAAAACTTCGCAATACTACAATATATCAATTGTAAACTGTTTAATATTTACCAATTCATGTTCTCTGCATTTAAACACTCACTCACTCGATGAAAAATATTATTTTATTAGTCCAAATACGACGCACTAAAAACCCCGCGAAGACATTTTTAAACCAGCAACTTTAGAAGTTGATATCGGACTGACGTTAGTAAGAACAACGTCTGTTATGGGTTCTAATGCCTACCTTGTCTTTTTTCTATGTTATCTTATAAGTTAGAACAAGATCGATATAGTTTTGGCGTGTCTTATTAGAATAAACCGAGACGAATGTTAAATGACCAAAATTCGGTCGCGTGCCAGTTGGGGCAATTTTGACAGCGACCGAATTTTGGTCATGTGCCAGTCCACAGGATATGCAATGTTTGGTTCGTCAAATACATGCATTGTGCGTATTATAACGAAAATCCTCTAAATTAATAACAATTTCTCAAATAATACGCGATTTCTTGTGGAAGTAATTAGTACTGCATATCTTATACCAGTATTACCATGTTTATGTAAGAGCATTATGTAAACGAACTTAGTGGTGATTAAATTAAATTAATACCTTTTTGCAATGAAACTGGAACGTTATATATTTTATATGTACACAAGGTACGTTAAACCAGTACTGATACGCCTTTGCCTCATATAGGTCAGGTGATCATTGAAAAAGTTTTTACCGGGAAGCCACAGCGATGCGCGCTGACTCAATTCTTGAGAATAACAAAAAATATGCATACGTCAAGGCTTAGTCATTAAGAAAATTACATCAGCACTATGATATAAATATTGATAATAAATCTGGCATTAAAACAATCTTAAGGAAGTTTTATTTAAGAGTCATAAGTTTCCCGTGAAACTGAGGTTCTGTTCACGTGTGATTTCCCTCAGTCGTCCATGCCTCACATTTATGAATCAGCCGTATTTAATTATCTCGTAATCTGGGAATCCCTTACGTCAGAAAAATATTTTAAACGCGGTTTTGCTACATAGAGTCACGTACTTACTATAGTATCGTGTAGCACTTTTATTATAACGTGTGAGTATATTTATTTTGATACACAATGATAACTAACTGACTGATAAACTGCCGAGTTGGAGAGCTAAACTAGCAGTGGTTACGTAGCAGAGAAACCTAACACAGTGAAAGTTTTTATGGCTCTACCTACAGTGACACACAAAACACTACCACAATTTAATCTAACGGATTATTAATGTTGAATACAAAATGGTGTCACAGTTAATTTTATTCTGACTTTTGGAATCATTAAATAAAAATTTATGTGATCAATGTATGTTTTGCAATTTAAGCTAATATGTTTCTTACATACCTATTTCTTTAGTGTATTTAGGAACAGGATAAAATAAACAAATTTTTAAGAAAAATATCACGTTTATTGCTGTAATTGCAATTCGAAGGCACATACTGTTTGTCACAGTACGCGCAGCTCCGTCAACGTGACGAATTTGTCACTTAAAAATTGTCAGTCCACAATCATTGTTTCATGTCCACAAAACAGTCGTCTTAAACTTAACTCAGTATTTAGGCGGCACTAATTAACGGATCATACGGCTGTAACATGGGGAGTTGGTTCGAAATACGTGTTCGGTTTGCTCGCTCTTCGTGAACTTTTAGAAGTACTAGGTCCATAGCGGCTCGGGCGTCTTCCAGAGGCGAGTGACCAGAACTTCCGCGCTGCACGATCCGCCCCAACAATTCCTCACTGAGAGCTCGCAACGATCGTCGCATAGGGAAGCCTCGCGCGTGAGGGTACAATGCACATGTATCTACCACTGCGCTGTGCAAAAGTTTCAACGCACGTAGGTCATTGTCCAGGGCATGTCCGATTAGGATCGTGTCAGTGCCGACGAATCCAAGAATGTCATTTTGTACATCTCGCAGCGTCTTAGTCGCGCGCGCCAAGTCGCGCGGCCTGATGCCCGAGAAACGGGTATTGTGATCAACGACAGGTGAACTCGGTTTCACTAGTGATTTGTATACAAGACGGCCATCAGCGGCGATGACCGCAATACTAGCCAATTCCAGGCCTGCCGTTGTGTAACACATCTCTGTATCGATGGCGTATACACCACCGCGAGGCGAGCGGGCACGCACATAACCTTCGAGAGGCCCATTCATGCCTGGACGAGTGCCGCTCCAAACATGGAAACGCGCTGAGCTGCAACCTCTGGCGCCCAACGGTGACTTGCAGCAAGTATAACGGCAGTCGCCGCTCACACGTCCCCAATGATAGAGACAAGGTTCATCCTTAAGATATTCACCTTCGCGAGTCATTCGAAACATCTTATCACAACGTACACACAAATGTTCCACTGTATCCGCTTCTTCATCACTGTCAGAGCGCGGAGTCGAACCCAACGACCCGCGACCGCTGTCACCCTGAGAGCCGGGCACAAACTCCGGCGCGTTCACATCCCACGTCGTAGCTGGCAGAGGTCTAGGTCGAGGCGGTGGATTGATATACACCACAGCTTTCGACGAGTTTGGATCAATTTCAAGTGGGTATCCCAAAGTCCACATGCGCTTGGGTGACAGAAGATGCGGCCGAAGAGCTTCTACCAATTCTTCAGTGGAGATTCTCTGCGGCGTCGACGGCGTCGGCGGCGCGGACGGGGGGCGGCGTCGATCACGCGGCTTGCGCCGGCGTGCTGCAGCGCTGGCAGAGTCCACCGACGCGAGGGTCTCTTCATAAAACCAATCGTGCAATTGAATACAAAAATGCATGTTTCTTGACTGGCTTGTGTACACATAGAGTCGAGATAGCGAGCGCGGAGCTGAAGTAAGAGATACGTGCTATCGCGCGCGCGGGCGCTGTACTAATGGCGCGATGGTGGGGCAGCCTACGCTTTATACGTTACGTAGGTAGCGCGCGTTCGTTAACGGGACACGCCAATCGACCGGCCTATTCTCATTTTTCTAAACAATAAAAAGCTTGATATGTATGTATAACTAAGTTAAATCTGTAATTCCACAAAAGAATCATCTTAATTCTTATAAGTGAAGAGAAATAAGGGCAAGATACTCCCAATCCTAAGTGATAATAAGAAAGTCCGCACGCTTTGTTTACACAGATCAGCTGATGTTCCACGTGGTGTTTACGTTCAATTCTATTATAAAAATTACTACATGTGGCTTTTTACTATGAGATATTTATAATGACAGTTAGAATCATTAATATTTCTTAATATTATGGAGAATAATGGACTAAAATATATTTTTAAAATTACCGTATTATTTTAGTTTACCGGGAATTCCAGGATGACGAATTATTAGATAATGGTTGAATATAATACAATATTTCCTAAATTAATTATATATAATGGTAAAACCATTAATGCCAGTTTATAGTTATAAGCTTAGTGACGAACCAATAAGATAATTGCAAGTGAACCGTACGAGGTAGCGGAAGGAAGGACGGCCATTGCCCTTCCCTGACTCCGGTGAGTATAAGAAAAACGTTTTTAAAAATAAACTGCTTCTTTGACTTAGGGTTTATTTATAAGCTTTATGGTTCAACAAGATTACACGGTTATTTTACTACTTCGAACAATTAATTGTCTACTCTCTATGACTCACTGTTGTTTAGGATGATCTTACCCATAATTTATCGGAATATTTGCTTACGTGACCAACGGCAAATTATACGAAGACACAGCGTGAAATAAAATGATAGAAAGGAGCATAAATAATTTATGCTTTCAGGTGCATTCTATTTAAGTATGTAACTTATCTACATCGGTTTTAATAGGTATCTGTAGATAGATCTGTTTACACTAATTCGTTAATTGTTTTTGTTGATAAACAATGATTTATTTTTATTCGGATCAATAATCTGTAATGAACTTCACTATCAACTACTAGTGCGAATGAAGGATAGTGTATATAATCTCAATATATCTGTATGTCTGTCCGTGCGTACATCGTATGGGTAGGTACTATAAACGAGTATAGGTATACATATAGCATGAATGTGTGAGCATGTGTGCCGACCCGTTGTTTGTATACAGAAGCGCGTGTGGGCGCGGCGCGGCTGGTCGCTGACACCGGCGATAACCTTCGATGTCAAACGCGCATCGACTCGGCGAACGGTACCGTACACGAAAGTCGGATCGGTCCGTGTGAGGGCTTTACCGAAACCTTGTATATTTTTCAAAAAAATCACTTTCAAGTTATACAGCTCAGGCGTTTGACGGCGAGCAATTGATAAGTGGAAAAACTCTAAGTCGGTAGAGGCACTCTTGGAAATGGAACCGGACCCTACACCGGATTGTGGAGCGGCTATCTTGGCTGTACCGTAAATTCCTTAAAGAGCTTAGACGTATAGAGTACATGGCAGAGTAAATCTTAATTCTGATATTGTAAAAGAACATCTTAAAGTTTATGTATAAAGAGAAGAGAGAAAAGAGATTGCTACATTTTAATCTGCTTTGCAGAAGATGACACAATAATACCTATAATATTCCACCTAGTTTGACTACTAACCTATGTTTAACAAATAAATTATTTGATTTGATTTGATCTCTTGTAGCCAGTTACTATCTACTGTAGTGCTTAAAACGTACAATATTTTGTAGGTGTGTGAATTGGTAGTATGCAAATTAGACTGATTATTATATTAGCACCTGTAGCATTTGGAGCTTGTAATTTTTTACACGTATTAGAAGTAATTACAGATTTTTTAATACGACCATTTTAATCATTTTTTTAAAAGATTAGTACCTATTACAAATATTTTACTTATTTTAGCGATACTAAAAAACAAGTAAGTACTCATAGAATAAAATAATGTCTAATATCTCACTGGTTACATAATATACTCAATTAAAATAGATTAACGATGCATTACAAATGCTCTCGTTAACTCTCGTTTAAGCCAAGCGTGTTTCTGTTACGTGCGAACGCCCTACAAGAAGAACCGGGACCGGCAGAGGTATTCCCCATCAATGCACCGGTTATACTTGAACATTAGTACTATGTAATCCGTTACAAGAAAACTGTATAAATGCCTGACTACGCTACAACGTCAATAATAAACGTAAACGCCTACTTTTGTTGTTCTACTCGCGATTGCGGTCAGTGGGCCACGGCAAGCGATGAGTATTACCGGAACTTAAATTTCAGTTACCTATAAGTTCAAAAGACCTTGACAGTTAAACATATATGGTAAGTAATTACAGACAGGCTTTATATATCAACCCAATAATTGTCGGTAGTCTGTCCTAAAAGAAATGAAGCCGTGTTTTTTATCATATTATTATTGTATTAATGAGCAAAAAACTCATTAAATACACGAGGAATATCTCGCTAACTCTGAAAGTCGATGAACTGAAAAATCAATCCGGATTTTTTTATCACTTAAGTTAAGACGTCTTTTTTCAGGTGTGACGGTGTCTTCAAAGGTTGGCTCGGATGACAAAACAGTTTTTTACGAGACAATTTGTAATCAAATAACCTGTTACACAACCAGTTTGCGAATCTAACGTGACGTACCGATTTGTTTTATGAAAAAAATCATTAATGAAAAAAACAGTTTTGTGTAAAATTAATGTATTGTCTAAATCATTATCTGACTTTTCATTGTTGTGTATATCAGAATAACTGTGATAATCTCGAGTGTGGGTCACAGAGTAACAACAAAGCTACAACTGATTGATAACATCACGCCACAATGTTTTGGTGAAAGTTGTACATCATCGGCAGCTGACCACTGTCACGCAACTGCAAGTAGGTCAAGGAGCTTGCGTAGCCGCTGTGGCTGTGACTAAGCACACCGTATGAATGGCTCGAAGTTTTAAGCTATATGAATAAACTGATCGATATTACATTCGCTGCATCAAATAAGTACTTATTGGAGGAAATGACTAATAGAGGAGAGGAAATAATAATTGACTACGCTAACATAATAGAAGGGTGATGCAAAGTGAACAGCATGCCGCGCAATAACACACCCACTAGTGTAAACAAATGGATAACAGTTCAAATTCTAAAGAGTTTTTGCTGCCAATAAACAACCAACTAGCAAAAGATTTTTTGTGATTTGGGTAAATGTCACCAAATTATAGAAGAAATACTACTCAAGATTAATTATTTAATAGCAAATTAACATACATTTAATAACATTAACTACATAAGAGTTTTAAATCGCTCATGAGACGAAATACAACATCAAGGCTAGAGTTGGTGCTAATAAAGACTATTGGCATAACGGTCATTTGATGAAGACCAAACTAGTCTGCTACAAACCGGAAAAATAACGTTTTCGGGGCACGTCCACCTACTGCGTTGACACCGTGGTTCACATACTACCTTATACGAGACTCGCATTTAATGATACATCGCATTTTGTTGTAATATCTTTGTGAAAACAAAGCAACATTGCAATAATACACAAAATCATAAATTACAGAACTTTAAGACGGACTTTTATATACTTGAAAGATTTTATTTTAAAGTTTAAAAGCTTTAATTCAAAGTCCAAAGATTAAACGTCTTTAACTGACAGTGTACAAGACAAAGTATTTATATCCACAAAGATAAACACATTATTCAAAGTTACCTTCATATTTCCACCTACATAATGTACAGACTCTATCAATAATTATCGTACAATGCTTTTTATACTCATCAAAGTCAAGTAGTAAATGGGAGTAAATTGACGTTTGAAAACTCATGGACAGTCGATAATGATTATAGCCTAGAATTTGAAAACATTTTAGATTGCATTGATTGAGATTTAAATTACGTATTTAAATTCATAGTATGCGATTCTGTTCCTACAACTATATAGTAACCATCACAGTTTTTTATTCATTCCAAACGTATTAATTAATGTTTTAATTTTCTTTATCTACCCAATTTTTGAAAGCCTTATCTAAAGCCTAGATTAATCTAAAAATTTAAAAAGTCGCTCATCCAAAATTGAGAACATACAATTTTGTACTAACTGGAGATTATGTAAATAAAGAAGTAAAATGTGGTTTTTAGCAGGTACGCGTCCGAAATACCGTGCAACTTCCCCAGGTGGCAGACGATGATTCAGGATTTCCCGCACACCAAAAAAAGATAAACTGTCTACAAGTGTAGGTTTTATTTCTGTAACCAGCATATTCTTAATATCTATTTGAGTACCTATAGCTATCCATTTCAAGGAATTAGTCTCCGTAAGTGAGTTTTAAACCCACAGATGCGTCCAAGTAAGTACTATTTTGGTACCAATGAAAATGCTTTAGCTAATTAAAGATGAGCTAATAAATGATATTTTTAGATATTTATCATTCACCGTTTCAATATAGAGAAACATTACAAACGTTCTTATTCAATTAATAATTGAATTCAAAGTTCTGTCTTGAAATTAATTTTCAATTTGTGATGATAGTAAATTATCTCACTTAGCATATATAAATAGAGCATGAGAGTCGTCAATGCCCACAGACAGCGACCTGTCTGCAACAACTCGATAGTGGGAAACTGTAGTTTCCTACATTGACCGCTTATCTGTATATTACTGCGCAGTTGTAGGAACAACGTTACATATCACTTATACTTATTTTTATTACTCTACACTCTTAATGACGTTAATCAGTAACTATACTTCCACTTAATTCCAATAGAAGCTGATTATGTATGACCTACTTAAATAAAATCTAAATGTGTAAATGCTAATTAGGTTGTCGTCGTAAACCAAACAGGTCGTAATATTATCAAAGTTTTGGGAACCAGTGGTCTTGATGTGACGCAAGGTTCCATTGAGGTATAGCACAAAATGGGTTTATTGTAGAATCACAAATGAAATGGGTGGCGGGTCGTTTTCTTATTTTTAGCTGTGATCAATAAATTTTCAAGGTGGAGGACAAACGAGGCGGCGACACGCGCCATCGGATTGACCGAGCCGGGGCGGAGTCCTCGGTGGCGCGGTGCCAATGTACGCTACTCTAATGTGCGTCACGCTACGTAAAGATCTGATAAGTTCATCATTCGATCACCATAATTCATGAACTAGGGTTAATGCATCGAACTCTACTGGGTGACTTTGAATTAATTAGCACTCTTTTAACGTATCTCTATAAAGTCGTGTCTGCAAGATTTCTCGAAAGAGGTTATCATTATGATAAGCTTTTTCTTTGAATTACCCTAAACCACGTAGGAACAAATAGGCTCACATGGCCTCCGTAGTGATAGTAACTGGTTAAACTAATGGTTTTTCCACGTCGCTTTTTCTTCACTAAAAACAGGCTAGTTTTGGGCAGCAAAAAGCCTCTAAGTAATCGCTTTTTTATCGCCAAAAAAATGTTTCGCCTTCAGTTCTTTTAATGAAGTTTATACAATTGATTTAACACACTACAGTGTTTCCTGCTAACTATCACTGTATTCAAAGTTGCATTCATTAATTAGCTAAGGTCTGAAAAACCAACTAGGTTTAAATTTATTTTAAAAACAGTTTTTTTAATTTACTTATCTTTCCGTTGTTGTTAACAGTTTCAGAATAACATGTATTACGAAAATCATTTACATTGAACAGGTTTATTTATCCTAGAACAGGCAACGAAAATTCTAATACATTATGTTATTTTATAATTACTTAAGTAGGTATTTTTATATATTAAAAAAATAGATACATTATAATTATAATTATCATAACATTAAAATACTCTAATTAAGGTACGAGGTAACCTATTTCCTTCTCCAAGGTATATTCTATCTCTACACATAAATTGGTTCAGCGGCTTAGTCGTGTAAAGTATTAAATTCGATATACGATTTAAACTATTACTATCGATTTTGTACATAATGGTATTTTAAGTCACAGCACCATAGTACGGTATATTACTAATCCAATCAAATAGTCAAGTTTTGTTGGTGCGGGCAGTAGTCAAGGCAAGAACTAGGCTCAGAGAATGAGTTCAGGAACGGGGTAAAGAGGGAATTAGAAACAGTTAATTATTATTGTACTATCTTAGCATCTTTTATAAGCCTACGACATAGGCGGAATAGGCGACATTTAATAAGATAGATTATTCTAGATTGGCTTTATACGTGGGATTATTAGATCGATAACAGGTTATTTAAGCAAATGTGTAATTGCGGTCAGTGATTCTATGGTAGATGGCTAGCGAAGTAAATGTATGGCGGTCATCGGCCTTGTTAGTCCATGAGCGGTGTTGTCGTCATATGCAAATTGGTTTGCGCTAATTTACAGGAGAGTACAATGTCGTCCACTTAATCATCACGATCTACGTGTAAGATAAAAAATCACATAAATCACTTAATTTTCTGAATTCCACGTTGAGAAATTGTTCGTTCTTATGCCTGTTTTTATAAACTGAACATTTTTATGGCTCATTATTTAAAACAATATCAGAAATATAGGTCATAGTTACTTACGTTTTCCTTAAAGTATTTAAATATTAAATTGTTTATTATTGTAGTTATCTTAACTGCACGTGAGAAGGACTGTTACTTTACAACGCAAAAATGCTGTAATTATTATCTCCCTTCGAGGAACAATGGGTGTACAAACAAGACAAAACGCTTCGTCGATTCTTGTCTGGACAGAAATATAATTTTGTATACTTGCAAAAATAAGTAGGTAGACGGAATATTCGACAAAATCCTTGTTCACGGTTGACATGTTGTCACGGTACCTACACCTGCTAGTGCTGTTGACTGAATTAAGAAGAGTAAAAAAAATAGACCGTTGTATCTTTGAATGCGCAGCGAATAGTTGTCAACAAAACTATTATTCAACGTAGACAAATCTAAGTTATCGAATAATCCGGTTAATAACTGCCAATAGCTCGAGTGAGTGTTGAGTATTATAATAGGACCATGGTTACTACCTACTAGTCGGCTTTTTGTTGCTAAGTATTTGACGACACAAAAAAGGGTGGCAACAAAAAACTATTCAATATTTAACGAACCGCTGACAAACTGTCAAACTTATTGATTGTTCCTACTTCTGTAATTTATTGCCGTGTGATTGTAGGCAAAGAAAAGTCATTTGCCTTAATCTTTAGACCAAAAATATTTTGTTTTATAACCAATATGGACATGTTATACAACAAAACTTATATAACTTATAGACACACATCATCTGAAGTTATATAAGTTCATCGTTTAAGCTACTAGTAAAAAATGCAAACCACATTAAAATTTGTCACTTTAAGTACTATCGTATCCCTAGCGGATATTGTTTTATTTGTATGTTATTTAAAAAAATATTTAGGTTCATTTCGGAAGGAGGTTTAATAAGGGCAGTCGCCCTTATTAAACTCCTGACTATTTAACAACGTAATTAAGCTTTTAAAGTTATGTGTAGCAACTAACGGATATGAATCATAGTGCATTGTAGTGTAAGGTAGAAGTAGGTTTGACACCAAAAATGAAAGAATGAGGTTTTATGATTACTGTATAAATTGAATCATTCATAAGTTTCTTACTTTTTGGTAATTAGGTAGTCATTGCTCAAATTCCGCGAAATAGTGATAGGAAATGTTATTCTCTATACATATAATAACCCAAATATAATAATTCCATATAAGACAATGTATTTTTTTTTATTATTTGAATTTTTAATTTAGTTGAATGGTTTACTTTTGCATAAAAATACAGTCAAAAATGATGTGACCTACCTTTAAACACCTCTTTCGGGGAATCATGAAAAACCCTGTAGTCATACGCACATATAATTGAAACAAATGGTTTTTTTTTTTTTTTTGTGGCAATTGAAAATGGTATTTTGTAGTGCGTGCAAATCAAATCATGCCAATAAGTACAACCGATGACAGATGACACCATAATGAGTAATGACTAATGACCGTAATATCAGCGTTTAGACCGACCTAATTCTCACTTATAGTAATGAGGAGGAAAATTAAATCTAAAGGAGTAAACAAATATTGAATTAATCCTACGTTAATTTTCCATTTCAAGCGTTCCTTTAGGATAAATAAAAACAAGATACAATATTCTGAACTTTCCTGAAAAAAAAAAATTGTAGCGCCACGCAATTTTCAGTCAAATGATATCGTACGCAAATACCCAAACGCAATAATAATAATTACTTGTAGAGTGTAGACTATTAATTAGTACTCGACTTTTATTTTGTTCCGTTTGGGGTCGACCATTACAACAAACGCCACCGATCGCATTGCAATTTATAGTGAAGTAGACACATATTTAGTTTCAGATTCAGATTATTATTGTCACAGCAGCCGGAACCCGATCTCAAAGCTTAATATTGCGAAGATTCAATTATCAACAAGACGAGCAGCTAACGTTCACTTATAGTACGTCGTTACATTATGAGAAGGATATGTGACCGAGATAATATTGTACGTCTGACGTCATACCACCTCATCACTAGCATCCGTGGGGTATACGACGGAAAATCATCCGTTTTACTTCAACGTCTCCAAGGAATTACCGGATCTCGAAACAAGGAAAACAACAAAACGGTTCTATGACATAATAATTTACGTCATAATGAGAATATTAAGAAATGCTATATTCAACTTTACGTTTTAAACTCATTAGCAGACGAATTATGCGCATACTTACTACATATAAAATAGGTATCAGTCGCAGGTAACACTATTCATTAATGCGTTGATTTTTAATAAGTAGCTAATATTATATACTGGGCACGGGTCTCCACGCTGATCTAGTGTGGGTTGGAAGACTTCGAACGCCCTTCGAGAAAATCTCTCAGGCATGCAGGTTTCCTCACGATGTTTTTCTTTACCGTTTAAGAAACGAATATGAATATTATGATAAATTATGATGATTAACCTTTTAAGTTAATCTACCCTTGAACACTAGTGCCATGTGAATATTATACGCGACCGCAGACATCGGAGTTGCTTAATGATTTAAACAGCTGGTTTCTAAACGGAAACCAAGCTGCAGTGCCTTTATAAATGTTATGCAAGTCAGTATCCATGTAATGGTGCTGAAGGTCTTGCAATTAAAAACTTCAGTGGGCTTGGCATTTGATGCGCGCTTCATTTTTTTTATAAGTACTACGAAACAGTAAATGCAAGGAAACACACCTTATAACAGGGATTTGTGTTTGTAATAAAATAATTGGTCCTCACAATAGTATTTTGTTTATAATAATGAAAGGAAAGCAAATGATATGATATTAATATTCTGAAAAACGTAAAAAGGTCCAAAGTAAAGAGTAAAGAGGTTGTAAGACCAGGTTGGTCTTACAACCTCTTTACTTTTGAAACAACTATTAGTAATATAAATTATCAATCTGTTCATTGAATTTCTAAAAATGGAACGAATCTCTCATAAGTACCATAGTATAATTATTATGTTATCATACTTTATTTTTGTACGGAACTTAATTCGCTAAGTGTGATCAATAAAGGCAGATTCGTAGCGGATGCGGTTCCTTGCCAATTGGCAACAGAATTAGGTTACAGTATCACTATGAATTCCTCTGTTTATTCAGCATCTGTGTAGAATACAGGATGACGCTAGCCGGAAGTAACGGAACGAATCTCTTTTGTTCTCCGATTTTAATTTGTGTGTCATGAATGACGATTTGTCAAATTTACACGCGGTATGCCTAATATAAAACATGACTTTGATTGTTTTAACGGGCTTCAAAATAACGGCATAACTCAGTATTTAAATGACCTATTCAAAATATGCCATTATGGACATAGAAACGTAACTAAACTACTAACGTAACCAATCGCGACTGTTATGCTAGAGGTCTTGGGTTCGATTCCCAGGTCGAGCGGTGTTATTGGGGTTTTCTATGAAATTCTCAGTAGCAGCTCGGAGTCTGGATTTGTGCCCGGTGAATGGCAATAGACTCGCCCCTATTACAGGGGACCTAAAAATACCGACGAACTGTGGGTGTACATTAAGTAAACCTCTGCCTAACCCTTCGAGGAACACAAGCGTGATGGTATATACTAATACCCTTACTAAATTAATATTTAATTATATTTGTTAAAATATATATAAAAATATAATATATATTATAGAATATTCTTCATAGTACAAAAAACCGGCCAATGTATTAAAAAACTACTTAACAGATCTCGTTCAAACCAATTTTCAACATCTTAATTGGAAGAGACCGTGACCCTCCAGAGGATCGAAACAATGTGTTTCTATTACGTCTTCTACTCGATACCTTAATACTTCAATCACTATTCGGTCATTGCTGATTACAAAGAAGGAGCCATTATTGCCTATTGAAATACGAGTAACCGTCGACTCGATTTCGGCGGCCATGGCCTTATGTAAACTTGGCTATTTCGGCAATGCGCTTCTAGCAACTTCGAGAAATTTGCAAACAAACGAGATGAGAGAAATCGAAGACCGCAAATTTGACGTCACGACGAACTGCGTGAGCACTATACGTTTAAGGTCAAATATTCTGACGACCAAACCAAATCTCCGTTTATTTTAAGATCCCGCATAGAATTATTTTTCTAGGTCGATCGGAAACGAAATAAAAACCGTTATTAATGTCTAGCTTATTTTTTTCCGTAAGCGTGATGCCTACCGGGAGGATGAACAAAAATCTTTATTGCGACAAGAAAACTAATTGGTTCGTTTGAAAGACATTTCCCGGCTCGGAAGGAGGTAAATATAATTGTATTTGTAGATATTATCAACTGATATAACGAACAAACCAAATATCTAACGGAAATATAGCCGAACAGGTTTTTATGCAACACTTTTATGTATTTAAATTTATGTTTCATTTTTACTCGTAGGTAATCGTAGCGTAGGAGCTCGTAGCATCCAGTGAAAGCTACGCCGAATCATAACAAACACGAATAAGAGTAAATTTTATAATATCTTCTCATAGATAATATCTATCTATTCAAATTAAGTAATATACATAGTTACAAAAATTCAGGTACGTAATATTTTGTATCGGTCTGTATTTGGTCAGTCGCGTCGTAGCACTTCGTAGCACAGGGAGTGCTACGCAAATATTATTAAGGAATTGTAGTTATTTTTCCATTAGCTTCAACGTCTCATAAACCAAACAGTACCTCGATTGAGAATTCAGGTCATTTACAGTAAATTATAAAGAGGTTTTGTACTTAGGATGCGCCTGTCATTGAATCATTTTCCTGCTTCCTACTATGATACGGGCTTTGTTCTGTACGAGCGTCACAACGATTAATTTATGTTTCTGATCATGGAGGTTTTATATTATAAAAGGATTTTTTATGGGGTAACTCGGACATCTGCAATACCAAAAGGGTAGCAGATGCGTTGCCGAGCCTATTTTAGGAAAAGGAAGGGGAAAGGAGAAGAGTTGAAGGAACTTGACTGAGGGAGGTTTAGACCTCCGGAGCTATAAAACGCCACAGTATGCATACTGTTACTTGAAGTCGATATTCTGTGGGACGGTAGTACTTCCCCGGTCATGCCGACATATTCATGGGAGGCACTACTATTACTCAATCAAGGATAATTAGAAAAATAAGAATCTCAATTAAAGATTAATAAGTTGACTTTAAAGTTGGTATTATCTCATCAACGCTAAAATATTTGATGTAGTATGAACCGGTTGGCATTAGAGAAAATACGCTAATTTCATTCTGGTACGCAACAATAATACAAGATAGTAAAGAGGACAGTGCTTTGAACGGTGATTCGTAACGGTACAGAGTTGAATGCCCAAGGACTACTCGTTTTTGCTTTACATCGCCCTAATTTGAATGGCGCTAATCTAACAAGCACGTTGGTTACTTTGAGATTTTTACTTTCATGCGCACTTTGATGGACGTAATTATAACTATCAGATAGGAAAAAATAAACATAACACGCGGACCTCACAGTTAAAAAAAATATTCGTGTCAATTGTTAATTCGTAATGTACACTTTATTTCTCAAAATAAATTAGAAATGTATGTAGTCTAGGTATATAGATAGTTTATTGGTATTTAATTTATGGGGGTTTTATAAATCCAGCGAACAAATAGTTGTTTTATACTTTGAAATTTATGGTTAAGTCATGTCTGTATATTTTTAATGGTAATCTATTTACTTAATATCTATAATATTTACTTTTTCGAGCCCTTGGATGAAGAAGTAAAATATAAAACTCTATAACGCCAGTGAACGGGCACGAAGGTCAGGCTCATTGCAAAAACCTTTTTTTTTTTTCAGTTTGTTTCAATGACATTGAAATCGAATCTTTTTAAATTTATTTTACGTTTAAAATTATAGACAGTTTTATAGTTTTTATTCTTGAAGCATTACCTAATAGCACGTAGTCTTTACTCAGCATTTTAATTTAATTTAACCGTTATAAAATAATTACCCGCGAGTTCTCGACTCTGAATACACAAGCAAGTCATAATACTTATAAAAATAATATTTAAAATAATCTTAAGTATATACCATCACCAGTGTTAATAAATAAAGCGTAGCGTTTTAATAATTATGTTACAAACAATTGCCTGTCATGTGCATTTTCGATGGTCCATATCGGTCGTTTGTTCTATGTCAAATAAAAATAAAAATATAATAAATATTATTTATAATTAGTAAAAAACTGAATGAAAGGGGCATACTAGAATATTAAAACATAATATACGGGCAGTTATAAACTATACATGCATATTATGTAAGTCTGTCGAAAACGAATGAAAATAATGTGAGTTCGTATCTAAATGACAGCAGTTAGTACCGTTTCTTCATGGTTCCCAGGGTAATATTAGGTATTAAATTAAATCAGTTTTATAAAATATATAAAATGACAGACAAAGTTCAAAAACCTTAAGAGGTTTTGTTATTTTGCTTTTAAATGTCAATGTATTTTATAAAAAAAAACGTTGTAGTTATTGCATATTTTCATACGTCCATCTGTCATGGGCGTCATGGCCTAACAATTGTTAAAATTTAACTATATTAGCTGTATGCAAAATAGTGCGCGATTCGGTCCAATACATTTGCGTAATTAACACAATAAATACATCGAAAACAACAATGCTTGAATATATTAAATACAGGTTTTCCTGGACTTCATTGTTTCGATGAAACAGGTTAAAATTAATGAGCTTTTCTGCAAGTAAAAAAATCAAAGAAACGCAAAAGATAATTTTAAAATAAAGGATAAGTCCTGAAAAAATTAAATAAACGATATTTATGTAAATTATTCGTGTAAAATAATAAGACTGGTAAAAAACACCATTATCTTGAGTCAACGTTCCCGTCATGGACACAATCATACAATAACTCTAAAACTGAAGTCGTTTGTGTAAATGTGCATGAAGTCAAGGTTAAGACCGAGGACCTTCCGCACTTGGGGTGACGCCGCCATTTAGAGATAAAAGACCTCGACGTTTTACTCTTTTCCTAGTTTTTGTAAATTCTAACGCCCTTGAAATTGACAATTAAGTGATAGGTTTTTTAGTAAAACCTAATCGGCACCAAAAAAATTAAACACCTGAATACCTTTCATTTCAACTTAAGCTGTATTCTTTTTTCTAAGTAGGTATTTCAAAGCTCGGGAAATCTTATCATACATCCTGAAAATCCAAATAAGCAGGATGATAAACTGTATATGAAATATTAAATAGGTTCTAATAAAAGACTTGAACAAGTTCAGTATTCTTAGCGCCATCTGACGGGTTGTCTTAGAAGCTAAGCCAGATGACTCGAGCAAGAGAATCTACAGTTAACTACTAGATGGCGGTTTTGAACACAAACAAAAACGATATTGTATTATTCACCATAATAGTAGTACATTTATAAAATAACAAACAAATCGTACATAATAATATAATTGTTCAATCAAGTCTTTCAATAAGTAAAGTAATTCCATATTTTTTTATACTATATACCAATACATACTATAAAGACGTACAGTTTGTGAGGTTGTAGGGGGTAATCTCTGGATCTTCTGAAGCGATTTTGAAAAATCTTTCACCAATAGAAAGCTACACTATTCTTGGGTGACATAGGCATATTATCCCGTACAAAGAAAAAAAACGTATAGTCCACGCGGGCGAAGCCACGGACGGAAAGCTAGTATTTATAGTTCATTGAGTACCGATACCAACTGATATGCCAACAGGTGATAACTGATAATTATTTTTAAATAGTAAAAACGTATTAACTAGCGGTATGCACGCCGCGTGGTTTACCGGTGGGCAGCACGTTACAGAATCGTAAACGCAATAACGTACCTACCACGTGTTTTTTTAAGTAACAGCATCGGATTGGTCAACTAGAACAACGCATTCATAATACTGATTAAATTCGACTGTTAAAAATTACTTTATATTTACATGTTATTAACGCAATTCCTGTTCAATTATCTAATTCTCTTTCCGCTCAAGTATTAGCATTGGTAATATTGTTTGAAATTTTATGCGCTTACTGAGAGTTGGCTTAGATGCAAGGAGGGTGAAAGTGGATCGACTTGTTTGGTTTGACTCGGTGTGCACCTAGTGCGAGCTAGGCATTTCACTTAGCTTTCCAACATCAGCAACGTTGATAAACGACAGCCATTACGGAAACATCGATACAATATACATAACACATCATAAAAGAATGTTTATCAAATAACTCGTTAGCAAATTGAAGGCCATAAATTAGTTACACATGTGTAAATATTACGTGAATAGTATTAGCTATGTCGTGCTTCTAACATTATCTATGTAGATAAAACGATAGTGATTATATCATAAATTGTTTGTTCTAATTACAATCAAGAGTTAAGTACATTTAGTGACACGAGCAACCCATAATAAAAGTTCCTATTATTATTTGCAAATAGAAACAAAATTAAGATACTGTTCAATATTATTTTAGTAATAAGAAGGCACGACACACACAGAACTATAGAAAGTCCGCAGCGAGACAACTTTCGCGACCGAATTCGAGAGAAAGTAGTTCGGAGCGCCGCTCGCATACATTATATCACTTCATCCGACTTTGGGATTATATCACAAGCAATGTTTACAAATAAATGTATGTAGGTATTCAGACATGTCACAGTTTTGTAACTCATTGATCATCATACCATCGACATTGAACATTCAAGTCTCAAAACAACTGCTACGATTTCAATAAATAAAATTATTATTGTCACTACGCGGAACTGTTAGTAAGAGTTCACATCCGCTTCGGCAGCAAAACTTTTGTTCTAAAATAACAGCTTTCGCTTTGGACTTGCGCTGGCGCAGCATCCACGGAAACAATGTCCGTGCGCGCCGAATTAACATGTCCGCGTACTAAACACCTCCTATTTACAGAAACTAACAATGGAAGGTCACAGTCTGGTAATACATACAAATGAGAAGAACTCTGTCGTGGCGATAACTCCGCGATAGTGAAACCATAGGTAGGCAAGTTTTTTGCGTTCCTACTTCACACCTCATACGGACCAGATAAGTGAAATGCTATCTTTTAACACACTACCCCAATTCTTTCCAGTGTTTATTCCAAGCAAATTACGTATTTATTGATAACAATAAATGAATAAACATAATTTTACTGATATAAAGGAATTGCGTATTTATACTGTAGTAGGTTCTGCTTGTTCTTATATTAAAACGATAAACTAGGAAGTCATGTTATGTAAACATTGAAGAAATTTACACAGACAAAAGTAAACGCTCAATAAATCTCTTTATATGGAAAAATCTAACATTCAGGTTGAAAAGCTGTTTTGTTTTTCAAAAAAAATAAATTTATTAGAAATTTCCTAGGAAAATGATAACATTTCCTAAACTGTCCGATTCAACGGTAGATTCTCTTAAACACGTTATATAATCATACATGTGACTCGGCGCTCCGGCATCCATGACTATACATGGGTCCTCCAATAAGCGCCAATAAGAAAATTTCCACGCTTTGCCAATTTGATTGGGAACTTCAACGTGCTTTTATTAGCAAGCAAAATGACGCTGATGTCTTACAATAATATTCAGTCTTTTACGATTTCGAAAATAATGGGTAGCTTGTGTATTCTTTGCTGGAAACCACACAGTAGACAATGTTGCTACGATGATTCTCATCGCGTTTTATAATTTGTTGAAACTACAACAGATGAGGGTTATTTCGACCAGTTCTAATTTTTGTAGCAGTAACAATGAATAGACTAATTAAGTTACGGAGTTGGTGGTGCCTACGTCTGTTACTATGACCTTAGAAACATCGTCATCGCTGATCTCATAAAGATATAGCTTGTACTTATAAGCAAACGAAAACCTACGTCTTTACCATTCACAAACGTACTGTTAGACATACAAATTATACAATGAGAGATAACATGGGACTATTTAATATTTATACGACGACTATGCAATAAACGTACGTAAAACCAACAAACACAAGGCTTTTTAAACGTACAAGGTTAATTCCTTACGATATCATTATAAATTCCATATAAAACTTAGTTCATCATGATTTACATAAAACTATGGAAATTTTGGGTGGATCTGATACGCCGCGGTCGGAGGTTAAATGTTTATATACCTACAACCGAGACGGCTGATGTATCTAATGAAGAAATAAAAGAATTACTACCGTATGCAAAACTCAATAAAGAATCAATTCTCATGATATATGTATATTTATTGCATACATTATAACTAGTAAAGCGATATTAATAAAATATCTAACTTTAGAATTAGATAAGCTACGATAACAAAGTTGTGTGAAGAAAATTGTGACTTCTTCATCATCTTTCAGTTACTACGTGTAACATTCAAATATTTTTTTAAGAATCAACTATTTACTAATTAGTATTCGTAGAACAGTCATCTAAAAATACCATTCAGTAAAGCGCCCTAAACTATGCACAATGAATGAATTTGCATTTTATAGTTTCATGATAACACAACTACGTCGTAAAAAATAACATAATGCTGAAATTTTGAAGTATCTAGTTTAATAACACTATTATAACACCCTCACGCCATACGCTCACCTCCTATTCCAATGACCCAAAATATACATCATTGAAAACTGTGGTACAATAGTATACATCCTAACACTTCGGGGAATACTGGAAAAATGCTACGTTATTAAACCACCTCCAACGTAAGAATTCATTCACGTATGTCATTCAAGAGGAACTTCGAGGTATTCCGGCGGATATGGTATAGACATGACGCAAGTAAGCTTCCTTCCTGGAATCTTAAAAAGTGAATGATAGACAACGAACTGAACATTTTCTTGCGTTATCCCCATTCGATTTTATCGTGAACATCGATCACATAATAGTGATGAAGTAATAATTATCATGTAACAAGGAAACGAATGAAAATGGCAAAGGCAAATCTTCATCGTGACGTGGCTATGACTAAATAAATACATGATTGTTGTGATACTTATAATATGATTCAATTTCGTAATCAAAGTAAAGAGAAACGGTGCTTATAGATTTCTTGTCTTTATTATCTGTGCGGAGGTGTGGTTAAAGGAAACAGCGAACTTTCTTGTGGTTTTACTGGCTGTCTAGTGACTATTTTATCGTAATATTGCTCGATCTCGATATGTTACGGTTACATAGTTTGAGTGGTACCTAGCACGCAGAGGGAAAGTTTGTGATTATTACACTCATATTAACTTTTACCTAACTGAGACCACTACAGAACAGGAAGAGAACATTAGCAAAAATATAGGCTGTTGTGCAGTGTTGTTGTTTTTTTTTATTAAATTTTCAGCTGCAGCTCGGATTGTGGACTTGCGTTCAGTTAATCGCAATTATGTTCAGTTCATGCCCTATTACATAGGTCCTAAAAATATTAGCGAACTAGGGGTATACAGTACACCTCTGTCAAAACTTTGGGAAACAGAGGCATGATACGAATGTTATATGTATCATCCATAGTTTTCAAGAAGGGAAAAATCACAAGGTAAACATATAGTCATTTATCATTATAATTACCACATGAAACACGTAAATCGTTAATAACGCCGGCATTACATCACTATTAACAGTTGTTATCAATGGTTGGCAACACGAAGAACGTTAAAACTCCGGGAAGCACGTTCGTAATCACTGACTCTTCGATGATCGGAAACTTATCTCTAATACCTATACAATGATTGGTGGGGTAATCATTTTTACGCTACGTAGATTAGCATATAGATAATGTTACTACAAAAAATTTACCTAACATTTGGCTTGGTTCATTTTGTCGAAGTCTACAAATGTCTACAAATTCAATAATTTAGTCTTTTTACATTTATTCAAAATTCCTAATTGTATAATTAATTATTGCATCGTTGTACTCCACCAATTTAAGAATGACAAGTAGGAGTTGCGAACCTGACCTTGTTCAACTATTATAGTAAATGCACTTGAGTAGTGTGCGCGTTGTGAGACGAAAGCGATAACAGAAATATTTATATACAATGTAGTAAAAAGTACCTACATAATGAACGTGTTTGTCATCCATTCTTACACCGAGTTTATGATAATTCAATCAATAAAACTTGTAAGTGTATGAACAGGGCTATACAGGCTGTTTTGAAGAATCGCGATTAACATTGCAAATTGCTAAGGATCTACTTCTTTTTATCAAATATGAGGTCACATCAGCGGCATGACCGTCGAGATGACGAGATCTACTAAATTTCAAAAGTAAATCGATTCAAGATGATTCTAATGTATTTTTTTTACACCCCCAAGTATGTAGGTATCTGAAAAAGACGTTCTTAAAGAGCGTTAATAGTTTGTCAGTTCCAATGACAGAAATCTTTAAACGGATATGTTAAGTTTCGATTGAGTTAACCCTGTTAAGTACTGCAAGCTGGTTGCCAGATTTCTGATACTAATTGGCTGTGAATGTAAATGTGTCGTAGGTACTAATTAATGATAATGATTTCCATATATTATGACGTTTTTTTACAAAAAGTTAGTAGGTACATGATAGAATATCTATTTGCAAAGAATTACATTTTCATTTAAATCGAATTAAAGGGCTTAAAACAAGAATATTTAATTAAAGTACTAATTTGCCCATTGAAATGCACTAACCATAGAAGACACCAAGAAACTATGTCAAGGCAGTCTTCTAGTTCTCAATCTTATTTAATGAGTCTAGATGCCGCTTAATTACTGAATAGAAAATTCCCATAATTCAATGCATTTATTTTATTAAACAATAGTCGGTTTTTGTCTCGTACATAATGCGCCATTTTGTTGCATGTGCATGTAGATTTGATAACAATTGGGTACATGTATGCGTTTAATGAAACCACTCGTTGCTCATAGCCCAATGCCATCCAGAAGCCTATGCAAGGAGGCACCACATCACGATAGCTTTAACCGGCTGCTTCAGAGGTCGGCGACGTCGCGTGGCGTGTTTGATAACTTGGTTATGCATACTGTCGTATAATTTAATAGCCTATTGTATTTAGGTTTGCATTACCCATAGAATAAAATTCAAGAGGTGATCGAACAACCATATTTTCAAGCTGATTTCTAATTTCATATACCCACACATCTTCCTTTCCACTGATTTCACAGTAATAATTGAAGGTAATCGATGTATTCACTAAGTATTACAAGTAACGCTTATCGCGTGCGCAAGTACTGCTAGAAAACAAGGAATACAGTTTGTTCGAAATAAGTAAGCCGATCGGAAGTTAGCCGTTCCGAACTACCGCGGTGATAAAATCGTTTAATTAAGTGTTTTAATACATAAATATCGAAATTAGTAAACAAAATAATTAGAAATGCGAAACATATACGACTCTAATTATCTTTACAGCGACTCTTTCTATTAAAATTTACCACTTCTAAACCACTTGCAGATAACTTCCGATCGGCTTACTTATTTCGAACAAACTGTAAGTACCTGCAAAATTCATTACGAAACTTGAATAACACAAATGCATAACACTGTCACGGTTCCAACGTCAAGTTGTATTTTTATGAAACTTAACACCGTACGTAATGTAATGTTTGTTTTAAACTTACTAATTTTTGCGTGTACTGGCTATAAACACACTATGTTTCATGCATATCTACTTGTGAAAAATACACAGTATTTTATGTACGCTTAAATTTAGAAGCACAAATGTACTCGTACAATACGTGGATTATGTAAAAAGTAAGATTTACGAAATTTTTATTTTAGTTTTATTAGTATTTAACCATCCATTCACCGTAAATTTGTTAATTAACTGAATCAAATGGGAAATTAACAGTTAACCAACAATTTAAATATTGATGCAGAAGTCCGAGGTCCTTTGCAATACACCAAACTACAGAGCTTTTAGCTAAGTGACATCATTCCATTGGCTGTTCGTTTTCGTTAAAGCTTGATATTAAATAACATAATAAAGAAATTGTTTAAAATTTTTTTCTTAATTAATATTGTTTCAAATTACATAATTATTAATTTATTTCAAAATATTAATAAAGATTCTACATAATAATATGTATGTATTATTATAACATAACCCGCCTAGTTTTAATTTCATATCAAATCGTTTTGGTATTAAAGGCTAGAGGCCGGTCCATAAAATGATAAAATATTATCGTAAAAGCATTAAAAGTAGTATCGGAAGAGGAAATCAAAATTGACCTATGCAATATTAATACTGATATCAGCGATTAAGAACTGCAAAAGAATGTAAGTTTCCAAAGCAGGTTTTATTTTACCATAAGCAATGGTAAAGTTTGCCAAAAAGAATAACGCCTCGTCGCAACAAGGAAGTGATGTAAACTGAACCAAGGCCAAAAACGACGACGCAAATACAAGATAATTCTTATCAACCAACATTTTAGCATTTCTGTGTCGATTCGCAAGAAATATATTCTGATTCTGAGTCTATCTTATATTATTGTATCGATAGGCTTTCATTTTTTCTTTAATCTGAAGGCAAAAGATGTTGCAACTGACTGGTTATCTTGAGTCATTTTATTCCACATAAGGTACACTACGAGTCGAGGGCCAAACCGGTCACTTAGCCCAAAAACGATGCACTTAACCCATTTACGCCCAAATGAAAAGAAATTAGGTTTTTAGAATTATATCTTTATTTATGGGGTACTTAGGTGTATAATAAATATTTATAGTAAACAAAATAAAATATAAATATAATATAGTAGTATTTTTCAGGTGTACTTTTTATAGTACAGCGGGCGCTTATGAGTGATAAACACTGAAGCAGTCTTTATCGACACATAAGGTTTTCTGGCATCCTATGCACTGCCATTTTATTCTAGCATGGCACAAAACACATCTCAATTGCTTGGGAAGCTTTATTGGGTTATGTCCATTGTTACATTGACGGGCTGGGCCTATTACGGCAGAACCAGATGGATGGTTTTTTGTGTTGCTGCGATGCTGTAGGTAACTTCTAGCAGTATGCCTCCTAAAAGCTAATTGGTTGAAGCGCACACCAGTGCTACTCATGACATGCAGGCGCCACGCATTCGCTATAGACATGTCAACTAAGTATGTAAAATAGACCACCATCATTTTTTTGCCTCGAATACTTATGCGATACAGAGATAGATCCATCCATTTCGGCAACAACACCCATGCCTTCATTGTATTTTTGGAATAAGTACGGAATACTCGCATCCACTTTCTGTTTACTTTGTGAACACTATCGTTTTACTTTTCCAATAGGGGCAATTGTGTCAAAATTTACTATTGTCCTTCCACCGAACAAGCAACAGTTCATTGTTTTTATCAAATCTATAATCGTCTTCAGCTCTTGCCGCCTTTTTCATTGCATTGACAATCCATAGAGGGCATTTCTTAGTCCGGTTGTCGCGTATTGTCCCGGTCGCTTTGTATCCAGACTCTTTCAAATCTTTCAACAGATCACAACTAGTAAAAATAGTTATCAAAATATACTGTGTGCTCTTCTGGCACAGCCGGAAGTTTAGCTAACAATGATTTCACAACTCGAGTGCCAAGAGGTTCCTTTATACTTATAGTACTTTTGCCACAGTATACATCAAACGCGTAACATAAACCATTAGAACTTGCAGAACCCAGTTTACCGCATAACTGCCCATGAGAAAAAACGATTTTTCAATAACACTTGTACCCGTTGTACTATAAAAACGACACTCAACTAAACTATTTGATAAATCAACAAAAATTATAAATTTTTACCTTTTATTTAATTTTTTGAGTTACGTTATAATATTATCAAATTATTTTATGCAAAATAGGATCGTGAATTATAATAAATACATAAAAAAGGAAATATAAATATACATACCTCTTTGCTCCATAAAAACTTCACAAATAAATTTCAAATTTCGGCGCCAAAATTACTGTCAATATTTTTTTTTGCGTATAACATATTATTAGCAGCCTAGGGAAGCTATTTATAATAAAGAAATACTTGATTATTAATAAGTATATAGTCATAAGAGAGCTCCAAAGAAGTGTCGTTTATTTAGTACAGAAGGCGTAAATGGGTTAATTCATCTATCAGAATTGAATATTGGCGTTTACCTTTGCTATCTTGCTTGTAAATACAGAAAACATGGTTTAATCATATGGTGTATTAATAGCTAGAGGTTTAATTTCGTTACGTACTCAGTCATCGGTGTCCTGTATAAAGGCGATTCATTTACACTGCTCACGAGGTAGTCACGGATCGGGTATGGCTTATACAACGAGCGATGACGCGTGAAGCATGACCATGTAGCGACCTAGGGCGCGCGTCCTCGCCGCCACATTCACGGACCATAACGACAGTTTCATTTTGTAGTTTACTACCAGCAAAACATAATCTATTGTTCCGCTACATAAATAGATCGTCAATAACTTATCTATGTCCGATAGATTAGGATCAGCGAGCGTCATTGTCACTATCTCGGATTTTATGCTACAATCAGCTTTCAAGATCGCCGAAATTTCGAACTTGTAATTGTTAAGTAAGTAAAAAATTCCGTATTTTTATAGCAATGCTGACTTCACACAATTAATGTTTGGTTTTCTTAACCCGTCAAGTGTAAAACGTACACCCGTGTGTACACTATTAAAATGTGCCCCGCGCGCAAGACGTACACCGGGTGTACGTTATTTATTCCTGTCTAATTGGTCAAGCATTTCTTACGTTTCTCTTTGCTAACACGCAATTGGACAACACAATTCGTTCATTCAATTAATATTCAACCTTATTTCTTCACTTATAACGGAAATCGGAACTGAATGCTACCAAAAAAAATAATTCAAAATATTTTGTCATCGAGCGCGCCATATTTTTGCGTCGATTCGCGCGCAGTCGATTTATTGGGTGGTAAGTGGCTTACTAAAAAAGTCTTCACGACGACATTTGAGTGTATTCCTATAAGATATTTACATAGAATTACTGAGAAATAACTGTAGAATATGTGTTAAGTCATTGTTTTATGAAAAAGTGTCATAAAATTTGAGAAAAACATTACGAACTTTTGATGAGTGTTTATTTTCCCGCAAAAGTCCAACGTATTTCGTGATATTTTAATAACAACTTTCTTATTTATGTGTTCAAATGTATATAAATAGCTAGGTTATTTATTTGAAAACATATTTTGGTTAACAGTTACATACATTACTGCATATTTACAAGATTATTATAGTTAGTGTGTTAGTTAGTGGAGCATATAGGCGCCCGCCATATTCAAACTAAAATTGTAAGGTTTGCATAAAATTCTTATAACACGCGTGATAGTTTGTTTTTTATGTCTTATTGGAAACTTGCTTATAAGTTACTATTAGTTAGAGGATGATACATAAAATAATATATGTTATTATATTTCCCTATTATGACCATCAGTAGTCAGTGGTCAGTCTGACCGCAGGTACATACCAACATTTTTGTTTGATTATCCACGGCTAGCATAACAAAACTATCGAAGTATCTATATAAAAAAAAAACTAAATAATAATGATATTATGTATGCGTATAGGTACACATTAGTATTGCAGAAACCAATATCAAGTAAAACTAGTACTTACGGGCGACCAATCAGCTACCTACTTTGCAAAGTAGGTAATAATATTATCATAATCTCATTTTTTTAAGTCGGGTAAAATACCTAGTTAATTTCAAGTTAAATTGTGTTCCTGATTTTATTTACATAGCCAGAAACTGAACTTATAAAAAATCTAATTTATTTAATTATCTATGAACCATTCTTTTACGTCGTTATATTTGATCGATTTAACTAGTTATATTTTATAATAAATGTATAGATTAAAGATGTATCATGTTTACGAAATTCATACTTGAATAAAAAAAAACAATTTGAATAATTTTACGCAAAGATTTTACTGCAAGCTGTACATATTTAGCTGCCTAGAGCGACTGTCTAGCGACCGGGCAGCACGCATGCGCGCGACGGCCGCGCGCATGCGTGCTGCTGGTCGCCCGCCGCGCGCCGGGAAGATGCCGTGAGTGATAGATAAAAAGTTATGTCGCGCGGGAAACGTAATGTAAATATTAGTTTTATGGTATGTTTATGGTGATAAAAGGTGAATTAGTTGTTGTATTGAGCATGGTAATATGTCTGAGATAGTGTGTAAGTGTTTTTTTTTATGTGAAAGTGTTAGAGAATATGATATTTTGTGACCAAGTGGAATGAGTGAGGCGGGAAAAAATCGTATCCAGCGGATTTACAACCAATTTGTGAGGTATTGTGACTTTTTGGTTATAATCTCTATATTGTAGTGGTTAGGAAATATTATAAGCAACGTAAATATGTATAATTTATGACACAAAAATTATCATATATGCACACAATGTTAATTTTTTCGATGACCTTGCAAAAAAATTTTTATTTGCAAAAAAATGGCTGCGTTCCTGGCAATTGCATATGGGGAGGGGGATACGCGGGACGGGTTAATTACAATCGAATGCATACGTGGCATTTAACCGTTATATTATTTAAAATTTTATTACTATGTATAAATGAATAACGGCAATCACAAAATAATGTTTGAATTCATTAAGTACTGGTAGCAATTAATAACAAAGCAGCCCTATTAATACAGCGCATTGTCATAACACCTGATCTAAAGTAGTCAGAGCAGATTGCTAATTAACGTACCTTTTGCACGTTCCTTATGTAAATTGTATGATTTATGCTACCTATAACGAGGAGGCAATATTTCAGTCACGAATTATGTTCGTCCAGAAACGACGTGTTATGGGCATAGCCTTCCGTATCACTTCGGTGGCGCGGTTCTACCGGCCGATATCAAATCTTTGTCACTGCGTGTCTGAATTATGTAATTCAATTCTTGCCAACATATGCGCCTTGTGCCTTCATTTCAATCTCCTTCTTGATTTAGTTGGCCCTCGCCACGTTTGTCTGTCTGTTCGCGATAAACTGAAAAACTATTAAACGGATTTTCATGCTTTTTTCACCAATAGAAAGAGTGATTTATAAGGAAGGTTCAAAAAATTTGATGAGGTTTTACATAATATGTATAAACGTGCGGAGCCGTGGGTCGCTAGTATACCCATAGTACAATAATATTTTTTCCCGCTTATATATATTGGATTTCATACATATGAATACTATATGAAGGGAAATACGTTACATTTTTTTTCTCACAAGAACAAATGATAAGATAAGCACTTATAATATCAGTGTTTAATCGGAGAACAGATGTACAATCAACAAATCCTCAGCTTTGTGAAAAGTTATCAAAGGCACGCACATGTTACGGCATAATATTAATATTTATTTAATAGTTCGACCTAGTTATTAAGTGTAAACAAAGCCTGCGGAACAGGGTCGCAGACGTTTGGACGAGGTGAGCGACCCCGCTATCATAGCAATCATTCCGGTTAACAGCTTATCGTCACAGAAGCGGGTGCCTACTTCGAGTGTCGGCTGACTTGATAGTCGTTCGTCACCAGCGGCCGCAACTAGAGCGGGAAACTAATTTTTTGCCACGATTTTACACGCTGTCGTATTGTAATTTGTAATACGATTCAATCTCCGCTAACAATTACTGTAATGTCGTGGAATAATTGTTTGGTTACTTGCATAATAACTCGGATTAATGATTTCTTTTGTTTAAATTTCGAGGAGGAAGAGCTTTTAAACTTCTCAGTTAATAAAAAGACACCTCGCACGCAATTTCGTACATTTACAATTGTTTATTCTTTAATCTCAAAAACAACTAGTAATTAAATATTAATGTATATGCATATACTTATTGGGAGTCTGAACAAGCAATTTCAGATCACGTTAGGTGGTTATAATACATATATGTAATATATATAAAATATATATAATAGGTGGCAATAGTTTACTTGGACAATATTAAGAAAAGAAAATAAAACTTCTAACAAACAAAAAAAAAGCATTCAGATCCTCTCATCGTCAACCGTACAGTAGTTTGTCAGATACAATGTTTTTTGAACGCTATACTATCATTTATAGCCTGATTAAATTATTAATCAGGAAGTACCTTGTACATCAAAATGCCCTCTGACACGAATAATACTTATAACATTTGTGTAAATTATAATTTGAATATGAAATAATTTCATGTACGTTCAACTTCGCAGCAAGTTGTTTAAATTATTTGATTGTAGTATTTTTTCACTAATGACAATTTATTATAGCGTGGTGCTTTCTGTGGCATTTATAAAAAAATATTGGTACCGGAGCATCTTCACTACATAGTATAAAACAAAGTCGCTTTCTCTGTCCCTATGTCCCTTTGTATGCTTAAATCTTTGAAACTACGCAAAGGATTTTGATGCGGTTTTTTTTAATAGATAGAGTGATTCAAGAGGAAGGTTTATATGTATAATACATACATATTTTAGTATAGAAAAGCCAATAAACCACGCGGGCGAAGCCGTGGGCGGAAAGCTAGTAATTTAATAATTAACTCTTGGTACGTTATACCTACGTGCCGGTAAATATATCAAAAGATAACAATTGAATGGATCGCCTATCGCTCTTATGTAGTATTATGCGCTCATTAACTAAGATTAGATTTCGTTATCTAAAGTTTAACTACAACACATACTACGCAGCTGAACTGGTGTCGCAGAGGTAGTCGTTATCAGCCTCTTTAGTTTAAGTACAGGGAAGTCAATGAAGCACCTCTAGTCAATTGATGCTCTATTAATAAGATTCGATTTCACACTCTAAACATCTTGACTTCAGTATTGGACGTCGTAATCAACTTCATTTCGCCTTTCACTTGATTGAGTAATCTGATATTCGTTGCTAGTTATGCAACGTTTTTAGTCAAATGAAGTGCATGATTTTTTTGACGGTGTTTTCTGAATATTTCCAGTAGGTACGGTAGTGCAAACAGCCTTGGGAGCGACTTCGACCGGCGGACCTCCAAATTACACATAACAGTGGCGTAGCGGAGTGGGACAAAAACGCGAGGCCTTGGGCGGAACCACTAGCTCGCCGCTTCCTCATGCAGCTATTAGACGCAGCCATTGTAGCCATATCATCATAAACAAAACAAAACTTTCACAATATTATAAGATTTCTCAAAATCTACTATCGGACAAATCAATATTATCTAATAGCTGCACGATAAGCTTATATTGATAAAGGTGGTACACAATGCTCTCTTCAATATTACAAATTCGTTCCAGAACATTTGCTGCAATATATATGACTTTAACATTGATTGATTCATTCAAATGTCAAGAGTAGTATGAGAGCAGTATGTCCAAGCCTGACTTACAAATACAGTTACGTGACCATTCATCTTAATTTCTACAAGCTAAATTTCGATATCAGTGCCTAATTTATATTTTTAGATATCTAAATGGGCGTACCGTTATTTACGGCTTTTAGATTTTATTATTAATTATTGACAACGTTGTTTTACTTGATGAAATTAAGATCCGGTCAGCTTTATGTAATACCAAATCTAGTGAGACCAGACCAACACTATGGAAGTCGTATTACGTAAAATATTTGGTTTCTGCTTTTCATTATGCAGATGAAATCGTAACAAGTTATTTATAGATTCCGCTATACTTCCTCACTAGAATTAGCATTTTCATTTAAATATATTTTGCTAAAATTTAGTATAGCAGGAGTGTATAAACTGTTTTAGCAACAAAAAAAAAACTTTTAATCCTAAGTCTAATCGCATTGCTAAAGCACAGTAATTATACTTTCTCGCTACACTGAGCCTTCCTTATAATGACCTCATACTTCAGAATTAATTTATTTAATCAGTATTCAGAATATTAAATACGTATCTGCATAAAGCTGTTAAAATGTAACTTAAAGATTCTTTTACAAACCATGCAAACATCTCAAACAAATCCAAGCTTTTTCTACTAATAAAATTCAGGAAATGAGGCAATTACTTTCTGAAGGAAAACAAATTCTTAGTTCAAGAATGTACATTAGTTACGACAAAATATTATGATGTAAGGTAACTCACCATCACAGGTAGCGGCCATGAACTTGCCGTTGGCAGAGAAATCCACTAGTAGAACGGTGCCTGGGTGGCCTTTGAGATTCTTCAGCAGCCATGGATGACTGAACTCGGATTTTCCTTTCCATGTTGCGCGTTTCTTCGATTTACCACTGATACGGGTTTCAGTCGTAGTGGCTTCGGAGCATACTTCCTCTGTGGGAGCACCTATAAACCAAGTAGGTATAATTATTAATACTCAGGTACCCAAACGACAGGTAGGCGAACCGCGTGGCTCGAGAGGGGTAATGAACTTAAGATCCTTGCTCTGTTATACGGTCAGCTCGACCCCAAAAAAAATTAAGTGGTCTATTGATTTAATGTTGTGCAAAAATTGTGACAGGTCATTCACTTATTTTAAAAAAAGTCTCTCGAATGTTCCTCTCGCCTCATTTCAATGGAATCAAAAGCGCGCGAAAACATGCGATGACGTCTTAATAAACTATGTATTTTCTCAAATTCCCCGACGCAACAATAAATATGTTACCGATCTTTATCGAAGGTGATTAACAAAAATTGTATGGTGATGACGACGTCTCATGAGTAATTTATACATAGAGCGCCACATAAAGTTTCAAACTGGAAGTAGGTTGACATGATGCTTATAAAATTACCGTTACATAGTAATGATCTCATGATGACTAACGGACAACATTTCTGAACATATCTAAAATACATGGCATATCTTAGTTACAAATTGCGAGTCGATAGTTTCCTCCTACTTGCCTCGTGTAGGAATTAGAAGATGATGTCAGTGTCAGTTATGCACCATTGTGGAGGCGTGTGTTAGCTACACACATTGTTCACATACTTATCGTAGGCATACGCCTACGAACTAAAAACAGGGACAAGCAAAAAAATATATTTCATAAATCATTCAGATCAATCATGTAGCTACAATCCTACATACACTGGTGTGAGTGTGATTCGAATCAGTAGAAAGCATACTTTTAGCAATTACAGGATTAACGTTTGAATGTGGGAATTTGCGTAATTAATACAATTGTTTGTGTGGTTTTAAATTTTACAGATTGTTCGAAATAACTACACGTCTGAACTTATCTGCAAGTGGGTTTGCAGTGTTAAATTTTAATATTATGACTCCGTGTAAAGACAATTGGGGTTGTAAATGTTTCGCGTTCGTAATTATTTTCTTTACTAATTTCGTTATTTATGTATAAAACACTTTATAAATTCTGTTGTGAAGCTTTTTAATTACGGATGTATTTCTACTAAATTTTAACTATCTTAAATTTTGATGAAATATTAATAACTTTTTCAATCTGGAATTAGGCATTCCAGGATAAGGATAATAATCAGGGATAAGATTATTCGTGTTCATTAAAAATTGATCGTTAGATTGTGCAGTTTCGATGAAGGTGATTCATATCTTGGATTCAAAGTTGAATACACTGTCCGTAGACATTCGTAGAGTTGAGCGGACATTAAAACTTCTCGGACCGACTTTATTGTCTTACGACGCGACCCAAAAATATTTTTACTGTTTTAGCTTTTATTATTTTTCGCAAACAACCCTAATGACGTTACTATTGTGATATTGTCTATTCAAGTTATAATAAATTAAATTAAATATTATACCACTGCTACCGTGTGAAATCATAAAATTATTTTGACATATTTTTAAGGCATTGTTTGGATATGGATATCTTATTCAAATAATAAATTTATTCATTAAATTCAATAAATTTATTTGATTCAATATCAATCAAATAATAAATTTATTTCATAAATCCACCACCACCAATTATATGCATTGTATAAAACACTTTATTGACGGTAATAGGTACAATACCTACCTACAATGAAAACAGATAGTGTTCCTAATTTAAAAAGTAGGTAGGTAGGTAGGTACCCACCAAATTCTAGTTACTATCGCAAAGCTTGGATCTTTTCCAAAGATTTTTCTAAGTCTTGAAAGATATTCAACTCGCCCGTGATAGCCATTTTGCGGAGGAGCCGGCAGCTGTGTGCTAGGTATTTGCCTGCGACTCTTGCAATTAGAACTTCCGAATTTTTATGCATAATGACCGCATGCGCTTTATAACTAAATTTTTTTTTACTCCTGTAAACCACTTTAAATGTTCGTACCCAACACATATTTACCTAGATGTTTTATTAATTATAGAATTAGGCGCTAATAACCGGCGCATGCGTGCATTTAAGTAGATACTATTTGGGTAACTAGGTAGTAGGTACGTACCTAAGTAAATAATTTTATGCGGGATAAAATGGAATAACATAGGTACCAAAACATGTAAATATGTTTATATACAGCAATTCTTATAAATACATATCTATTTTTTTACTGTGCCGAAAGTAAACGGCTTAAAGCTTCTCACGTAAGATAAGGTTGTATTTAATGGCGAGAGAAAGTGAGGCAGATCATACTGCACTGAAACAAAACTTATTGGAAGATAGAGGAGGTCCAAAAAAAAATTTTAAGGGGTTAAGTTAGGTATAATATCTACCTTTTTTACTCTGCACAATTATTTTGAATTTTATATGGTGTTTTACTCTACATATATATGTGTGTGTGATAATCAAATACAATAATATAAAAAAAAATATAAATATGTTCATACCTACCAGGTTTAACTAGAGTTTTGTAAATAAACTAAGATGTGGGGAGTACCTATTCAAATATTATTCAATACTTATGTATTAAAATATTATTAAACTGTTATTATTTACAAATGTATCATGTCCAATGTTTTTGTTCTGTTTGACAAAAACAAACAAACCTACAAGGACACATCATGTTTAAAAATACTATGTGACCCAGTCTTGTTGAAAAGTACTAAAAATGATTCATTATTAACATATGAATGTGTATCTCATTATTAACAGGTCTTCAGCCAAGTTTTCAGTTCAACTGTTCATTAAATAATATTTATTCAGGTGCAGAGTGTCATGGCACGGTGGATTAAAACATAATAATCTAGCATTTAATCACATGGTGAATGTCGGACTAATTTATTGAAAACAACAACAAAATAATCTGTGAAGTTTAAATACTAATAATAAAATGTTTTCAGATTATACTGAAAATAATATTAAATGTGACACAACTAGTATACACATACAAACTAAACATTTACACATGTGCTTGACATATTTTTTGATTTATTTGTGTAGGAACCTATTGCAATAAAAAGAGAAATTTTATAAATAACAACAAGTTATATAAAAGCTTGTAAAAAAGTATTAATTATGTAGCACAAAGTTAAAATTAAATTATGAATGTGGCTATGAAGCATTATCTGTTGATTGTCTCATCTTTGACAACATAGAACTTTAAATTATTTCATTATAATCCTTTTGGAAAATTGGGACTAAGTAGGTACTTATTTTAAACAAGTACCTACATCCTCTAATATCTCTCAGGCAATTAAAAAAGTCTAAATATAGTCACATATTTATCAATGTGTCTATAAAAATTATGTAGGATGTAAGGGGATCACATGTTTAAAGCATGGTGTAACTGACACCATGTGCAATCTAAATGAGCATGGTTAAGAGATGCTTCGCAGAATATATAATTCTTTAGAAGTGGAGAACATACACGCGAAGTGTGTCAGCTGCATTCTTCGTATACAGTTATAGCTACAATAAGTCCATTCACATCCAACTAAACCGCAAGCAATTCGTCCAGTATATCAAAACTCTGCCGCCGTTTTTCAACAGAATTAATCTCACAACCAATACCTCCAATAATAATAGAAAATATCGGCATCAATTTAACAATTTACTTTTTTATTTGCATTATTCTCGTTGCTTTAAAACTTACCAGAATCGCTCTCAATTTCATGTTGTAGTGCTTCTTTTTTCTTATTTCTAAAAGCAATCTTGTAAACAAAGTGTAATATAACACAGAATAAAAATGTGATCCCCGCTGTAAGGAACACATTTAAGTTTTGACCGGCTTGAAAATCGCCCATTTTCACTCAATATTCTTTACGAAAACGATAAATAGTCACCGAATCGAAAATCACGACAGCTACAATCACGCGGTCACAAAGTCACAATAACTAACCACAGATATTCTCAACTAGATCGATTGAAGTGATTCAGTACACTGAATGAAGTAGGTTGTTCCGTTCAACAAGTCCTAGATAATATTGCCTGCCACAGACGAAGCAGCCGGCCACAACGCCACGTGTGCCCGTGCCGGCCGAAGGAAAGCCGAGTAGTTAGTGATGTGACGTGAAACATGAATATCACGATAAATTATATCCAGTCACATCACCTGATCGCATCAGCCTATCTTTGCAGAACGGTAGGTTTCGATAGTGTTTATCATTATTGGTTTTCCCGTATGTATTAAACTCAAAATATTTTATTGCATTTGTAAAATAAGCTGTTATAAATGAATAGTCCTACTATAAAAACAGTAAAGGCACTTCTCATCTCAAAAATGTAATCTGTAAATCTCCAAAATTACCATGTACTTACGTACACAACGTGTGCTAAATTACAAATTTGAACGTTGTGTCAACTTTAAATATTTTTAAACTAGATATTACAGGCCATCTCAATTGCCCTAATTTATATACCATCCGGAGCTATATTACCAAAGATCGCAGTATCTTTGATATTATGTTGTTTCTACGCTAGGTAAGTTTAAAAGTTCATTGCGGAATGCAGGGTATCGGTTTGATAGAGTAGCTATAGCTGCAAGCTGTAATTCGTAATAATACAAACATACATGTGTCATGCCTGTCTCCCATGGGGGAAGGCCACGACTATAGGTTTCCACTTGCTACAACCCTGGCACACTACTTTCACTTCATCTACATTTATTAATCTCTTCGTGCATGACCGTCTGTTGAGGGGGCTCGGAACCTGGCTTTTTTTTTTTTTTTAACGATAGCGTTTAACAACGTTTTATTTTTAACCGAGCAACAAGTTTTATAAGAACATCTGCAATTTGGTTGCGGTACGTTCGCCGAATCATCCCCTACCAGTTGGTACGGACGGACGAGTTCGTCCGTCCGTACTCGCTATATTTACTTTTTCGTCATTCTCCGTTCATCCATTCTTTCTTCCTACATGACCAAACTCACATAATTCTGACATCTCATTCTGTCTTTTAGCGTAATAATTTAAGAATGATATTTTTCATTTATTGAAACTAAAACAAAGAAACAAAAACATTAAAAAAATTATGAAATAGTAAACCACCGGCATCGGGAGCAGGATCCAATTGCTTAATTCACCCCCCCCCCCACATGTCGATAATCTAGTGTGCCAAATCGAGATACTTTATTTCTTTCTCTTTTCGACTTAATATAATAATGATATAATGATTAAAATATTGATGATATAATGATTATTATTATTGAATATGTAATTTTTTTACGGTCATTCGGTTCTAAATGTGTTTCACATTCATTAGCGTTTATAAAACTACTGTTTCAGCCAAAACTGAGCAATGGCAAACTTTTAAATGAATACAACTCGTGCCCAACACTATTGAATGAATCATTCCAAAGTTCTATTTAATCGTTCCAGAGCACGGGTTTTCAGAATATGTTGTGTTATTTAGCATTTATGATTTTAAATAAATCTACTTTTTGAATACTGGAAAAATCGCTATCGTATACGATATATGTGTTAAGTGTTATAATGATTTTTTTGACCGAATCCACTATTTTACAACTATTTCACACTAAAATCTGCGACGATAATAATTTTTAAGCATAATTTTTAATACTCAATCGTAAATAGGTTATTTTGATGTCGCAATTACTACTGCCATGTACACATGGCTACACATCAAGCTATACAAAACCAGTATAGGCTGGCCTTGAATCGTACGAAATACCTTTACAATGGCAATTACAGTCTAAACTGGATTTGTATAGCTTGATGTGTGACCACAAGGCTACGGAATTTCGTGCCCAAGGCTGACGCTTTAGCCTTTAAAGAAAAAATGGCAAGAATGAGAAAGGCCCGTGAGCTCTAACCTCTGTCTATAAAGAGAGCTAAGAAATCGGTGCCTATGAGTTGCCAACCGAATCTGAATCTTTATCTTGTTTATTTTAACCAAAAATAATGCTGATTATTTAAAGCATAACGATCCTCGTTTACCGTATATGAAACCTACTTGGCAAATACGTCTCTCCTTGGGGGCCAAAGTCATATTTTGGATTGCGACATCAACTACAATGAATTCACAACTAATTATTAAAATTCGTAATTGTAAATTAAGTAAAGTGTTTACCCAAAAGTTTTAGAACTCAGTTGTGAATAAGATATAGTCGCAATTTTCACTGCCATTATCTAGAATGTGTTATAGACGATCACTTTGTGGACGACGATTACGAGAATAACACCGGTGGGCACAGCTCACTGATGAAATAAATTAAAAAACTGTGACCCTTTGGTGAGTAGAAATATTTGTTAACTATTTTTTTCTGCTAATTGATCACTGACAAATTTATAAAAAAAACCTTAAAGACCGGGAAATCTGTTCCTGGAAAATGGTTCCATATATACTCCTACACAGATTAAGACAGATATAGTATGCGCAACAAGCGATGTGAAGCCACGTAATATTTATGTGTGCGTGACAGCTCGGAGCGGCATTGTAGGGAAACGTGCATCTATGTGTGAGTAAAGTTGCCAGATATTAGGAAAAACTCCCACATTTTTTTCTATTGTTCTCAATTATTATACCTATTAATGTTTAGAATTGTAAATGTGCTTTTACTTTATAGGTACTTAAATATCATTTATACGGAATAATAATTATTAAATAAATTACGGTGGAATAAAGTTAAATACTCGTAAGAAAATATAAAATAATAATACAAAATATAAATATTAGTCTATTATACAATGTTAAACTACTTCATTTTACTGCTCAATGCTATGTATGTCATACATGATGTAGTAGTACTCTGTGATATATAGGTAGGTACTTAAATATTGTATAAATGTGTATGCTGTACACACGGCTACACATTAAGCTATACAAATACAGTATAGGCGGGTCTCGCACTGTGGATTTATATAGCTTGACGTGTAGCCGTGCGTACTATTTAATAAATAAATAAATATGCATATTTACTTACACTTACCATATTTAGGTATATTATCATGGAAAAACATGAAAAATTCCAACATATTTATTACAATAATTTTACACACATATAATCTTAGCAGCCTTTGTTCTGCACCAATTTCTTATAGTATTGCCGTTTAGCGTCTGAACATCGAGCATTCGTTTCTAATTTCGCTATATAGTGCAATCGTACCATCAAATACTTTTCTATTAAAATGTACCTACGCCGCCTTGGATTACGAAATTAATAACATATTCTACATTAGCACCCTGAGAAACCTTGCAATGGACACCCATACTATTTAGAAAAATAATATCCACCATCTTGGATTTGAAAATTAACGCTATTTTCATAATCAGCTCCCTAAGATAACTTGAAATTGATACCCATATGACCCTTATGAATTTATTTAGAGAAATATATATCCGCCATCTTGGATTTCCAAACTAATGTAATTTTTGTAATCAGCACTCAGGAAAACCTCCGAAATGACACCCACATTAATTTATTTACAATTAAATAATGTCCACCGTCATGGATTTCAAATAAAAAAATTATAATACATGCAATCCAATATCAAATAATGTCCACCATCATGGATTTCAAATAAAAAAATTATAATACATGCTGATTGCATGTATCATGCATCCAATATCAATCGGAAAAAGTTATCATTATTATGTAATAGGTATTATGTAATAATACAAACTAATAATCATAAATCACTGATTATGATTACTTTTGTTAATCTGTAAGCTTAATTGATGAAAAAAATATCGTAATCGTAAATCAATAAACTGACTACATTGTGCCCAACTCTGAACGGTTACATATAGGTACATATAGAAATGAATCGATCTTTTTACACTCAACGTACTTTACCCAAATTCAAGTAGACCTATTTCGATGTAAACTGGCAACCCAGACCAATTACTGTCGAGGTTTTGTGTTCCAAGTGAGCCGAGAAATATTAGAGGGAAAATAAATACCAAAACAATAATCTAAACAATATTTACCTGTGGAAAGATATTCCATCTTCTTTTCTTTGTTTTTGGGAACAACTTTTACAAAGTTTAAAAACACAAGACGGCATGTTTTGAAATAAAATGGTAACTCATTTGAGACGTTCAAGCAGTACGACGCGCAGCTAAGTACTGACGTGAGTTTGTATTCGCTTTTGATTTTGTATTTGCTTTGGTGGCTTCACTCTCGTGTTCTACGGGCTACGTCTGCCTATTTTACTAGTCTGAGTACTCCTATAAAGTAATAGTGATCTGCTAAAAAGGGATATTTCTTATTCGGAAATACTCATAAAAGTAGATGAACAAACCTAATAACTATTTGTGTGTCTATGTACTACATACAAGAATGGTGCTGCTCATGCTCCTCAAAAGAATTAAGTTATTCTGAGGGTAACACCACAACCAGCTATAGAAGACAAGTGCACTGATATTTTATATATGTATGTATCTTTATTAAACTTTTAAAAATTACATTTTTAAACAAGGCCGAGTATTATTTATTCGTAGCAAGGCCCTATTTATAAATTATTATATTACAACTTTTTCAAATAAAAATGAATACTGGCTGGAAACATAAACAGCGTTGTTTATATGAAGGATAAAATATCAAACATCAGTCAAATGGCAATGGAAATGCCGAAATAACCTGAAAAAAGCAAATTTTTTAATCAAAATTGTAATATGCCGCCATTTGGTCGTAGTAGAGGAGGAGGAGGCTATAGGAGCAGCAGGTATATTTTATTATAATCTTCGCACATTTTTTATATTTCATAGGTGCATGCTATTAAAGTACGACTGCGAAAAATAGGCTGCATATCGTTATTAATTTATTTAGAATTGCTTATTATGCTATTTAATTTGTTCGACTGAAACGTATTTTTTTTTAGAAAAAAAAAAAACATTTTAGTCGAACTAACTTTTGTTTTTAGTATGCTAGGAAACAAAAATTATTTTCGCTATTTTTTGTTTTTGTTGCTATTAAAACCTTTTACAAGCTTTTATTGTTGGGTATGTCAATAAATAAAAAAAATAATCTCAATATTCATAAAAAGAATACTTTAGTGTCGCGGTTATGTTGGTCATATAATAAAGATTTGCTATCTCCGTCGTTCGTGGCTGTAAACTGTTATAAGACAGAGACAGAAATATATTCTAATTTTAAACATTCTAGAAAATATTTTGTTCTTCAGTTGCTTTCATCGGTGCTAGATATTTGACAGCGAAGTGTCAGTTTTATTGGAAGTGTTGTTCTTGCGAGATCAATATTTCTACGTAACCAAAGTTGATAAAGTTTGCTAAAAATGCCTCGACGTGGACGATCAGCGAGTCCTCCACCGGCTCCGCAGCGCCGGTAAGTTTGTCTTAATTTTGGTTTGTGATTAATTTTTTATTTCGTCATGTGGAGAGATAACCTAGCGAGATGTTTTTAGGGCTGCACCTCCACCGAGCAGGGTTCCAGCTCATGCCCCTCCATCGGCCCCTGCGCCTGCTATGGCCCAGCCTCAACAGCCTTCTATGTTTGGGCAAATGGCAGCCACTGCTGGTGGAGTCGCCGTCGGATCGGCAGTGGTGCGTAATTTGTTTGTTACGTAACGTAAACATGTAAAAAAATTACGTTTAGAAAAAGTAATTTAATTTTAAATAATTTCCGTTTATTGAAATTAGGATAATTTCTTTTTACAGTTGGATTAAGTTTGGCTAGGAGCCAAGCAATGTGAAGATGGTCACATGTTTTTGTGACGTAAAATGATTCAGTGCTCTTTGTTTACATCAAATGACATTTTGCACAATAAATATTATTATTGCATGTTCCTTTATTCACATTAAGACAATTTGTTTTCTTTCTAGAATTATGGCCATCACAAGATTTTTTTTATAGGGAGGTTCTGAAGTATGTTTTATATTATCAGTGGACATTAAATGTTTTGCTACAGGGTCATGTGGCTGGTAGTGCTTTAACTGGCTTGTTCAGTGGTGGTAGCAGCAGCGAGCCTGCGCAGCAGCAGCAGCAAGCACAGCCTGCAGCTCAGGCATACAACCAATACCAGAACCAGACACCTCAAGGTCCTTGTGCTTGGGAGATCAAGCAATTCATTGAGTGTGCTCAGCAACAGCATGACTTGACCCTTTGCGAGGGTTTTAATGAGGCTCTTCGTCAATGCAAGATAAACAACCATATTTAAATTTTAGATCAATTATCTCCAAGGTGCCATTAGATTTTTTCAATCATGATTTATTTTTTCCCCAGTTCACTTCTTATGTTGTACAATAGAATTGTAAACAAAGTCTTTTCCGTCAAAGGCTTTCTCAAAATAAACACATTTGCTTTAGATCGGCACCTTCCTAGTAGTTGTTATTTCTGACATTGAGGATTTAAAAATTTCCTTAGTTAATACTGTAGTAAATTTCTAGTGCTTTTATTATTGATTTATTTTAATATTTTAAGACAATTTATTGTGATGTAGATTCTATAATCTGAACTTATCTGTTTCTTTTACGTAACTTTTAGAACAATAAAATTGTTAATATACAACCAAAACACAATAATGTTGTTTTATTTATTCCATATTGTATGTAACCACAAAGTTAGGGGAAATAATAATAAAGAATTACAAAATATTTTTGTTGTTATGAAATATGTATTGTATTTTTGTTGGTATGCTTGCTGGAGGGTTGTGGTGTCATCACCCTAAAGTCCTGGTTCCCTTTTATTTGTGGGGTCAACTTAAATTAACCATTTCTACCATTCATATGACCTGCTACAGGGAGAGAGAATGAAATTCTCAATATGGGGGGGGGGAGCACTCATTTTTTACTCCCATTTAAATTCATTTGTCCTTCACACAATCCATCCAGCTGTTTTGTCTCCCCCTATCCCTCCACATTTGTATCATGTCCGTCGAAACACTTGGCAGAGAGAGCTCGTGATCATCGTCATCATTGAGGATTGCCGCCGTCATTCCTCACGTAAAGTTTTTGTGGTGCACATAGAGATGGACTGTTTATTGCAGTATTTATGCGGTCGATCAAACAATTATCAATCTACTGTGAGCTGTTTTGTCTTCTCTTGCCCTGCCTGCACAACAAGGCGGTCGCTAAAACATTGACCAGCCGGTTTCGGTGATATGTACCTATGATCTTTCATGTCTTTTCGAGACATTCCTTCTTTTTTTTCCTCACATTCCTCTAATAAAGTCATCGCTCCGCTACAGCTATCAGAGTTTCCGAAGATGTCTACGCTAAATACCTATGTTTTAGTTGGTAACCAACTAGGTATAATGCTTATTGAAGGCAGTTTGAGCCGACTCGAGTGAGTTCCCTACATAATGTAGGTGAATTCTTACACGGGACTGGGATAAATGAGATCATCACATCACACAATCAGCCTGCCTACATTATATTTGGTTACCAACCTTCTTTTATGTTGTGCATGTGGATTGAGTGCTCCTCTCTTCAATCTTAACAAAAATCGAGGAAGATTTAGTAAAAAATTGTTAAAACATTATAGCGAAGTAAAAAAATTGTTAAACCTGAGATAAAAATGATATGGTCAATAAAGTGGATCACTCAAACCGCGCGCTTATAGAAAACGTCGTAATGTATATCTCAAAACATAAAGCCTTTTCACTTCTTATTTCTTTTTGAAAAATAGTTAAAAACTTCTAACAATTTGCGGATTCACTTTGCACAGTCCGTTTCAAAATTTATTACGATTAATTTGGATCACTCATTCCGCACACGGGCCGTATGAGTAAAAGTTAAAAATTATTACTATATACTGAATAAATACGTATTATTTATGTTGTGTAATATGGCTAAACATAAGAGTGAATTTGTTAATGAATGAGTGTGACTAAACTTATAAGCTGAAGGAAGAAATTCAACTTTATTTTTTCCTCCAATATGCCGTCTGACTGAGTGTTCCATACTTCGACCTATAACTACTTATCTATACTTGGTAGGCAGACTGAGATTGTATCCAAAATTGTTAATTGTTTTTTACTAAAACTTGATATATCTGACGTTTTTATAAAGTGATACTTTAAGAAATGTTATAATTTATTCAATTCCTAAAGGAAAAGGAGTACTTAGGGTAGATGTGATTTTTTTATTTTGTGAGACTTTTGATTAACTGCCCTCATAAATTCTTATTGTTAACGATTATTTATTGACTAGCTTTCCGCTCGCAGCTTAGCCCGCGTGGACAACACGATTTCGACTGTTTAGTTTTTGCCAATTCTGGCGGGAAATTGCAAATTATCCTTACATAATATCTTTCCGTCCGCTTCTTTGCCCGGGTAGACCACGAAATTTGCCCAACTTTATTGTTAACCGAAACATAAACGCAGCTTATAACCTTTCCCAAGGTCTGGTCTATTTTTGAACCAAATTTCCTCAAAATCCAAACGGACTTTCATCCCCTATTTCATCCCCACACAGTTTGAAATTTCAAAAACTCCATATTAAATATTTATTTATTTCTTATCAAGTGCCTAAACACAAAGTTTCAGCGTTTATCTTCAACAATGACAAACTTCCATACAATTTTTCATCCCTTATTTTAACCCCTTTTTTACAACAAAACGTAGCTCATAATATGCTTTCCCAAGGTCTAGTCTACGAATTTCATCAAAATCGGTTCCGGGGTTAAACTTGAAAGCGTGACTTCGTTTGGGCTTCTAAACGAACTTTCATCCCCACACAGGTCGAAATTTAAAAAACGCTAGAACAAATATTTATTTATTTCTTATCAAGTGCCTTAAAATAAAGTTTCATGATTTTATTTTGAACGCTTGGGCTAGGCGGCATTCGGGAAGCTGTGTGATATCTATGAATCGTCGATCCCACAATTCTTAAAGCCATATCTATATTTAGTGCGTCCTACCCGTGATGACTTACGGAGCTGAAACGTGGACACTCATCATGGGACTGGTTCAAAAATTTAAGGTTGCTCAGAGTGCAATGGAGAGAGCAATGCTGATTATTGAAAAGCTTTTTCATAATAAATTTTGTTAAATTTAAGTATCCATAACATATAATATACCATCACGCCTGTATTCCCCGAAGGGTTAGGCAGAGGTGTACTAATGTACACCCACATTTCGCCAGTATGTTTAGGTCCCATGTAATAGGGGGCGAGCCTATTGCCATTAACCGGGCATAAATTCAGACTCCGAGCTATTACTGGGAATTTCAAAGCAAAATCCAATAACACTGCTCGACCTGGGAATCGAACCCAGGACCTCTAGCGTAGCAGTCGTCGGACCACTAGACTAACGAGGCAGTTTATAAATTAAAGTATTTTATTGTTATTTAAATATGGTCACCCTACACGATGTTTTTCTTTATGAAGTTAAAAATCTCTTATCTAATGAATAGTAACAGTTAGAAAAACATCAGATAAATCAAGTTTTAGTAAAAAAACAATTAACAATTTTGGATACAATCTCAGTCTGCCTACCAAGTATAGATAAGTAGTTATAGGTCGAAGTATGGAACACTCAGACGGCATATTGGAGGAAAAAATAAAGTTGAATTTCTTCCTTCAGCATATAAGTTTTGTCACACTCATTCTTTAACAAATTCACTCTTATGTTTAGCCATATTACACAACATAAATAATACGTATTTATTCAGTATATAGTAATAATTTTTAACTTTTACTCATACGGCCCGTGTGCGGAATGAGTGATCCAAATTAATCGTAATAAATTTTGAAACGGACTGTGCAAGTGAATCCGCAAATTGTTAGAAGTTTTTAACTATTTTTATCTATTTTTCAATAAAGAAATAAGAAGTGAAAAGGCTTTATGTTTTGAGATATACATTACGACGTTTTCTATAAGCGCGCGGTTTGAGTGATCCACTTTATTGACCATATCATTTTTATCTCAGGTTTAACAAATTTTTTACTTCGCTATAATGTTTTAACAATTTTTTACTAAATCTTCCTCAATTTTTGTTAATTTATTTATTTATTTATTTATTTATTTAAATAGAACGGCCGAAGCCAATTACACTATTTAAACATAATGTTATATAACACAGTCATGCATTCTTCTCACAAAAATTCAAACATTCTGACAGTATCATCTTCCATTCATTCGCAAACATATCAATATCGGTGTTTGAGTTCAGGAGAGCGTTAATAGCGGCCAGCGTCCGAGGAATAGGCGACATGGAGTGTGCAACGGTACGGCAAGTTGGAACAGCCAGTAAACGATGTTTCCTGTAACGACAGTAGTTGTCTGGGACAAATAGATTGCAGATTTCATTATGTAGGTCAGGAGCATCAATGATCCCTCTAAGAATTTTAAATATTACAGTCATCTGATCGCGCGACCGTCTTACTTCCAGAGAATTAAAACCTAAGCAACCCAACAGGAATTTAGTGGGATACAAGAGAGGATAAAACGCATACAAGTGCTTGTAAAGGTATCTAAGGAATGCTTTTTGAACCTTCTCTAAAACTAACGCATACTGCTTCTCAAAAGGATTCCATACGCACGCACTAGACTCAAGCTTGCTACGGACCAATGCTCCAAAAACAAGTTTTATAACGTGGGGGTTGTGGAAGTCATGACAATTCCTTAAAACAAAGCCAAGGCGCCTGAAGGACTCCTTAGCAGTGGATGTGATGTGGTCGTGGAAAGTGAGCTTTCGGTCAAATGTGACACCCAGGTCTTTCATGGAATCAGTTCTAGTAATTATATCTCCATTCAGTTGGTATAGAAAGTTGACTGGGCGTCGCACACGACCGAAAGACATCACGTAGCATTTTGATTTATTAAATTCCATTTTATTTTCTAAGCTCCACTTATACACTGAATCAATGTCTGACTGCAGAGCTTGGCAATCGAGCTCAGATTTTATTTCATAAAAAAGTTTTAAGTCATCAGCATATAAGAGGGATCTGGCTGTCTCAACCACATCAGGGAGGTCATTAATCATCAAGATGAAAAGGAGCGGGCCGACTACCGAACCTTGACTCACACCCGAGCGAGTGTGGTATGGGAGTGACTCGTAAGAACCTAATCTAACAAATTGTTGTCGGTCCCGCAAATAATCTGCAAGAAGCCGCAGGAGCCCTGGGGCAACACCTATAGCACTGAGCTTTGATAGCAAAACGTCATTGTTGACTCTGTCAAACGCCTTTTGAAAGTCAAAGTAAAGAACGTCTACCTGGCGTCTGCGATCAAGACTAGTAGATATATAGTTAACTAAAGTAAGTAAGTTAGTATTGACAGATCTTTTTTCACGAAAGCCGTGTTGCTCATTGCACAGGTACTGTTTGACTAGCTTGTAAATTCCTTGATGTAGAACATTCTCGAAGACTTTCGCGGGAGAAGATAGTATCGCTATTGGCCGATATTCCTCGACTGAAGTTCTGTTTGAAGACTTCGGTATGGGAGTCACACGTGATATCTTCCATGGTGGTGGATAGACTCCAGATTTTAGTGCTAAATTAAAAATGTGGTTTATGGGCCGAATGAGAAATTCCTTTCCCTCTTTTAAGAACCACGGAGGAATATTATCAGGACCAATAGAACTATTGAGTTTTAGTTTGTTTATTCCGGTACTTATATCACTTGCACTGAAGTTTATAATATTGATGTAGTTACTATTATTACAGTTGATTGGATAGGCTATATTCTCGAGATCTAACTTAGGTATTTCACTTTGAAAAACGCTCGCGAAATATTCCGCGAACGCTTCGGCAGCTGCCACGCCACTGTGAATTTTACCTTTGTGGGTTACGTTAGGCTCAAAGCCGCCTTTTGATCTTAGGTTAGAAATGTGCTGCCAGAATTCTTTGGGGTTTTTCTTAATGTTACCTTCGATGCGCCTAATGTAAGTCTCGTAAGCAGTCGATATACGAAATTTTAAGCTAGATCTATAGTCAGAGAATTGCTTATATATTACTTCACATTTACTCTTTTTCCATGCAGAATGTAATTTAAGTTTTTTCTGGATATCCAGAATAATATCTGACGTAAACCAGGTAGGATACCTTCTAGTTATTTTTCTGTTTCGGCGTTTTTTAGGGATACAAGCGTCAAATAACCTGTAAATAATATCATAGAAAGCTTGAGTGCTAGTGCAAACGTCATTGGATGATATAACCGCATTCCAAGATACCTCAGAAAGATGGTCATATAGCAGATGACGATTACATTTTTTGAAATTCCAGTCCCTACTACGATCAATATTACTAGGTTCAAGTCTTTCACTTTCATCAGATGACTGCAACATTACCTGGATATCCAACGGCGGATGGTACGCATCAGGGGGTACCAAACCTTCAACTGCCGTTACAGAAACGTCAAGTAGGCTTGCACTGTCCTGAACCAAAACAACGTCCAACATTCCCCCATGCATATTCTCAACAATATTTCTTTCAGACATATTAGAAAATGTTAGAAAATAACAATAATAATTTCGAACATTTAAGGAAGCACTATTTAAGTTCAGGTCACCTAAAATAATAACTGTTCCTTTTAAGTCATTTATAAAACTTTCCACTTTTGTAAACCAGGTCATATAATCGCTGTCAGTGGCACTTGGTTTTATATACACAACGCACACGTAAGCAGGGCGACCATGCAAAGTGAAACTAGACCAAAGATCCTCACCACAGTCTGTCTCAAGTTCCCGCCTACGGCGCAGAACTATGGGGGTGCGTGCCATAAGCAGCACGCCTCCACAGGGTGTACCTCTGTCGCGCCTTAACACTTTCCACTCACCACAGACGAGTTCTGTATCTTCAACTGAGCCATCTAAAAAGGTCTCTGTGGCCGCTATTAGATCTTGTTCGGCTATGTGCAGATTGCTGCGCCACATCCGGAGCTTTGATTTAATACCACGAACATTCTGGTATATACAATTAATTTTTGTAGTTTTAATGCCTGCTTTGAATGCTGCCGTAGGACCGGTCACAATACTAGCACTATGCTGTCTTGTCCCTCTGTGTAAGCTGTTCACGAAAGGGATGCGGGGTAACGCGCTGGCTGTTTGATGGGACAGAGGATGGTTTCCTATAGTTGATCCAAGCCTTGATTCGTGCATTTACCGGCCACACATCTGCGGAATAGCAGCGCTCATAGCATGCAATAGGAATGCCAATTTTGAATGACTTATAGTTTCCTTTCGGAGTGAGTTCATCAATGGTGCAAGTATCAATGCCACATAAAGTACGAAGGTATTCTCTAATTTCATCGGCTGTAGACTCCATATTCCACAAGTGTAGGTACTTACGAGCTTCTACGGCCCTTAGTGATGTTACACTAGGGCCAGCCGCCCCTTGAATTGACACTGGACGACGATATTTCGGTTTCTTTGCTACTTGCGTCCATTCCTGGGAGTCTGTTGCTTGCGAATTAGTCACTATTTCAGCTGGCGCAAAATCGGTATTGGATTCACTTGAGCTGGCAGCTGGTTGGGGGAGGGGCTTAGTTGGGATAACCCGCTTTGTACTGTTTGCAGATCCCAGTGGCTTACTGTGAAAGTTTTGCTCCAGACAATCTAGTCTAGTGCTCAATTCCGTAATGGTATGCTGCATAGAGGAGTTTTGAGCCTTCAGGTTCTCTATAACTGATTTAACCTCTACATGCTCAGTGACAATATTCCCAATTTCGATTTTTACAGCATTCATAGAATCTTTAGCGCTTTTGAGTTCCTTTTTCACTAACCGCAGTTCCTCACTCATTAGTGTGCTTATGTTATCATTGATTTTTGAAAGCATACTGCTTAGCTGATCTTGCAGTACGTCTTGCACAACATTACGGATGTCATCAGTTGTCAAGGTTTTACAGGAATTACAGGTGTTTGGGGGCGAGTTTAATGCTTGTCTTTTAGCGCCTCTCTTGGTAACATTAGCATTAGCATTGAAACGAATAGGTGTATTATCATTCCTGGGCACTTTAGGATTTTTGCTAGAGCAGGAAGGGCAATTCCAAGCTTTGGAGGTGAGGAGCTCTTCATCGTAATTTGATAAGCAGGCATGGTGAAATGCTTTTTCACAAATCATGCAAATACAATAATTTCCTTCATCCAATCCACCGTCGCAGCACCCCCAAATAATTAATTTGTCAGCCGATGTAGACATTATCAATATTGGTAAACAGTAATAAATACTTGTAACACACTAACAAATACCCAACGCGTAGACCAGCAATATTGCAGGCGGGCAGCGGTCAGCCAGTTACCGTTGGTTGTGTTTACAACACACTCAATGACACGGAGCGACACAGAACGCGATCCTTTCCAACTAGGGGACACCGAGCTTCACTGTGCAGAGTGGGCGGAGCGATTTCGCTACGTTTGACACAGAACGACACAAAACGCGACTCTTTCCAATTAGCTAACACTGTGTTGTTTTCTCAATGTTCGTTATTTAAATTTTTGTAATAAAAATGTTTATAACTTCGGAACCACTTGTTATTTTTAAGTTCTGTTTTCACTATCAAAGAGTACACTTGCAGTGGAACGACACAGTATAATTTACTAAAAGTTTTATTTAGGTTTTGCACGTATCTCAAATTTAAAACCGGGAGCTTGTCTCGACACAACACACTCTAACTCAACTCTAACTCAACTCAACAACAACAACATTATGTATTATTATTATTTAACGCGGTGTTTGTATCCAAAACTTATCACGACGTATTTAGTGATATATGTATATTGCATTCAATTTAAAAAAATATATGTTTGACATGACATGAATGTGGACGAAACAGAGAGAAAAGAACAGATTAAGATTGAAGAGAGGAGCACTCAATCCACATGCACATCTTCTTTTGATACTTATTCTGTGCTGTGTGGCTCTCAGTTTTGCCAGGAGGTGTAGTTGCAAGAGTTGAGTCTGTAAATGTAAGATTTTCCTAGATCTGTACCTACCTACATTATATCTATCTACACAGGATCAATGTTCTACACGAGTAATTGATGAAATGTCTCATCTCTTCTAATTTCATTGTGTAAATTTAAATATCTATAATTACATTGCAGGCTCTACTCAATTTAGTTAACTACCTACCTATGAATAGAATACTAGTTGGTCACCATTGAAATCACAACTGGAGATTATTAAACTTCAAACCAAAATTATGTGTACCAGATGTGGAGCTAGCAAGCAGCGGTATTAGCATTTATTTTCATCTAATTTTCACATGCTCTTGAGTACTACTCGATTGTTTGAATGCGCTAACGCCGAACATTTGGATGCAGCGGTGGTCGATCCCGTTATTCGCGGGGCTACCAGCATGCTCCTGCACGAAGCCCTCCCATGGTAGTCACTCCGACTCCAGAACGCCGATCCATGTTCAGAGATGCTGCGTCGATTGCTGGAGGTGTCACCGTGGGCACCACTGTGGTACGACCTTCGACAAATTCTATTTAGAAAACACAAACAGCAAGTTACGATGGGAAAGAGAAATTATATCAAAGACAATTATTAAAGTGGACTCCTGTAACTGATGTATCTTAAACGTATATCAGGATTTCTAAGGAGGCACAGTGCTAGTTAAAAAAAACCTAATAATAGATATGTCAGTTCGTATCCAAGACCATGATGTCAAGTCGTGCTATTGCTATGTTTTGGTGTCTGGTGTTGAAACTTGTAGGTAGTTCCTAGGACTTGTCAGAGACCTAGGAATTATTCAGGGGGGAAGGGGAAAAAATCTAATAAACTAAATCTATAAACAATTTTCTAATAATTTTTATCTCGGTGAAACATTGTTTCTTTTTAACCAACTTCCAAAAAGGGGAACGTTCTCAATTCGTCTCGTCTATATCTAAGTACGTACCTATATTCGTGCATAAGTAAATTTTTCTTTATGAAAATATTTTGACCAGTTTTCATTTCAGTATAAGAATGAGCATACCTATCTACTTCCAAGACTGACCCAACTTCTACTCCAAAACCCTCAGAGGGCAAACTGCAACAGGCATGTGTGAGAGCCATTAGAATGACTAAACGTTGGGAATAAGACCTTACTGACAGCCATCCTAAGGTTGCCTTGAAGAGATTGCAGATCGCGATATGGCCACCCATTGTAATTTTTTATTGCAGTTGTTTCACGACTTTGTATTATTTAAGGTATATTAGTTGCCACCATCCTTAAAAGTCCAATCTATTTCTTAATACCAAAATTAGTCAAATCATTTTAGCAACTTAAGTGCGAAAACTGAAAAAAAAGGGCAATTATACCTGCTTCCGAATTTGTAATTATAGGCCGACCGTTTAACTCGCGTATCACCCGCACGGTAAGAAGGGAGCGGAGGGAGATGTTAGCGGATGGGTGAAAGAGGTGCGCGGAGCAGAGAGCTTACGTCAAGTGCGGCAGTGCGCTGGCTGTGTGGATTATTGATTCCGTGTGTAGCGTTACCCGCTCCCGCTCCCTTCTTACCGCGCAAGCGATACGCGAGTTAAACGGTCGGCTTATAGTAACCTATGCATTTATTATAATGATTCTTTTTGTTCCTCATTTTTATAAAGCCTCGAACATAGAACCCATCTGTTGGATTTATTCTTTTAGAGCGTTTCTTTTAGAATTTTTTTCTTTTAGGTACATTTTCAAATTAAAACATAACCATTTTTTATCATCTGGTCTTGGGGGCTCACTAATGGTGTATTCACACATGCGGATATGCCGCCAGCTTTCAGAGTGCCTTGCCGCTGACTTAGTGTTTCTTTCCATTTCGAAGCCGCAATCGAACTACCGCCATGCCGCTGGCATCTATAAGCCACGAGGCCAGACCACCGGGCATGTGTGGATACAGCATATTAGCGACGTCTAATTTGATCCTGCCTCACTCATACGAGCAAGTTGTTTGTCTAGCCCCTAGGAACTTGAGTTTGAACGTGATTGAATAAATTGGTTTGATTTTTTATACTTACCTACTTACAATTAAATAGTATAGTTTATTGGTACTAGGTATCTAGAATTAGAATAAAGATACATTGCCGATACTAATACAGATATTAATTTCTCAATGAATAATAATATAATACATACTTCTAGAAATGCACCTAATGTCTATAATGTAACATGCAATAATAATTTTGTAAGATAAACAACTTAGGTAGGTACCATATGACTTCAGAATAAGGCTTTCTTATTCTGAGGGTGACCTTCAGTGCAATCAGGTATGCACGTAAGTACATCTGCTGTAAGCCGATACATTACTGAAAAACGTGCCGAAGATATCGACTGGTAGTGACGCACTCTTACAAGTCGTTTAATTTTTTCTAATGCCCAATAAAAATATTGATAATACGAAGTAAAACTTAGAGTAGGTACTGAGAAGGTACTTTAATTTAATTATGTTTATAGGGTCACTTAGCCGGAGAAGCAATATCAGGTTTATTTGGCGGGGGTCATCGGCGTGAAGAGGTAGTGCACGCGCTGCCTCAGGACTACCAGCTAGGAACCGAACCAAGCGGCCCGTGCGCATACGAAATATCACAATTCCTTCAATGCGCGACCAACCACGAAAACTTGCAAGAATGCGAAGCGTTCAATGAAGCGCTCAAAGAATGCAAGCGACGTAACCGTACGTAATATTAATCTGTTACAACATTGGATACAGCCGATATTTATAGGTAGGGTGTGGGTTACACACAGGGTCGGACTGGTCTGGAAGAGCACGGGTGGCTCCCACGAGCCCGCCCGGGACGGGATTAGACTCAGCGATGGCCTCTGCTTAGGGTCAACCATTTTTTTTTGTTTTTAATTGCTGCCTGTGTATGAACTACTTCACATGAAGGTCACAAGAACCCTGGCCCTAGCCTGCGCAGGCCATCTACTTCGGTACCTACCTACGTAAATAGCTAAGCAAGCCCAACCAGCAAACGCCATTTCGACTAAATGGCTAGTCCGACGCTCGTTACACAAAGATGAAGCTCCATCTGTTATGGTGATAAAAACCAATTAAACGGTTTGTAGTTTCAGTCACGTAAATCATAAATATCTTTCATCTATATCTAGGTTTATTTTAACTCCAAAGCAGCAGCATGCACCTGTGAACCCGAATACATGTAGGTATCTAGAATAACAGAATTAACTTTGATTACTTAGGTACTATTTAAACTAGTTAATACCGACTCACACGTGTGAAGTTATTGTTTCTTTGGATATTAATGTTATTTTTTTTTGCAGGTTTACCGTAGCCACCCGAGAAATCCCAGCAAGTCACTAACAGCCAAACCACACAAATACTCTTACACCCTGAAATCTACCCTAACCTAGTTCCTACCAATAAACCTCTACATTTTTTAATTATTTTTGTTTTATTTTATGCTTCTTATTTCTCCTTACATTACAATTAAATATGTATAAACAATCCCTAGTTCTTGTCCGCGATTACACTCGCATCCCAGATATACGAAGGGCAGCCAAACAGACACACAGACACAATAGGCTAATTAACTAAATCGATTTTAAATTTCTCATCGATCGAGATTCGATAAGAAAGATGAGTAAGAAGCCAGAAAGATTTATAAATCCTGAAATAACACTTAAATATAAATCTATTTCAGTAGATATACGACTTATTAATTTATATTTTTCAATAGGCCTAATATTTCTAATAAATATAACACTGTCTACTACCTTCCTCTAAAAATTGCATTGGTTCTCACGTACCCCATAACGTAGGTAGTATGCACACTCACTCTGTAATTATGCATATAGCTTAATATCTACATTGTTGTTTATATTTATATGACAGGGAAATTGTCTTTCCGTAAACAATAATGAAACAACAGATACAGTGTGTATATGTATAAACTTAAATTTATTTACACAAAAGTACACTTGTGACGTTTTGCAACATAAATAATCCAATGGTTTCTTTTAGATATAAGTAAACAAAACAGTTTCGACATGTTCATTCGAGATTTCGTTTTACATTCCTGTATTTACATAAATAATTAAATTAATAAGAAGGTATTTCATTTCCCATGTAACATGTTTTGTTTTGTGCTCAATACATGAGACATGAAATACATGTCATAAACGATACAATATTGTGTATGTACATAAACTATGTACATTAATAAGTAGGTATATATTTTACAATTTGGCACATTGAAATTTCTTGTGGTTTATTTTATATTCGTAATGCCTGACTTAATATGAAATTCTTTGGGCTTGCAAAACAAATATTGCTTTGTGAGATTACTGACCGAAAACAAATACGAGTAACGATTAATAATAGACTTGTGGGACATATCAACTATTCGGAAAACAGGTGTTGTAAAGTGATAATTTAATTATAAACTTTGACAAAACACAAGCGAACTTTATACGGGATAGAATCCGCGTTTAACAACAGATTTTAGACATAACATCATGAATACACAGTACATAACACAATTAATTTAACAAAATGTTTGAATCAGGTATGTAAAATCTTTTCGTTCGATTTTAAAATGTGTATATTTTTAACACAATGCAGTAGCATCGGTTTAGTGCAATGAAGTGTGAGAGACCTTCAAATGTCGTTTATCTTATTTACTAATAATTCCTTTAACAGTACATTTAACGCTTAGCTAAATCAGTCTAATTCTTAAAGCGACATTAATATGTCTAACAATAAAGCTTAAACAAATGCTATACATACATATCATACACTGGAAATTTTAAAGTACATTTTAAGGCCACCATTAGGTTATGTTAATTGTTATGCAAACCAATTTACATCCAAAACTAAAAGTATAATTAGTAATATGTTAAAAATGACACAAACTTATTCAATGTTATTGGAATTTTTATGTTCAAATAATTTTACAAAATGTAATTATTCTACAACAAAGGCGGTTCATGTTATTTATATTATATTTAATTTTACATTATAAAGAAACAGATTTATACACTTATATTTGATGATATATTTAATGTTTTTCGACGACGGAAAGATGTTGTTTATATCCAATGTTTGTCCATTATAATGCTGACTTTTGATAAAAGTGACTGTACAGTTTATGCCTGTTACATATATTTGGTATGCGGTTTTTACGGATAATAATTTCGAAAATAATTGACTTGCATAATTATCAGCTGTAATATCATCAAGATCCCGGGACAAGTACCCCGGCTAAGCTTTAACCCAGTTTTTAATTGAGTATAATAATAACAATAATAGTTTTATATAAGTATTTTGCTTTCATTCGATTCGAATATTTAAGGATTGTATGACAGTTTTATGTAATAATAATAAGTTTTAAAAACAGCACTGCTATACAAAACGTTCATATAAATATAATGCACCAATTTATATAACATTTATGAATTTATCAACATTTTAATAGATGATGATCACAATAATAATGCACCACTTCTTAAGTGATAATACACAAAACCAATGTAAACGTCGAGCCAGCGGATCAGTTCCTAGCTCAAAAATAATTTAAAGCTTTCCGTTACAAATGTAAACATATTTTTTTCATCTATTGTCGTGCATTGCTGACGGATGTGTGGGTGTCATAGCATTGTATTCGTGATTCGTGTGGAACCTTAACTTACAAGTCTACGTATTATAGCACTATATATACAGGCCATTGACAAATTAAATATGACACATAAATCGCCTAGTACAAACATAGCATCCGTCGAATCGTCGTCCCTTCACGCGGACGTTCTCCGAGGTAGCGGCGAAGCTCCCCGCGCTGAGCGAACCGGATCATAGATGAGCGGTCACAAGCGCATCTCCCAGAGGATGAGGTGCGCGTCCTTAGGGTTGGGGTCGGCGGCGGGCTGCGGGCGCTCGGCCGCGTCCGCCGTCT